>CM021102.1:431428200-431609197 GCA_007115665.2 Sequoiadendron giganteum | reverse complement strand
AAATCCCAACTTTCAATGCTGGGACAAGGCTTACCCAGCCAATGCATCACCTTGGAAACAGGTAGAAGCTCCCTAAAGGGAGCGCTTAGGCTCCTATTCCACATGCCCCTCTCCACAGGTACGACTAGCTAGCATGTGTACGACCTCATGAAAGACTCCTGCTCATTACATAATTGTATGGCTTGCACTGGAGTTGTTAATGGCAATAAACATTAGAGAAACATGTCATAAGAAACTTCAATATCCTACCCACAATAGGTGGGGATATGTAATGTCTCCTTCTCAGTAGTAAGCAGTGCAGTGGCTTGACAGCCTATTCTGGAAGCTTGTAGGCTTGTTGGAGGTAAAATTAGGGTTTCTAGCTGTTTGGAGGTTTTTGGCATTTTTTGGAGGTTTGCATGTTGGAGTTATGGATTTTGGTTTGCGGATTCTTTTTGGGTTTTCAGAGAGCTTTGCAGTGATATGACATTCAAATGCAATGGACAACTTTTTTGAATTTATTATTTTTAGTAAGTTCTATTTCTGGTAGTGCTCCGGTTGGCAGTAGTTCAATGTGCTTTCTACTTCGGGTAGAGCAGTTGAGTATTTTTGATTTTGGCTTTCTTAGGTGCATTTTGGGAGAAATGAATTATTTTAAGTCATTAATGTTATATTTTCACGTTGACCTTGTTGGCCTAGTGTTATGACTTAAAGATGTTTTAAAATGGGGCCCTTGAGGGTGGACGCCTCATAATGATGTAATTAAATATTTTATAATGTTTTTTATGGCCCCATTTGCCTTGGACACCTAGGATGGAGGAATAAGTGTGTTTTAAAATTAAAAATATTTCAAATAATGCATGGGCATCCCTTCTTGGAGGGAAATGATGGAAGATGAAGAGTCACCTCAAGTTCTATAAAAGTAGGCCTTTGCTCATTCATTTGGGATCCATTGCTTATCATATCGAATTGTTGCCGAATTTATTTCAGGCTTATGGCTTCAAGGAATGCTTACCTCCTAACAAGGGTTCAGTTTCGTGTTTGAAAGATAACACCTAGCTGGAATTGAGACTGCTTCTCATTCAAAGATCGCAGATTGAGCATCATTGTTACAAGTTTTGAAGTTATTTTCTGTATTTCATGTTGCTGGTTCATCTATGGCTGTAGGTGATTTTCAATCATAGCTGGTTATGTGATTTTATTTTGCTTGTGGGTATTTGCTCTATTGGTTTCCATACTTGAGGCACCCCTAATTGCAAATTTGTAGATTTAGTGAGCAAGTATCTGATTTTATAGACAAGGTCGACCTCCTTCCTAGGCCGTCCCTTGTCATCATTGCTTTGGATTGTGTGTTGGGAAGATTTTGGAGTTGTATGTGTCTTGTTGATGTTCTTTCATGGTCGCCTAGCCTTAGAGAAGGTTTATTTTCAGTTTTGTGTGAATTGGTGATGTGTAGTTGATGATATGAGCATTTTGTTGAAGTCTTAGCTTGTTGGTCCGAACTTTAATTTGCTGGTTATCATATCAGACCTGTGTATTTCTGTTTTATGCTCTATTTCTTTAATGTTCCAATTCATAATTGTAATTAGAAGAATTGTGGAATCATTCGATTGAATATTGGAGCAGGACTTCATTGAGAATCATTGTAACAAGCATATTGTAATAGCTGGTTTTAGTAGTATTGAATCAGCCTGTTTACCTTCTGCAAATTTTCTTTTTGTATCTCATACTCCTGCTGAATAAGTGGTCTTATTTTCTTTATTTCAGTTTGCTAACTCCTGCTGGAAAGTGGTCGAGTTTTCAGTTTAAATAATTGTAATAATTTCCCTCCACTGAATAAGTGGTAGTGCAGAATTCATGGTTGATTCATCGCCTATAGTTTCATTTCCAGCATTGTAATTTCAGTTATTTGCTAATGATCCCCTTACACCGAATGCTCTCACCTCGCGCACATCGGGATCTTGGTGATTAGATAAGTGGAGGGTTCCTTTCAGCTTGGTTTGATTATTGGGCTAACCTTAACGGGTGCATTTTTGTGTGGAAATTTTTTTTTTAAAAAAGGGAATTATTATAGTGGTATCAGAGCCCAAGATCCTGCCTTTCCTGTGACAATCATAGTTTAGTTGTCAGATGAGTGAGTGAAGTCAGATACTACACTAGAGGGCAAGCAAGAACTCAGTATTAGAATCCACCAGTTCATGAGGCAAAGACATTTTCAGAGGCTTTGAGAGATATTGGTAAAGCAATTGAAACCATGTTAGATGGTACTAGACTTTCAATGGAGGAAAGAGAAGCTAGAGCCGAAAGGAAGTTTGATAATATGTTGGATGTGATGTCGTGCTTGTTAGCAAAGTTGGATCGGCAAGCGACTCAAACTAATGGCCAACCTCAACAAAGTCATGTTGAAGAAAACAGCGGTATCAATGGTAACAATGGTTTGGAGACCAATGGAAGAGACATAACCATTGGCCAACATGTTGTAGCCACTAGAGGATCAGCCTCTAGACCTCTTTTTCCTACCTTTACTCAAAGGGAGGAAGCCTTAGCGGAGACCGGAGTACCTTTGGTGGATGATGCAAGACAAGCTTACATGGAATATGCCTCATTACCCACTGAGATCAAAGACCAATGGACCTTTGACCAGTTCATGAATCAAAGAAATATGAGTGGTGGAAGAGCTAAATACCGTGCTCCTATGGGTCTTAGAATAGATTATCATCAGGCTCTTGGAAAGGTGACCTTGGCCCATTTTGATGGGAGTGATAAGTGTATAGCAAGGTCGTGGGTGCAAAAGCTTGACAACTATCTTTCTCTTAGATTGATGCCTGAAGAGGATGCCATTAAATTCACCACCTTGCATTTGGAGGGAGCTGCTTACGAATGGTGGTATCATGGATTGGTCACTTTGGGCCATAATCTCATTCACACCTATGAAGAATTTACAAACAGGTTGATAGAGAGATTTGATACCAAGGATCCAGAAGTGAGATTTCGGGAATTGGCGCAGTTGAAGCAACATGGTTCATTAGATTCATATGTTGTTGATTTTCAAAGGTTGTCAATGATGGTGCCCAACATCATTGAAAGGAGGTTTGTAGTGCTATTTATTGAAGGATTGATGGAACTCTTGAAGGGTTGGGTCGCAACCTTTGATCCTTTAATTCTTGATGAAGCAATCAAGAAAGCGAGCATGGACTTGGCTGCCCCAAAGCCAAAATTTCAGTCCAAATCCTTTAGTCATAAGAAGGATAAGAAACATTCATCAAATCAGCATAAATTTTTTTCTCAAAAGTTGACTGATGAGCTCCGAGAACAGTTGAGAAAGGATGGAGTTTGCTATACATGTCGTGAGCCTTTGTTAAAGGGTCACAAATGCTATGGAAAGGGCAAAGCACATCACATGGAGACTTATTTTGATGACGGATCAAAATCTGATATGTCTGATCAACAATATGAATCAGCAGGTAGTGATGAAGAAGAAGCCCCAAAAGAAGAACCGAAAGACATTGGAGGAGGGAGTGCTTTGGCACAACTCTCGAGCTTTCAAAAGAATGAGTCCTTTTCGAGTTCGTGGAGTAGTTGGTTCGCAGCGAATTGTTGCTCTCATTGATACTGGAGCAACTCACAACTTCATAGACGAAGGATTGGTGGCAAAGAGAGGTTTGAAAACAGAAGAGTTTGAAGGCTTCAAAGTGATGGTAGCAAATGGCTTCACATTGTCTTGCACTAGGAAGATTCCCAACCTCTCCACGCAGTTGGGAAATTAGGAAGTGAAGGATGATTTTTATGTTGTAGGCATTGGTGATACCGATGCGATGCTTGGGATACAATGGCTGCGATCTCTTAGAGAGATCACGTTGAGTTTGCAAACAATGGAGTTGAAGTTTCAATATGATGGCAAGAAGGTAGTGTTGAGAGGGATGTCAAATGGAGGCCCTCAAATAGTGTCTTTCAAGAGAATGGAAAGGCTGATCTGCCATGATCAAGTTGAGTGGGCAGCAGAATGCTTGATTTTACTAGCTGATTTGGTGGAGGATAAGAGGCACTATCATCCAGATATTCAAGCTTTGATTACTAAGAAGAGCAAAGTCTTTGGGAGTATACCTACTGGGAGACCGCTTGAAAGAGGTTGTGAGCATGTGATAGAACTTGAAGAAGGAGCAAAACCGGTTATTACAACTCCATACCGCTATCCAAAGAAGCAACAGGACGAAATTGAGAAGGCTATCAAAGAGCTTTTGGAGATGGGCCACATTTTCCCAAGTAAGAGCCCCTTCGCTTCAGCAGTGGTGCTGGTCAAAAAGAAAGATGGTACAATGTGCATGTGTGTGGACTACGGTGCATTGAATCAGAAGACCATTAAGAACCGGTATCCTATCCCTAGGATAGATGAGCTTATTGATGAGCTTCACGAAGCCATGTTCTTTTCAAAGATTGATCTCAGATCAGGCTTGTTGACATGCTTTTTATGACAACGCCAGCACAGAATAAAGTTGTCCAACGGTCACTCTATTCTCTCTTGATCAAAGTGTCCCACATGCTAAGATTGCTTGAAAGTTCATGTGTTCGACTCCAAGGTTCCTTTCATCGCAAATAGACTTAGTTGGTTGATGCGTTTTGCTGGTTATTTCAAGGGGACTTACGTTGTTGTTCGATTCTGTGAAGCAATTAGGACATGAATGATTTGGCAATATTGTTCTGGTATCTAGACTGACTCGAAAATGCAGAATTTAAAGGGGATAGGGATAGGGATTCTACAAATCTACTTCTAAAGGGTGGACGACGAGGATCGACTTAAACAATCTTCAAACCAAACTTTGCTTTGTCTCCTTTCGAACAACTCCGACAAAGTTGGTGCAATCTTCAAAGGATGAGAAAAGTGTTCAAACTATGACGCAACATGTTCATACCGTCAATACGACGCATAGAAACATATGAACCATAATCGAAGTTAAGTGCTGATACTCCAGTTGACCACGCAAGGCGAACTTACCATCAGTAAGCCTGCTAGTGGTATGGATGAAAGAAGATATGCTCAAATCACAACGCCACACTCCACAATTAACAACTACTTGCATGAAATAAAAATCTACTTTACTCTATCTACCTTGAATTGCAAAGACGAAATGGCCTTGCTAGCTACTCATAACAAAGAAGAAATCACCAAGCAATGAAACTCTTTGTATTATGAAAAGTGTTCACAACAACCTTTTACAAAACTTTCAAAGGAAAGTTTTCTTCCCTCCTCAGTCTAAAACTAACTTCTAAGCTAAATACTATATGCCTTCTACTCTCTAGCTCTGATCCAATTCCAATTCTAATCTCTATCTAATAATGTTACAAATGAGGGGGGATGCCCCTTTTATAATAAGTCCAATTAAGTGGACGGTTTAGATCGAATTACAATGAAGGGCTCAGATTGAGCCACCTATGCCCTAATTAGGGTTTCTGCCCTAAAAACCGCCACAGAGAGGAGTGGGCAATGAATGCACAGAATATTCTCCACTCCCCACAGTGTTGGCGTGCCTTTTGTGGCCAGTATGACCAGAATAAAGTTAGCGGTCCTCTATTCTCTCTTGATCAAAGTGTCCCACATTATAAGATTACTTGAAAGTTCATGTTACGATCCAAGGTTCCTTTTATAAGCGAATAGACTTCGGTTGGTTGATGTGTTTGGTTATTTCCAAGGGGACTTACGTGGTTGTTGACTCAGCCAGTAATTGGGACATGAATGATTTGTAATATTATTCTGTTATCTGAAGCCGATAGGAAAATGTCTGAGAGAATTTAAAGAGGGATAGGGATAGGGATTCTAAATCTACTTCTAAAGGGTGGAGGACGAAGATCGACTTACACAATCTTCAAACCAAACTTTGCTTTGTCTCCTTTCGAACAACTCCGACAAAGTTGGTGCAATCTTCAAAGGATGAGAAAATGTTCAAACTATGACACAACACGTTCATACCGTCAACACGACGCATACAACCACATGAACCATAATCGAAGTTAAGTGCTGATACTCCAGTTGACCACGCAAGGCGAACTTACCATCAGCAAGTCCGCTAGTGGTATGGACGAGAAGACTTGCTCAAATCACAACGCCACACTCCACAGCTAACAACTACTTGCATGAAATAAAATCTATTTTACTCTATCCACCTTGAATTGGAAAGACGAACAAGCCTTGCTAGCTACTCACAATAGAAGATAGAACCACCAAACAATGATAAATCTTTATATTATGAGTGTTCACAACAACTTCTTACAAAGTCCTCAATGGGAAAACTTCCTTTCCTCCTCAATCTAAGCTAACTTCTAAGCTCTACTCTCTAACTTCTATCTCCAATACTCTCTAGCTCTGATCTATCTCCGATTCTAATTCTAATTCTTACAAATGAGGGGGGATGCCCCTTTTATAACAAGTCCAATTCAGTGGACGGTTCAGATCAAATTACAATGAAGGGCTCAGATCGAGCCACCTATGCCCTGATTAGGGTTTCTGCCCTAAAAACCGCCACAGAGAGGAGTGGGCAATGAATGCACAGAATATTCTCCACTCCCCTGCAGGAATCATAATGAACAATTAATGCCCACTACCATCATCAAGAAGATCCTCATCAAGCAGCGCGTTCCCACTGGCCTTCTCCCGGATAGCAAACTCGATCAACCGGGCCAATACTGCTTCAACCTCCTGTGTAGAGATTGGTGGAATATGGTTGAGCTGGAACTCCAAGACTGCTATCGTCTGTCCGTATCTGATGCAAGATTTCTTCCATGTTACCAAGGCGTCCTGGGTATGCTGAATTATACTAGAGAACGTGGAGACATTCTCAAAGTCATCCAGGACAAGTGACTTCGCAGCTGAGAAGAATGGAGGCAGTCTACCCTTCAAACCATCAGCAGTTATCTCCTCTGGGACCAACTTTCTAGCAAATATGGCTTCTAATGCATTGAGGACTCCCCCCAAGATGTTGCCCATTGCCTTCTTCACTTTAGCTGAATCTGCCCTTGCTGCGTCGTGAAATCCACGGCCTGTGACCACCGAGGAGCACCAACTGGTGAAATCGTACCTATCACCTCTCTGAATTACACCTCCATCCACTAAGGTTTCTAGAGGTACATGCATCAAAGCCCCCAAGCGAAGTACAGTCTTCGTTTGATAGATGCGAGTATCACCCCAGGCCTGATCTACTATATCCATTCGTGCCAAAATATTTGAGGCCTGTCGATAAGCATCGGCAAGGTCCTCCATGAATTTTCCTGTCTCGGTATGAACACGGCTAACCCACTTGTCTGCCTCCGTTTCCATTTTCTTTAAATCCTCTAAGGCAACAATTGACTCGTTCGGAAGCTCCGATGGACGTTCCACTGCCGGGTCCGCTGGTTCACCTGGACGTGCTAGATTCTGCATATATCCTATCAAGGTTTTGTGCTCCTTCTTAATTTCTTATACTTCCCCTCCGTGCGGAGCAACTGATCCTTCAATGCCTGATAGGAGTTATCGAACTCCTCGATAACTTGGGCTCCCGTAGGACGACCCAACTCTACTGTGGTGATCACATAATTTTCGGGCCTCTCCTCGGTTCGATCACAATCTTCCCTCGGAATAGCCACCTGAAGCGTGCGGGAGCCTGACTCGTCGGTCGAGATCTTTGAAAACTTTCGGGCCCTTTTCTTCTCTGGTGGCGCACTGATCCTCCTGAGGAACTCTTCCATCTCAATGGCTGGATCCGTGTCATCCTCGGGTTCTCTCCTCATTCTGTCGGAAAGCCAATCGGGCACTGTCTGCTGTGGATTACAAATGACAAGGGGCTGTTCTTCTGTTGCCTCCATCTCGTGCACTTCCTCTTTTCTTGCACTGGTCTGCTCAGGCTCATCCTCCTCTATAAGCTGGGTATCTCCCGACCCTTGGGTCCCCTGTTCTGTGTTTTCTTCTTCTTCCAAAGCCGTATCCAACATCTGCTGAAAATGGGTGTGCGGCCGGCTGTTTCTCTTCCTCCTCATTTGGCCCACGGGTGGCCCGACACTATAAATGCGGATTCGAGGCGTTGGGCTGATCCACCTCCTCAAGTCCCCGCTCTTCCTCTAATCCTGCCCTCTGATCGGCAAATAATGAAACCACTCTTAAACTCGAAGATTGAGTTTGTGAGTGCACGGGTGATGCTTGTTCTATCCTCAACGGTATCGGGTGGGTTGGCACTTCCACTTGTGCCCTCGATGTCTGAGCAATTTGTTTCCCTCTTTTTACCGATAACGGCCTTGGGTCACCCATCAAGCTGTAAGTAAGGGCGATCGACTTGCTCTTAAGCCTGCATACATGTCTGTCGACCCAAGTCCTGGTAAAAGTCATCACCGGGATAGAAAGAGTGTCCAAGTCCATGATCTCTGGCTCGGACCAATCAGGTGGTGGGACAGGAGTATCCCTAACTGACCCATAGTCGGGTTGCATGGCGTTGACATCCTCCTCCACCTGGTCGGGAACTGGAATAATCTCACATTCTCTAATCAACTTGAGAGGAAGTCTGGAAAACATCCTTCTTCTTATCTCAGCCTCATCCACTGCATTTGCCCAGAAGTCCTCCAGATGAGCTCTGTGCCGGTATTCAACGTTCTGTACCATCCGGATGTTCCCGTAAGGATCGAAATCCTGCCTGCCTGTGTGATATGACAAATGATAAGATTGCAGCTCGTCCTCTGCCTCTCGGGCTGCCTGCAAAGAGGGACACACCTCAATGGAATTTCCCATGGTGATAGGGAAATCAAGTCCACCCTTCTTTTTCCTTTTCTGAATCTTATCGTAGGCAATCAATTGCCTAGATACCTCAAGCATTACTATGTGATCAGTGGGGTATCGCGGTAACCGATACAGATACGAAGTGAACCCCTGCAGCCTAATATATGTGAATTTCGGGAATTGGATGAGCCAATACCCATATTCCTCAATCAATGTCTGTGCTTCTTTAGATATTCTTTGCTGCGTCCTTTGCTGAAGCGTCCTCGCAATGTGCATTGTGAATGCATCATTTGCCCATTTATAGTTGGCGATGTTAACCAAATGTAGCTGTGTGCAGGCTTCATGAATTTTGAATTGACCAGGGGCATAGCCGATTGGCTCTTTGTACGAAATCCCTCTGTACTTAGTCATTCTGGCCATCATGTAAATCACATATGAGCTCATGTAGAAAGTCTTCGTCACCTTCAAGCTTCTGAATTGCTCATCGATGTGGTTGCTAATCATCCTAGCCCAATCGACACACTCCTTTCCTTCCAAGATGATCTCGATGAAGTAGAACATCCAAGGCTCGAAAATGTAAGCCTGTGCACTCCCATTCACCCGGCTCAGCATCATTATCAAATCACAGTATTCTTGTTTCACGTCCTCGGCAATTATCTGCTTTGGGAGCTTAGTGCGGGGTGGCCTCGGCTTCTGCATCCAAACTCTGTTGATGACTGCAGTGACTCTTTCGAAAGAGGAAGAGTACATCTTATCTGCCCTCTTGTTTGTCCTGTATAGCATCTCCTCAGTAGTTGGAATCCCAAATGCTTCTCCGATGGCATCGGGTGTGAAGTTGGCGAGCAGTTTACCATCCGGAGAGACGATCGTCCTACGTTCTGGCTTGTAGTGATTGGCGCACTCCATAATTAGCTCCGGACACTGAATTGCTGGCGGAAAACTAGCAGCTGCGTAGATTCCACTCTTCATTATATTATGTGCCGTGACGGATGGTTGATGGCCCCCTAGCCCGAACATCCTCGATTTGAGTGCATTCAGATTAAATGAACCAAGGTTGGTGTCATTCAATCCTGCCAACTTTGAAACTATTGCTGACTTTGGGAGAAATGGCTTAGCGAGCCTCTTAATCATTGCCTGCCGGGATGAGCCAGCCTTGCCTGCTTCAGTGTTTGCAGCTCTGCCTGCGGCTCTGCTTGTTCCTGCAACATCCTTTGCGCCAGCCATCTGCAAAATAAAATAGAAGAATAAGCTAGGCTGCAGATTAATAAAATAAAACAATTCCCGAGATGGCTGCGAATACGGAGTTAGCTTTGAAAATAAAATTTCTCAGCATAAATTTCTAACTCCAAACCTCGTACTGTATAAAAATCTCTGAGTTTAGAGACAACTCTCAGCAACTGCACTTCTGACTGGTGAAGAAAAAAAAAACGCAACAAGCTAATAACTTTCAGCAATGTAGCTAATTTCTCCAGCACAAATTGTTAGAACCTTGACTTCACTTTGTCAACTTCAGCAGTTAGAGGAATAAAGAGTTGCCAGCAATATGAAATTTCAACTTCCTCAACTTCTCAACGTTTAAACTTCGCAGCAACTCCACTTTCAGCTCTTTGAGAATTAAATTCTCCAGCAACTCCGGAAAATAACTTCAACCTTCAACTTCGAAGTCGCAACAACACACTTTCAGCTTTTCGAAAGAAAGAGTCTCGGCAAATGAAATTTTCTCCAGCACTTCGTACTTTCAGCAACTCAACACTCCGAAATAAAATAAACTCTCACAGAATTTCTCTCCTCAACCACTTGGAAAATATTTCAATCTCTCCAGAACTTCTTCAGCAACTTCAACTTCGAAATAATGTGAGGAGAAATGAGAGAAGAGATTGTTTAAATAACTTTTCTCGGAGAATCCTGCTAAGTAGTGCTGGGGCTATTTTTTAGCACCTTCATCAATTTCCCACTATCTTCGTTCGGAATCTTCTAATTCAAGCGCAGTAGTGGGCTAGTCGTCAGCCGGTTATTATGGCAGTTGCCATTAATAATGATTCCTTCCTTGTAAAAAAAATTCGAATTTTCCTCTTAATCTGCTAGTTAACTCTTGGCGATTTAAACAACTCGCGAGAAAAACAATCACTTGACTTGATTTAAAATTCCATTTTAAAATCTCGCAGTGTTTAAATAAATTCAACTCGAAAAAATTCGTGGGAGTAGCAAATTTATTTCCAACTTTTTAAAATGTCTGTCATTTAAATCCTCGATTTCATAAAATTTGCCTTAGACATTCTAAATTCTCTCATTAAAACGTTCAACTCCGGGCGATTAAAAATTGTTTGCGTGCTCGAAATAATTCGTCCTTTGAGATTTAACTTCTGTCAGGAAAATAATCTAGGCAAAACGAATTTCTTCTGAAAATATTAAAATTTCCCTTAGGAAATTAATTTTCAAACTCTGCTAACTCATGGGTGCATTTTAAGCGGGTTCATTTGATTTTCACTTGACCCATGGAAAATATTCGTCGATATCAAATTTTCCCCTTGAAAAAAGATTCGTTAACTTTCAACTGCCTTCGGAGAATTTTAAAACTCATCAAATCATCCTTCCTTGCCAAGGGCGTATTTTCCCTAGTGAAGTGTTATATCACTTAGAAAAAATTTTCTAACACTTTCTCTACCATAGGCGTATACATTTTGATGAAATATTTATTTCAAAAAAATTCCTTCACTTTACACCTCTGGCGCACTTTCATGTGTCTACTTTTATTTTGTTGTCTTAGGAAATTTTCTCCAGCAACCTTGGCGTATTTTACTCATGCAAGCCTTGATTTCTCACTTAGAAAATTCTCAAACAGTTAGAATATCCTTGGGCGCATATGGGGTCTTGAACTTTCATTTTCTTGACTTAGAAATTTTCTCCAGCAACCTAGCCACTTTATCTTGCCTTGGTCGCATTTTGACCTCTCTACTTTCATTTCATGCCTTAGGAAAATTTCGGCCATCTCCTCTTCATCATGGGCGCAAATGCTAGGCCAAGCTTTCATTTCATGCCTTAGAAAAATTTCGGCCATCTCCTCTTCATCATGGGCGCAAATGCTAGTTCAAGCTTTCATTTCATGCCTTAGAAATATTTCATAGCTTCAATCCTTGAGGTGGGCGCAT
Organism: Sequoiadendron giganteum; assembly: GCA_007115665.2. Taxonomy (NCBI): domain Eukaryota; kingdom Viridiplantae; phylum Streptophyta; class Pinopsida; order Cupressales; family Cupressaceae; genus Sequoiadendron; species Sequoiadendron giganteum. Next base: position 431,597,335 of record CM021102.1, on the reverse strand, counting down.
TTCAACATGTGAGCTTTTGTTTTTGCCTTAGAAACTTTTCAAGGCTTCTCTCCTTGAGGTGGGCGCATTTGACTAGGTGAGCTTTTGTTTTTGCCTTAGAAACTTTTTTCAAGGCATCTCTTCTTCCTTGGGTGCAAATGAGACCCCATGCTTTCATTTTTGCCTTAGGCGTTTTCAATCCTCTGCCTTGAGGTGGGCGCATTTGACTAGGTGAGCTTTCATTTTTGCCTTAGGAAAATTTCAAGCCTCTGCCTTGAGGTGGGCGCATTTGACTAGGTGAGCTTTCATTTTTTTGCCTTAGGCGTTTTTCAAGCCTCTGCCTGTTCCTGCTCTTGCATTCTATTTTTAGCAAGTTGTGCTATTTTTAGCAAATTCCTTGATTTTCAACCTCTAAGGCTCCGTTTTGCCTGAAAATTTCATCGGATGATATTCTCTGCCTTGTGAACCTGTTCTGTCAGTCCTCTGCCCTGACCTGCTATTTATAGCCACCTGCTATTTATAGTAAGTTTGACTTTCTGACTTTAGTAGCTCCGTTTTGCCTGAAAGTTGCAACGCTTGATCTTGATAGCTTGAGGGTTACTCGGATGCCAACCTCGAGTGCAGACCTGCTATTTATAGTCGTGCCCTGACTTACTAAAAATAGTAAGTTCTCGGACTTTGCTCAAATTTTGCCAGCAGGTACCTTGAAGTGTGCTGACATGGGTGGGGTACTTTGTTTCGGCTATTTTTGGATTTTACCCCCTATAAAAGTGGAAACCCTAATTTGATTTGCATGTATCCCGAACGGTCTCCGTTTGACTTCGTTCCTTCTGCATGTCGTTCTGCTTGCTGGACTGGAGTGTTGGGCGGCTGCCGGAGTGTACCTGCTAAAAATAGAAACTGTCCGAAAAGTGACTCATCCACTGCCGGATGGTTTTGCATGTCATATTGCCCGCGGGATCTCAAAAAACCCAGAAAAACCCAGAAAACTGGTCTGCATGCATGCACTGGCTAAAAATAGTAAGTCCTCAAAACTTGATCTTCTCCGCTTGCATGTCACCTTGTTGCGAAGCTCTCGAAAAACCCGACATGCGTTGAAAAACACTGCATGTGAACCCTAAAAATAGCCTCCGAAGGCTGAACTCTGAAAGTGGTTGTCTCGGTTTGCATGTTACATCACTGCGAAGGTTTTGGAAAACCCAGAAGGATTCTCCAGACATGCATCTGAAAAGCTCATGTAGAAACCCTGAAAATGGCTCTTAAAGCCCAAAATGCCAAAAATAGTAAGTCGTCTGATCTGGCTCAAAATTTACGTGTAGACAGCTTGAAGTTACCCGGATGCGGTGGAACTGACAGAATTCCAAAATCTCGATAAAATAGTCCCAAATTGAATACTTACTAAAAATAGTAAGTTGCCAGAATACAATGAAAATTTAGGGGGACTCTGCTGGAAGTCTTCTGACTGCTGCTCTAAGCTTAGATTTCAATTTTATAACTCAGTCTGACCTTAAATAAGCCTGAAGGATGAAAACCCTAATTACACAGACTTGACCAATATTTCAACCTGGGTCAAACAACGGGACATCCCTGGAAGGACCGGAGACCAGAGAGAGAGCGAACCAAAGCCAAAAGACCAGAATGGAGCAAAATTTAGGGGGTCCCCATCTTGATGGGGTGATGTGTGAAAAAGGTCACAACACCCTGCAAGAATCATAATGAGCAATTAATGCCCACTACCATCATCAAGAAGATCCTCATCAAGCAGCGCGTTCCCACTGGCCTTCTCCCGGATAGTAAACTCGATCAACCGGGCCAATACCGCTTCAACCTCTTGTGCAGAGATCGGTGGAATATGGTTGAGCTGGAACTCCAAGACTGCTATCGTCTGTCCGTATCTGGTGTAAGATTTCCTCCATGTCACTAAGGCGTCCTAGGTATGCTGAATTATACTAGAGAACGTGGAGACATTCTCAAAGTCATCCAGGACAAGTGACCTTGCAGCTGAGAAGAATGGAGGCAGTCTACTTTTCAAGCCATTAGCAGTTATCTCCTCGGGGACCAACTTTCTAGCAAATATGGCCTCTAATGTATTGAGGACTCCCCCCAAGATGTTGCCCATTGCTTTCCTCACTTTAGCTGAATCTGCCCTTGCTGCGTGGTGAAATCCACGGCCTGTGACCACCGAGGAGTACCAACTGGTGAAATCATACCTATCACTTTTCTGAATTACACCTCCATCCACAAAGGTTTCTAGAGGTATATGCATCAAAGCCCCCAAACGAAGTACAGTCTTCGTTTGATAGATGCGAGTATCACCCCAGGCCTGATCTACTATATCCATCCGTGCCAAAATACTTGAGGCCTGTCGATAAGCATCGGCGAGGTCCTCCATGAATTTCCCTGTCTCAGTATGAACACGGCTAACCCACTTGTCTGCCTCCGTTTCCATTTTCCTCAAATCCTCTAAGGCAACAACTGACTCCTTCGGAAGCTCTGATGGACGTTCTACTGCTGGGTTTGCTGGTTCACCTGGATGTGCTAGATTTTGCACGTATCCTATCAAGGTTTTGTGCTCCTTCTTCAATTTCTTATACTTCCCCTCCGTGCGGAGCAACTGATCCTTCAATGCCTGATAGGAGTTATCGAACTCCTCGATAACTTGGGCTCCCGTAGGACGACCCAACTCTACTGTGGTGATCACGTAATTTTCAGGCCTCTCCTCGATTCGATCACAATCTTCCCTCGGAATAGCCACCTGAAGCGTGCGAGAGCCTGACTCGTCAATCGAGATCTTTGAAAACTTTCGGGCCCTTTTCTTCTCTGGTGGCGCACTGATCCTCCTGAGGAACTCCTCCATCTCGATGGCCGGATCCGTATCATCCTCGGGTTCTCTCCTCATTCTGTCGGAAAGCCAATCAGGCACTGTCTGCTGTGGATTACAAATGACAAGGGGTTGTTCTTCTATTGCCTCCATCTCGTGCACTTCCTCCCTTCTTGCATTGGTTTGCTCGGGCTCATCCTCCTCTATAAGCTGAGTATCTCCCGACCCTTGGGTCCCCTGTTCTGTGTTTTCTTCTTCTTCCAAAGCCGTGTCCAACATCTGCTGAAAATGGGTGTCGGCCATTGTTTCCTCTTCCTCCTCATGTTGGCCGCCCCTGGATAAACTGACACTAGCTGATTCCCGAGCGTTAGGGCTGATCCTACCTCCTCTAGTCCCCGCTCTTCCTCCAATCCTGCCCTCTGATCGGCAAATAATGAAACCACTCTCAAACTCGAAGACTGAGTTTGTGAGTGCACGGGTGATGCTTGTTCTATCCTCAACGGTATCGGTTGGGTTGGCACTTCTACTTGTGCCCTCGATGTTTGAGCAATTTGTTTCCCCCTTTTTAGCGATAACGGCCTTGGGTCACCCATCAAGCTATAAGTAAGGGCGATCGACTTGCTCTTGAGTTTGCATACATGTCTGTCGACCCAAGTCCTGGTAAAAGTCATCACCGGGATAGAAAGCGTGTCCAAGTCCATGATCTCTGGCTCGGACTAATCAGGTGGTGGGACAGGAGTATCCCTAACTGAACCATAGTCGGGTTGCATAACGTTGACATCCTCCTCCATCTGGTCGGGAAGTGGAATAATCTCACATTCTCTAATCAACTTGAGAGGAAGTCTGGAAAACATCCTTCTTCTTATCTCAGCCTCATCCACTGCATTTGCCCAAAAGTCCTCCAGATGAGCTCTGTGCCGGTATTCAACGTTCTGTACCATCCGGATGTTCCCGTAAGGATCGAAATCCTGCCTGCCTGTGTGATATGACAAATGATAAGATTGCAGCTCGTCCTCTGCCTCTCGGGCTGCCTGCAAAGAGGGACACACCTCAATGGAATTTCCCATGGTGATAGGGAAATCAAGTCCACCCTTCTTTTTCCTTTTCTGAATCTTATCGTAGGCAATCAATTGCCTAGATACCTCAAGCATTACTATGTGATCAGTGGGGTATCGTGGTAACCGATACGGATACGAAGTGAACCCCTGCAGCCTAATATATGTGAATTTCGGGAATTGGATGAGCCAATACCCATATTCCTCAATCAATGTCTGTGCTTCTTTAGATATTCTCTGCTGCGTCCTCTGCTGAAGTGTCCTCGCAATGTGCATTGTGAATGCATCATTTGCCCGTTTATAGTTGGCAATGTTAGCTAAATGTAGCTGTGTGCAGGCTTCATGGATTTTGAATTGACCAGGGGCACAGCCGATTGGCTCCTTGTACGAAATCCCTCTGTACTTAGTCATTCTGGCCAACATGTAAATTACATATGAGCTCATGTAGAAAGTCTTCGTCACCTTCAGGCTCCTGAATTGCTCATCGATGTGGTTGCTAATCATCCTAGCCCAATCGACACACTCCTTTCCCTCCAAGATAATCTCGATGAAGTAGAACATCCAAGGCTCGAAAATGTAAGCCTGTGCACTCCCATTTACCCGGCTCAACATCATTATCAAATCACAGTATTCTTGTTTCACGTCCTCGGCAATTATCTGCTTTGGGAGCTTAGTGCGGGGTGGCCTCGGCTTCTGCATCCAAACTCTGTTGATGACTGTAGTGACTCTTTCAAAAGAGGAAGAGTACATCTTATCCGCCCTCTTATTTGTCCTGTATAACATCTCCTCAGCAGTCAGAATCCCAAATGCCTCTCCGATGGCATTCGGTGTGAAGTTGGCGAGCAGTTTACCATCCGGAGAGACAATCATCCTACGTTCTGGCTTGTAGTGATTGGCGCACTCCATAATTAGCTCCGGACATTGAATTGCTGGCGGAAAACTAGCAGCTGCGTAGATTCCACTCTTCATTATATTATGTGCCGTGACTGATGGTTGATGGCCCCCTAGCCCGAACATCCTCGATTTGAGTGCATTTAGATTAAATGAACCAAGGTTGGTGTCATTTAATCCCGCCAACTTTGAAACTATTGCTGACTTTGGGAGAAATGGCTTAGCGAGCCTTTTAATCATTGCCTGCCGGGATGAGCTAGCCTTGCCTGCTTCAGTGTTTGCAGCTCTGCCTGCGGCTCTGCTTGTTCCTGCAACATCCTTTGCTCCGGCCATCTGCAAAATAAAATAGAATAGCAATAAGCTAGGCTGCAGATTTTTTAAATAAAATGAAGTAACCTCCGAGACGGCTGCGAACGTGGAGTTAGCTTTTTGAAAATAAAAACTCTCAGCATAAATTACTAACTCCAAACCTCGTACTGTATAAAAAACTTCAAGCTTATAAAGAAGCTTTCAACGACTGCACTTCCGACTGGCGAAGAAAATTGCAGCCAACTACCAACTTTCAGCAATGTGGATAATTTCTCAGCACAAAATGAATTAAATCCTTTGTTTCGACTTCGTCAACCTCAGCAACTTTCAACTTCTAGCAGCTCGAATAAGTAAAATCTGCAGCAAGCTTCAACTTTCGAAAATAAACCTCCAGCAGCTCCGGAAAACAACTTCAATCTTCAAAATTGCAGCAACAAGCTCTCAGCTCTTCGGCAAATAGAAATTTTTTCAGCAACTTCGCACTTTCAGCAACTCAACACTCCGAAATAAAATAAACTTTCAAAGAAATTCTCTCCTCAACAACTTCGAAAATATTTTAAGAACTTCTTCAGCAACTTCAACTTCAAAAAAAGTGAGGAGAAATGAGAGAAGAGATTGTTTAAATAACTCTTCTCGGAGAATCCTGCTAAGTAGTGCTTGGGCTATTTTTAGCACCTTCATCAATTTTCCACTCTCTTCGTTCGGAATCTTCTAATTCAAGCGCAGTAGTGGGCTAGCCGTCAGCCGGTCATTATGGCAGTTGCCATTAATAATGATTCCTTCTTTGTAAAAATTCGAATCCTTCCTCTTAGTCTGCCAGTTAACTCTTGACAATTTAAACAACTAGCGAGAAAAAAATCACTTGACTTGATTTAAAATTCCATTTTAAAATCTCGCAGTGTTTAAATAAATTCAACCCGAAAAATTTCGTGGGAGTTGTAAATTTATTTCCAACTTTTAAAATGTCTGTCATTTAAATCCTCGATTTCATAAAATTTGCCTTAGACATTTTAAATTTTCTCTTTAAGATATTCAACTCCGGGTGATATAAAATCACTTGCATGCTCGAAATAATTCATCCTCTGAGATTTAACTTCCGTCAGGAAAATAATCTAGGCAAAACGAATTTCCTTTGAAAATATTAAAATTTCCCTTAGGAGATTAATTTTCAAACTCTGTTAACTCATGGGTGCATTTTAAACGGGTTCATTTGATTTTCACTTAGAAAATATTTTATCAAGTCGCCAACCCTGTTTAAATGTCTGGAAAATTTTAAAATTCTTCAAATCATCCTTCCATGCCAAGGGCGTATTTTCTCTAGTGAAAAGTTATCTCACTTAGAAAAAATTTCGAACATTTTCTCTGTTGGCGTACTTGACCCTTGGTATATTTCTTATTTGATTAAAAAAAAATCTCCATGCCTTGTGAAAATTTAAAAAAAAAATCTCATCCTCCCTTAGGCATATATTTTTCTCGTTCAAATTTAAATTTCCAGGCCTTAGGAATTTTTAATTTCATCAACCCCTTCAAGGGCGCATTCTTACCTTGGCACTTTCGTTTTCAACACTTAGAAACTTTTTCTAAGTCCTCACCTTCCTTTGGCGCATTTTAGATGTTGAAATTTCAATTTTGCCTTAGGCGTTTTTCCACCCTCTTGACGCCTTGGGCGCATTTAACCTTGTCAACTCCCACTTTTGCCTTAGGCGTTTTTAGCCTTCAATCCTCCATGGGCGCAAATGAGGGGTGGTGCTTTTGTTTTTGCCTTAGAATATTTTCAAACACCTTTATAACCTTGGGTGCATTTACATACATGAGCTTTCAACTTGGGCGCATTTTAGATGTTGAACTTTCAATTTTGCCTTAGAACTTTTTTCAACATTTTCAATGTCTTGAAGGTGGGCGCATTTTGACCCATGAGCTTTCACTTTGATGACTTAGAATTTTCTTTGAGGGTCTTCACTTTACCTTGGGCGCAAATACTACCTCAAGCTTTCATTCATGGGCACCCTTCTTTGCTGGAGATGGGCGCATTAAACCCCATTGACTTTCGTTTTATGCCTTAGAAGAATTTCACTTAACAATTCTTTCCCTTGGCGCATTTTAGAGGGCTTGCTTTTATTTTCACCATGGGCGCAAATGGGGTAGTGTGCTTTCATGTGAGGGCGCATTTCTACCCCTCCACTTTCATTTCAATGCCTTAGCCGCTTTTTCTCCAGCAACCGTTTTACACTTGAGGTGGGTGCATTTGATGTGCCATGCTTTCATTCAAACACTTAGGCGTTTTTCACATGTAAGCCTTGACTTGAGGGCGCATTTCATGGGGTGAGCTTTTGTTTTTGCCTTAGACATTTTTTTTCAAAGTCTTCTCACCTGCCTTGAGGGTGCATTTCCACATGCCTAGTTTCATTTTGTGCCTTAGAACTTTTTTCAACATTTTCAACAACTTGAGGGTGAGGGCGCATTTGAGGGGTGCCACTTCCGTTTCATACTTAGAAAATTTTAAAGCTATCAAACTTGAAGGTGGGCGCATTTTGACCCATGAGCTTTCATTTCCCATACTTAAAAAATTTTTGGAGTCTGATCAAGGTGGGCGCATTTTCTCTGCTCAACTTTGAATTTTGTACTTCGAAAATTTTCAGATTTCATCCTTGCCTTTGCTTTTGCATTCTATTTTTAGCAAGTTTTGCTATTTTTAGCAAGTCCCTTGATTTTCAACCTCTAAGGCTCCGTTTTGCCTGAAAATTTCATCATATGATCTTCTTCACCTTGTGAACCTGTTTTGCCAGTCCTCTGCCCTGACCTGCTATTTATAGCCACCTGCTATTTATAGTAAGTTTTGACTTTCTGACTTCAGTAGCTCCGTTTTGCCTGAAAGTTGCAACGCTTGATCTTGATAGCTTGAGTGTCACTCTGATGCCAACCTCGGGTGCAGACCTGCTATTTATAGCCGTGCCCTGACTTACTAAAAATAGTAAGTTCTCCGATTTCGCTCAAATTTTGCCAGCAGGTACCTTGAAGTGTGCTGACATTAGTGGGGTGCTTCATTTCGGCTATTTTTGGATTTTACCCCCTATAAAAGTGGAAACCCTAATTTGACTTGTATGTAACAACCCCAAAACCGGGTAAACAAATTTTTTTCTATTTTCACTAATAAGATACAAGGAAATACAATTAAACGACAAAGTAAATAACTTTTCTTTTCATTCTAATTGAACATTTCATCATAAAGAAATAAAAGACACGATACATCATTGTTCTATTTTCCAAGTAAATAACAGAGTACGCTTTCATGATTACTTTTCTTCAAAATAAAAAGCAAGGTAAGAATCTTACAAGTTTCAAACATAGCTCGGAAGCTTTTGAGCAAATAGGAATAAGACTGTCCAGGATCTTCCCTTTCAAACCTTGGTTCATCAGAAGTCTTAAGGTGGAGGGGAAACATCACTCAGGTGCTTTTCCACCAACCACGGACTTATATTGCGGTCCCCCGCACGTTTACTGTTAAGTAGACGGCCCTCCCTTCTTCGAGGAGATTGGTTGGGTAACCGGTTCTGTATGACCAACTGAGCATAGTGTGTAATCCTACATAACTAAATCCTTGTGTCCTCACAATCTCAATCTAGCATGTAACCTGGATTACTGTGAACTGACAGTGTAATTCGTCTCACAGTCTAAGTGGACGTTAGGTATACTACACTACTTTGGCCAAAGCATTTCGGCAGTACTTATACTGACGGTCATCTATCACTTGCACTAAGTCAGGTTTGGTTTGACTTAAGGCTGCCTTATCCTACGCGTAGGTTGAGTCCTTCAGTGGGTAGTCAATCACCCTAGACTTCCTACTTCAACTACTTAAACAGGAAATGGAGTACAGTCAACAAGGGGTCCCTCTGGTACTTCCCAACATGGAAATCTTTATCCATGGAGTACGTAGCTTTCTCTAGTTAACCTATTTAACTCTAAAGCTTTAGACTACCTTGGTTCTGAATCCACCCTCGTCCTAGTATTAATAACTAATCCCTTTCCTTTACTTAAGGAATTCAAGCAGTATTCAAGCAATACAAATTATAAGGTACTTTACTAAAAGTAAACAAATATTTCCCTTTCAAATTCATCTATGATTTCAAACTGATTCATTTCAACATGCTTTTAAGTTATTCCAATTCATCAAGTTCTCTAAGCTATTTCAAAAGCTTTTCTAAGGAAATTAAACTATTCCCCAATTTGACCAGCTCTTTAAGCTATCTCTTAAATTCAATAAGCCTTTTCTAAGGAATTAAACTATTCCCCAATTTGACCAGCTCTTTAAGCTATCTCTTAAATTCAATAAGCCTTTTCTAAGGAATTAAACTATTCCCAATTCAGCAATTTCATAGAACATAGAGGTTTCTTATTATTTTTCCTTTCATAAGACATAATCAAGCAATCTAATCATACATTTTAAAATAAATAATAGAAAATCTATCAACATATATCTCATGCCTGATTTCCTTTTGCGTATGAGCTTGATCGGTAGCTTCAATCCTTGCTCCACCGTCCTTCGCAGCCTTCTCTCAGCTTAAGCAAATACTACTTTCAGGTAAATGCAAAAAGTTGTTCTCAGCAATACTGTCTCTCAGCAATACTGTCTCAATTGCAAATGATTTTCACAAAATGGCAATGGCTTTCACAAAAATGGCAATGGCTCTCATAAAATGACAATGGCTTTCATAAAATGGCAATGGCTCTCATAAAATGACAATGGCTTTCATAAAATGGAATTTCAAAACACAGAAATACCACAGCACTGTATTTCGAATTTTCCAAGGCAAGGAGAGTGAATGAAAAATTGAGTGTTTTTCAACAATGAGTGAGAACCTATTTATAGGTTTCGAATTCTCATGTTTCCTACCTTGTAGGCATGAGAATTCGACACCTCTCATTTTGAAAATGTCAAAATCCGCAGTGGCAGTCGAATAGCCAAACACACAGCAAAAGAGTTGATGATTCAACATAATTTCTCAAGAATGTTTCAACATATCACATGCCAATTTCGTGGATCAACCACGTACAGGTTTAGTCACTGGGAAAAGCCCTCAAAAATGGCGAACTGAAAGAACAAATGGCGCTTGAATTTTACTGCTGAAAACGTCAAGGGTTACGCACAGACAGTTCAGGCCTCCTTCCACCCACGCGTCCCAGACCGGTGGCGTTCAAGCATCCGCGACCAAGTCTAAGATACGCGAGCTGGGCGCGGTTCAATCTCCATTGTTTTCCATTGTTTTCTGGTTCAAACAGTCGCGCGATTTCTTCCCATGAAGAAATCCGCGATTTTTCAGTTTATTCAAACATTAACTTTAAATCTTTAAAAAGTCTATAGTTCATACTTACATTTCCTAAATGATTTTTATAAATTTACATTGGTCTTTACAAAATTTCGAAATTCTTTTTCCTTTTAATATTTTCCAAGTATTTCAATATTTCGAATTTCCTTTGTATGGTTTGCAAAGTATTTACCAAAGACTATGAAAGTCTTATTACCTTTATTTCCAAAGGTAAATAAACTCAAATACCTTTATAAGATAAATGTAAATTTAAATGCCAAAGATTATAGTTTATATAAAATCTTTCCAAAGTTTTAGATATTTTAATATTCTCATTAAAATGTATTAATATATTTTGTATTATATTCAATACAATATTATTATAGTTTTTAACTTACCTTTCTTTAAATATATAAATATATCTATATAATATTCAAATATTATATTAGATATATTAATATATTATATTATCGATAAAACTATAATAACATCGATATTAAATATATTATTAAATATATTAATTAACTTACCCAGTTTACACTTAAATATATCTATACATGTTTATTTTCAAATCTCCAATTACGTGTATTATAGGCCAGTCAGAGCACCTCTAATAGACGTAATTGCATAAACACGTATTTATACATTTAACTGTAAATTCCAGGCATCAGTAACTTATCAGTTCACATTTCACATTCAAGGCTCACAGAACAGTAAGTCAGTCAATCAAGGAACACCACTCATAAAGCATGAAGAAGTAATCATAACTCCTAAGCCTAAGGATGACTTATCATGACAACTTAATCTGACTCAGTTCCTAAAATCCTTAGTGAAGTGTGTGTATGCTCATACGATCAACTTTACCGGTTAGCCGACCAAGTTCCTCTTCCTGAGTGATATTTCCCCTCCACCTGGAGGAATAGCTCCTGTTCCTGCATCCATGGCACAAAACCACGGCAGTCAAATGCTCACAATATTTGCAGTATATATAAATCAAATATATAAAACAAGACTAATTATTTTCCTCTATTCATTGTTTTATTCAAGAATAACATCAATCAAGAATACAGAATGAGCCAAACATAACATGTAAACAGGATTTCATATTGACAACAAAGTTCAATCACATTTATTCATTCAAAACCTTCCTTACAATCAGAATGCTCTAAGCATTACTAGAATAGTAACTATACAAATCCCGGGGTGTAACATACTCCCCCCCTTATGATTCATCGTCCTCGATGACCAAAGGTATTATTCAAAGCATAAAACTAAACAAAATCTTTATTGTTCAGCATTCTCAAAAACTTCAAGAATGTCAGGAAATCTTCTACGGATTTCCGTATAGTCCTCCCAAGTTGCTGAGTCTTCCGCATACTGGTCCCACTGAACCTTGCATTGTGAGACTTCTCGGTTACGTAGGTGTAGCTTACGTATTTCCAGCACCTTGACGGGCTCGAGAGTTATTATTCCTGGATCCCTTACCTGTAAGGCAGTCCAATCAATAACATGATTATCTCCAGCAATATACTTTTTAAGGTAAGATACATGTAAGACATTATGCATTCTAGCAAGAGCGGGTGGCAAAGCGATTCGGTAAGCTACAGGGTTTACTTCTTCTAAGACTTCAAATGGTCCAACATAACGTGGAGCCAATTTAGAATTCTTTCCAAAGTTAATGGAACTTTTGTGAGGTTTCACTCTCAAAAGTACCTTGTCACCTATGACAAAACTTCGTGGCACTCTCTTAGCATCTGCATAACTTTTCTGTCGACTGTTAGCCTCTGCTAACCTTTGCTTAATAACCTTAACTTGTTCTTCCATTTCTGCTAACATTTCTGGCCCAAGACTTACTCGATCCTCAAGTTTATCCCAACTTATAGGAGTTCGACACTTTCGACCATACAAAGCTTCAAAAGGAGCCATTTTAATTGCAGAATGATACGAGTTGTTATATGCAAATTGAACCAAGGATAAATAGTCTTCCCACTTATATTGCTGATCCATGCAATATACCCTAAGTAGGTCTTCCATAACTTGATTTACCCTCTCAGTTTGCCCATCCGTTTCCGGATGATATGCCGAGCTAATGTTTAACTGCGTTCCCAATGCAGAAAACAAGGTTTGCCAAAACCTAGAAGTGATGCGTGCATCCCTATCCGATATAATCTTCTCAGGAATACCATGCAACCTAAAAACTTCCTGTACAAACTTTCTTGCTATGACCGGTGCTCCATCGGTTAGATTCCCTGGTATGAAGTGTGCTACCTTAGTTAGCCTGTCCACTACTACCAAAATGGCGTTATGCTTGTTCCTAGACATTGGCAATCCTTGCACAAAATCCATACTTATAACCTGCCATTTCCTTTCAGGAATATCATGAGGATACAACAATCCTGCTGGATGATGATGTTCAACTTTTACTCTTTGACATTCAAGGCATTGAGCTACATAATTTGCGGCATCACCTTTCATTCCTTTCCAGAAATATAATGGTTTCACATCAGCCATCATTTTGGTTACTCCAGGATGTCCAGAATATGGTGCCTCATGAATTTCTTTCCATACAAGATTTCTCAATTCTTTGATATCAGGCACATACATCCTATCCTTGTACCTTAGTACTCCACTGGATTCGAATTGATACCCTTCATACCTAGAGTCTAAAGGATTCTTAATGAGTGCCTGCTTAACCTGTAAGTAAAATTCATCCTCTTTGCATTTCAAAAGCACTTGTTCCTTGAAGTCGCTTTGAATTGTCACAATAGATGCAATATGGCGTCTTCTACTTAAGGCATCAACAACTCTATTTTCCTTTCCTTTAATATAATTAATATTAAAGTCATAATCTGCTATTAACTCCAACCATCTTCTCTGTCTAGCATTTAGATTAGGTTGAGTAAAGAGATATCTTAAACCATTGTGATCTGTTTTCAATTCAAATGGCTTCCCGAGCAAGTAGTGTCTCCACATCTATAAAGCATGTACTACTGCTGCCAACTCTAAATCATGCGAAGCATAATTCATTTCATATGGCTTTAATTTCCTGGACTCGTAAGCAATTACTTGTCCTTCTTGCATCAACACACCTCCTAATCCTTCTCCACAAGCATCAGTTATGACTGTGAAGCTTCCTTCAGGATCTGGTACTTTTAGAATTGGTGCGGTGGTTAACTTTTCCTTGAGAAGATCAAACGCCTCCTGGCACTTCTCATTCCAGGCAAATCTCTTACCTTTCTTTTGTAAAGATGTTATAGGGAAAGCAATTTTTGAAAAGTTTTCCACAAACTTCCTATAATATCCGGCTAATCCCATAAAACTCCTTACTTCAGACACGCTCTTGGGTACAGGCCATTGCATAACTGCTTCTATTTTTGCTGGGTCTACTGCTATTCCTTCAGCTGAAATAACATGGCCCAAATAGTGCACTCTTTCTTGAAAGAAAGTACACTTGGACAGTTTCCCATAAAGCTTGTGCTCTCTTAACCTTTGTAACACCATCTCAAGATGTTTACAATGTTCTTCATTCTTGGAGTAAATCAATATGTCGTCTAGAAAGACTAACACAAATTTATCCAAGTAATCTCTGAATACACTATTCATGAGATTCATGAAGGCTGCAGGCGCATTAGTTAAACCAAATGATAGAACTGTGAACTCATAACGTCCATAGCGAGTTCTAAAGGCTGTTTTGAAAATATCTTCATCCTTCACTCTCAGCTGGTGATATCCGGATCTCAGGTCTATCTTTGAAAATATAGCTGCACCTTTCATCTGATCAAAGAGGTCATCAATACGTGGCAACAGGTACTTGTTCTTTACCGTTGCTTTGTTTAGCATTCGATAATCGATGCATAAACGTAATGTACCATCCTTCTTTTTGACAAATATTACTGGTGCTCCCCATGGTGATACGCTAGGTCGTATTAACCCTTTGGACAGCAATTCATCCAACTGTGCCTTCAATTCCATGAGCTCAGTTGTAGTCATTCTGTAAGGTACCTTAGATACTGGTTCAGATCCTGGCACAATGTCGATTGAAAAATCGAACACTCTCTTTGGAGGAAGACCTGGTAGTTCCTCTGGAAATACATCAGCATAGTCTCTTAAGATAGGATACTTCTCCATATCTGATCTGCCTGTTTCTTCCACTTCTCCATCTTCAAGTTCTTGAGAACTTTGAAACACAGAGTTTCCATCTTCTTGGCCTAGTTTCTCAATTTTGACTGCAAAAAGTTGACAACCTTTCTTCTTGGCTTTCATCAGCTGCATTGCTGTGATCTGCCGAACAGTCACTTTCCTGGGTATCCCTTGGATTTCTACAAGGTTTCCTAAATCATCAAGGCATTTTACAGTCTTGGCTTGGCAATCTACAATAGCCCTATGTCTCCACAGCCAATTCATTCCTAAGATTACATCATAGGACCCTAGAGGTGCGACATATAGGTTAACCTCAGTGGCAAAGTTGGGTAATTCTAACCTAGCCTCAAATAGACATTGGTCAACCCTTGCTCTTGTTTGGTTTGCATACTCTACATTCCATGTCTTTTCCATGTATCCTGCCTTCCTAGACAATTGCCTAGTTACTTTAGGTGAAACAAAATTTTCAGTTGCACCAGTGTCGATTAAAACAGAAATAGGTAATCCGAAAAGGTTACCTTGAACTTCGATCGGGGTGATTTGATGGTCCGCCTGCCGATCGTCCACTGCAGCATGAATCCTCTGCTGGAACATCGCCTGCTGCGAAGGCAAAGCATTTCCTCGTGACTGAGAGCTAGAAGTCTTATCAGGGCACTCACTTGCATAGTGGTTTCCCTTACAGATAAAACATCCATCCCTTGGTCCTTTCTTTTCAGGAATTATTCCTGACTTGCTTGTTCCATTTCCATCCTTGTTGGTGGTGTCATTCCTTTTCCTGTCTCCCTTGAAATCTTTTCCATTGAAGCGAGACCGCTTCCCTTTTTGCTTTCTGGAAGTGAAAGTGGAGTCTTCCTTCCTTGATGCCGTCTTGTTGCTCCCATCACTGTCCTTCCTCTGATCCTTCCTATCTTGATAGTAGGAATCTGCCCTAAGCTTCTGTTCTTGACGGATAGCTTTTTCATATACAAGGTCCATAGTGGTTGGACCATGCATGTCAACCTCTCTTCCTATTCGATGATTTAAACCTAGAATGAACTTCCGAATTCGGAATCGTTCATCCTTGAGATAAACTGGCACATCACTGCGAAGGTTTTGGAAAACCCAGAAGGATTCTCCAGACATGCGTCTGAAAAGCTCATGTGGAAACCCTGAAAATGGCTCTTGAAGCCTGAACTGCCAAAAATAGCAAGTCGTCTGATCTGGCTCAAAATTTACGTGTAGGCAGCTTGATGTTACCCGGATGCAGTGGAACTGACAGAATTCCAAAATCTCAATAAAATAGTCCCAAATTGAATACTTACTAAAAATAGTAAGTTGCCGGAATACAGTGAAAATTTAGGGGGACTCTGCTGGAAGTCTTCTGACTGTTGTACTAAGCTTAGATTTCAATTTCGTGACTCGGTTTGACCCTTAAAAGCTTGGATGGCGGGAAACCCTAATTTCACAGATTTGAACAATACTTTAACCTGGGTCAAACGACAGGACATCCCCGGAAGGACCAGAGACCAGAGAGAGAGCGAACCAAAACCAAAAGACCAGAATGGAACAAAATTTAGGGGGTTCCCATCTTGATGGGGTGATGTGTGAAAAAGGTCACAACAAGGCTATCATTAGATAAGGATGAGGGAGGCGGATTTTGAGAAGACTGCCTTTAGATGCCATTTTGGGCATTTTGAATTCCTTGTCATGTCATTCGGCTTGACAAATGCTCCTACAACATTTCAGTCCTGCATGAACAAAATCTTCAGGCAACAGTTGAGGAAGTTCGTGCTCATCTTCTTCGACGATATTTTCATTTTCAGTAAGTCATGGGAGGAGCACCTCAAACACTTGGAAGAAGTGCTTAGCATTTTGGAAGCAGAATGCTTATTTGCAAAGGAGTCAAAATGTGAGTTTGGGTTGACAGAGCTGCTTTATCTTGGCCACATCATTAGCTGAAAGGGAGTGAGAATTGATTCAAAGAAGATTAAAGCAATTCTAGATTGGCCACTTCCTAAGAATGTGTCTCATTTGAAGGGGTTTTTGGGATTGTGTGGATTTTACAGAAGGTTCCTGAAGGGGTATTCTCATATGGCAGCCCCCCTCAGTAATCTTACAAAGAAAGGAGCTTTCCTATGGACGGATAAAGCACAAGAAGTATTTGATAAGTTCAAGCACATTATGAGCTCGTGTCCTTTGTTGGCTCTACTCGATTTCACCAAGCCATTTGAATTGCAGTGTGATGCTTCAAAAGGAGTTGGGGTTGTTCTCATGCAAGACAAACATCCCATTGTCTTTGAGAGTAGAAAATTGAGAGGAGCTAAAAGATCATATTCAATCTATGATAAGGAGATGCTTGCAATCATGCACGCATTGGCCAAGTTCAGACAATACTTGGTGGGAAGCAAGTTCGTGGTGAAGACTGATCATAATAGTCTTAAGCACTTCATGCATCAGAAAGATTTGAATGAAAGGAAGTAGAGGTGGTGAGTAAGCTTCAAGCTTACGACTTTGAGCTCTTTCCAGGAGACCTCATTTGGATTCCATGGTTGAGCTTACTATAGATTGGAGGGAGTTAATTGCTACTGATTATGCAAAAAATCAATTTGCAACTAGCATTATAGAAGGTCATTTGCAAGATGAAAGATACCAGTTGGTTGATGGATTGATTCGGTATAAGGGAAGAATCTTCTTGGTGCCAGAATCTAAGATTAAGAAGAAGATTTTGCAGTCCTTTCATGACATTCCTCTTGCTGGTCAGTAGGGGTATTTCAAGACTTACAAGCAGATCCGTGAAAGATTTTCATCGAAAGGGATGAAGGAAGAAGTCTTGCGTTACATAAGGGAATGTCCAACTTGTCAGATGAACAAGAATGAGCATTCTTTTCCAGCTGGTTTGTTGCAGCCCCTTCCTATTCCCAATCAAAAGTGGGAAAGTTTTACGATGGATTTCATCACGGGGTTGCCAAAGGTGCAAGGAAGAGATTACATTTATGTTGTGGTAGATAGATTGACCAAGTTTTCTCACTTCTTTGCTATTACAAGTTCATTTACAGCAGCTCAAGTAGTTGAGTTGTTTTTTAGAGAAGTTCTTTGTTTGCATGGGCTGCCACGAAACATTGTAAGTGACAGGGATAGGAAGTTCCTAAGTGTTTTCTGGCAAGAAATATTCAGATTGAGTGGTATTGTGCTTACTCCAAGCACTAGTTATCACCCACAAACAAATGGCCAATCAGAGATAGTAAACAAATGGTTGGAAGGCTACCTCAAAAACTATGTTTCAGGGCAGCAAAGAGCATGGGTGAAATGGTTTCATTTGAGAGAGTATTGCTATAACTCTTCCTATCATATGTCAAGAAAGATGTCTCTATTTATGGCTCTCTATGGTTAGCTTCATAGATTTGGTGTTTGGTGATAGTAGAGCTCCACAAGTGAAGGATATGCTGCAGCAAAGTCAAGATATTTTGAGATCATTGAAGGATAATCTTCACCATGCTCAAAATCAGAAGAAGTTATACACTGACCAGCAACGTGTTGAGCGTTCATTTGAGGTAGGAGATATGGTTTATTTGAGGCTTCAATCCTACAGACAGTCTACTCTCAAGAAGAGTGGAGTAGAAAAGCTCAAGCCACGTTTCTATGGCCCTTTCAGAGTCATCAGAAGGATTGGAGAAGTGACGTATGAGTTGAAACTTCTAGCTAGTAACAAGGTGCACAATGTTTTTCATGTGTCACGCCTCAAGAAGGCACTTGGGCACAATGTGGTTGCTACTTTAGAGTTACCTCCATTGGATGAAGGACAGTTGGTGTTGATTCTTGAGGAGATCATTGATACTAGGGAGCGCTCTTTGAGGAGAAGAACGATGAAAGAGTACTTGGTGAAATGGAGGAACTTGCCAATTGAGGATGCAATGTGGAAAGGTGAACAAATTTTGCAGCATCCAAACTTGGGATTGCTTGAGAACAAACCATAGATTACATACTTGCTAGTTAGTCACCGAGTGAAAGAATAATCGCCAGTTTTTGGAGAAAACGAGTAAAAATTACCTTTACTCGCCAAAATGAACAGTGATTTTAATCGCCGATTTTTCCTGGTTAATCGCTTGAAATCATGTCGATTAATTGCGTTTTTTCCTTGAGATTAATCGGTCGAAATAAAAAACGTGTTTTTTGTCCGAAAATGATGTTTTTCCCCAGTTTTTTCACGCGTTTTTTCTTACATAAACCCTTGACTTCACATTTTTAGATATCTGCGTTTTTACTGTCTATTTTTGCGCGCGAACTCAAGGCTTTGGCGGTGGTGTCGTGATTTCCAGGAATACTGAATAGCTACAAGTTAGGGTTTCTCATTTAATCCATGCATTATTTCATTTCGAAAAATAGATGCTCAATGTAGAATGTCTGTTTTTATTTTTGTTATTGGTTTGGTTGAATTCGAACTCGTTTACAGTCCATCAATTCGCCAGAATGTGAGATTTTTTTATTTTTTATTAATTTCTTTGCTTATTTTCTTTGATTTTTTTTAATTTTCATTATTTTCTTTGCTTAATTTTTTATTTTTACTATTTTCTGTGTTATCATATAAATGTATATTACTATCATACTATTTATAAATTAATTAAAATTCAAAATATATATATTCTAAATTTTAATTATTTAATAAATACAATATATATTGATATATTAAATAAATATTACTTAAATTTTTTAATTTTTTTCTAATTATTAATTTCTTTAATTAGCACTTAGTATTTTTAAAATATAATGTGCTAGAATCTAGATTATAGAAATTACTATTAGTAATTAGAAAAAAATAAAAAAATTTAAGTAATATTTATTAAATTATTTAATATTTATGTGTTGTATTTATTAATTAATTAAAATTTAGAATATGTTATATTTTGAATTTTATTTAATTTATACATACAGTTAAATCATAAATCATAAATGTATATTAAAATATTTAGAATATTGGATGATCACTAAATTGTCTTTTTTTTCAAAATATTTTTAAAAGAATAAATTTCTAGATGTATCTTTTATTTTTATCTATAATTTTATACTACTTATGCAAATTGTAAAACAAAATTTTAAGCACTTTATCATGTATTGCAGAATAAATAAAATTCTGATGACTGGAACTGAAAGTCTGAATTTAAGAAATAGAAAAAAGGACTTTATCATGTATTTGTCAATTTG
Organism: Sequoiadendron giganteum; assembly: GCA_007115665.2. Taxonomy (NCBI): domain Eukaryota; kingdom Viridiplantae; phylum Streptophyta; class Pinopsida; order Cupressales; family Cupressaceae; genus Sequoiadendron; species Sequoiadendron giganteum. Next base: position 431,577,659 of record CM021102.1, on the reverse strand, counting down.
ATGAATATTTTGATGTGTTTGTTATTGGTGTTTGGGGTTTGGAAATTATGTGTTTCTTTGAACAATTTCAGTTTGGGGTTGTTGGGTAGAATGTTGGGTATGTGTGAGGAGGTTTTGAGTGTTGCCTTGCTGTTCTGAGGCACAAAACTTTTAATTTTTTTACCAAAAGCATCACATAAGTCTATCAAAATCTTTCAATACAACTCAGCTGCAACTTTTAACACATTTCCATCTCAACTTCTAATATACTGGATTTGTTATAACTTCTAATATATTTATTGTTCAACATCTATTATTGTAGGTTAATATTTAATCACAATGGCATCTACCTCTGCATCTGCTTCAAACTCAGTTGGCACAAGTGTCATTGAAAGGAGACCCCCCTGGTAGTCGTGATCCTACTTGGAAACATGGTTATTACGGGCCAGTATCAGGCAGTGTTATTTGTACTCATTGCAAGAAGAGGATTAGTGGAGGCATCAATCGTCTTAAATACCATCTTGCTGGTATTCCTTGTCGTGATTCAAAGGCATGTAAATTGGCCAGTTTAGAGGTGAAATGAGAGATGATAGCTGTTCTTGCAGCACTGGATGAAAAAAAATTGGAGAGGGAAAAAGCAAAAGCAGCCATGCAAGCAACCATTGCTCCTAATTTGGTTGAAGATTCTGAGGTGCAAATGCAAATTGAAGCCATTGTGGGCTCTAGCCGCGGTCCACGTTTACGTGCTGGTTGGAATACCCCATCCACTTCGAGCAAATTCCAATTTTTTGTGCCCAAAAATATTCAAGGATCACAACCTTCATTGGAAACAACTGTGTGGAATAAGGAGGTGCACAAAGAGGCAGCCAAGGCTTGTGCAAGTTTTTGGTTTTATAACAACCTTCCCTTCAATGTGGCAAGGAGTCATATTGGGAGTGTTTGGTGACAGCATTGACAGTTGCAGGCAAAGGGTACAAGGCCCCTACTCCAAGAGATCTAAGTGGCAAGTTACTTGAAGATGCCATTGTAGATGCAAAAGGAATTGTGGAAGAAGAAAAGAAGAAATGGGAAAAGTTTGGATGCTCAATTCTTTCAGATGGCTGGACAGATGGAAGAAACCACACACTTATCAATTTTATAGTGGCTTCCAATGGTGTGATGGTTTTTCTAAAGTCAATTGATGCCTCCAACATAATAAAGAATGCAGAAAATTTGAGCATGATGTTGGAGCAGGTTGTTTTAGAAGTGGGCATAGAAAATGTTGTCCAAGTTGTTACTGACAATGCAGTGGCATATGTGGCAGCTGGTAGATTGCTTCAAGAGAGGCATCCAACAGTTTTGTGGACCCCTTGTGCAGCCCATTGCCTTGACCTTCTTTTGGAGGATATAGGCAAAATTGATTGGGTGAAACCAATTGTAGAACAAGCAAGAGACATAACAAAATATATATATAATCACCCATGGGTTCTTCAATTGATGAGAGATCACACCAAGGGGAAAGAGCTTGTGCGATCGGGTGCTACAAGGTTTGCAACTAATTTTCTAACGTTGCAAAGTATCACTGGTTTATTGACTTCCTTGAAGCAAATGTTTGTGAGTCAACCATGGTTAGACTCAACTTACTCAAAGAAGGCTGATGGAGAAAAGATTCAAGCAATAATCTTTGATAGTCAATTTGCAACTAGAGCATTAGAGATTGTCAAGGTAACTTCAACTCTAATGAATTTTCAGATTGAATCTTTTATTCTTAATTTAAAATTATATAAGTATTTTGTTTCATTGTAAGGTGTAATTTAAATTTGGCTCTACTTTGTACTTTATAGGTGACAGAGCCATTGGTGAGGGTCTTGCGCTTGGTGGACAACGAGAAAAATGTGATGGGATATCTTTATGAGGCAATGGATAGGGTGAAAGAGGCCATCCAACACTATTACATGGGGGATGCAAATAGATTTACCCCTATTTGGGAGATCATTGATCGAAGGTGGAACAATCAACTCCACCAACCCATTCATGCAGCGGGGTACTTTCTCAACCCCAAGTTCTACTTCTCTGATGGCTTCACGGATGCTAATGGGGAGGTTATGGAGGGCCTATTCACATGTATTGAAAGGATGACACCTATATCTGAAGTGAAAGACCTCATCCTATTAGAGTTGCAAAAATATAAGCAAGCTAGTGGGCCTTTGTTTTCTGCCAAATTATGTGAACAAGGAAGAGAGATCCAAACACCAAGTAAGAAAAAGTGAAGCCTTATATCTTGCAAGTTATGAATTACAATTATTATTACTTATTACTATTGTTTTATTAATATTTACAAAAACTTGAATATCTTATTTGTAGGTTCTTGGTGGGAAGATTGGGGTGGAAAAACCCCAAATTTGCAAAGGCTAGCCCTTCGAATTTTGTCTCAACCTTGTAGTTCTTCTGGCTGTGAACGAAACTGGAGTTTGTTTGATGCCATTCACACGAAGAAGCGTAATAAGTTGACTCAACAATGCCTCAATGATCTTGTTTTTGTGCAATATAACCTTCGGCTTCACACAAGAAAGGTGCAGGACCAGTCAGACGAGCTCATTGATTTGGATGACATTGATCCATACAGTGATTGGACAGTGCAGGATGATGAGGCCTCCTTGTTTACAGAGGATGAGATTGCTGATTTCGAGAGGCAAGCTATGGAGGATTTGCTTGCAGCAGAAGCAGGGGAGATTGGAGTGGATGACATTGATATGGTGGAGGAGCCACTGCCACCTACTAGCATAGTGGAGCCATTGCCACAATCTTCTACGGCAAGCACGGAGCCAGGATCGAGTGCAAGGACCGTACCACTACCCTTTACCACCCAATTTTTCTCTAGGTCGGGGAAGAGGAAGTTGTAATTGCCTAGATATGAAATTTATGATAATGATTTTCAAATACAATCATCATAAATTCATTATAGTTATTAGTATTTTTACTATGCGGCTTCCTATAATGATGCCATTTTGTAATCCATATGTATTGAACAATGAAATTTTATATAAAACACTCCCTCATGGTTTTTAGACTTATTTGATGCATTCTGTAATTGAATTTTGCAAAAAAAATGTGTTTTTATAAGAAATTTTGCTACTTTTTAAGTTGCCGAGTATTTGCGGAGTATTTCCCAAGTCAAATTTTTTGGGCTTGCCGAGTACTCTCCAATTCCGAGTGTGTAAACTATGGGACACACAATCTCAAGGAGGGCGGACTGTAATGTCCCCTTCTCAGCAGTAAGCAATGCAGTGGCCCGTCAGCCTATTTCGGAAGCCCGTAGGCTTGTTGGAGGTAAAATTAGGGTTTCTAGCTGTTTGGAAGTTTTTGACATTTTCGGAAGTTTGCATGTTGGAGTTATGGATTTTGGTTTGCAGATTCTTTCTGGGTTTACAGAGAGCTTCGCAGTGATATGACATGCAAATGCAATGGGCAACTTTTCTAAATTTACTATTTTTAGTAAGTTTTATTTCTGGCAGTGCTTCGGTTGGCAATAGTTCAGTGTGCTTTCTACTTCGGGCAGAGCAGTTGAGTATTTTTGGTTTTGGCTTTTTCAGTTGCATTTTGGGAGAAATGAATTATTTTAAGTCATTAATGTTATATTTTCACATTGGCCCCCTTGGCCTAGTGTTATGACTTAAAGATGTTTTAAAATGGGGCCCTTGAGCATGGATGCCTCATTATGAGGTAATTAAATATTTTATAATGTTTTTTATGGCCCCATTTGCCTTGGACGCCTAGGATGGAGGAATAAGTGTGTTTTAAAATTAAAATTATTTCAAATAAGGCATGGGCATCCCTTCTTAGAGGGAAATGATGGAAGCTGAAGAGTCACCTCAAGTTCTATAAAAGCAGGCCTTTGCTCATTCATTTGGGATCCATTGCTTATCATATCGAATTGCTGCCAAATTGATTTTAGGCTTATGGCTTCGAAGAATGCATACCTCCTAGCAAGGGTTCAGTTTCGTGTTTGAAAGGTAACACTTAGCTGGAATTAAGACTGCTTCTCATTCAAAGATTGCAGATTGAGCATCATTGTTACAAGTTTTGAAGTTATTTTCTGTATTTCATGTTGCTGGTTCATCCATGGCTGTAGGTGATTTTCAATCATAGCTAGTTATGTGATTTTATTTTTCTTTTGGGTATTTGCTCTATTGGTTTCCACGCTTGAGGCGCCCCTAATTGCAAATTTGCAGATTTAATGAGCAAGTATCTGATTTTATAGACAAGGTTGACCTCCTTCCTAGGCCGTCCCTTGTCATTATTGCTTTGGATTGTGTGTTGGGCAGATTTTGGAGTTGTATGTGTCTTGTTGATGTTCTTTCATGGTCACCTTGCCTTAGAGAAGGTTTATTTTCAGTTTTGTGTGAATTGGTGATGAGTAGTTGATGATATGAGCATTTTGTTGAAGTCTTAGCTTGCTGGTCCGAACTTTAATTTGCTGGTTATCATATCAGACCTGTGTATTTCTATTTTATGCTCTATTTCCTTGATGTTCCAATTCATAATTGTAATTAGAAGAATTGTGGAATCATTGTATTGAACATTGGAGCAGGACTTCATTGAAAATCATTGTAACAAGCATATTGTAATAGCTGGTTTCAGTAGAACTGAATCAGCCTCTTTACCTTCTGCAAGTTTCTTTTTGTATCTCATACTCCCATTGAATAAGTGGTTGAGTTTTCTTTATTTCAGTTTGCTTACTCCCACTAGAAAGTGGTTGAGTTTTCAGTTTAAATAATTGTAATAATTTCCTCCCCATTGAATAAGTGGTAGTGCAGAATTCATGGTCGGTTCACCGCCTATACTTTCATTTCCAGTATTGTAATTTCAGTTATTTGTTAACGATCCCCTTACACTGAATGCTCTCACCTCCCCCACATCGGGATCTTGTTGATCAAATAAGTGGAGGGTTCCTTTCAGCTTGGTTTGATTATTGGGCTAACCTTAACGGGTGTATTATTGTGTGGAAAATCTGAAGAAAAAACTAAGGGGAATATTATAGGATAGCATGAGGATTGCTTGTAGGATGGTACAGCCAGCTAAGAGTAGCATAGACTACCTCCAAATTACCAAAAATCTCCTTAAAAAAAGATCAAAATAGCTCAAGATACATCAAAAGAATCCATCTTCAATACCAAACTATAAAAACTTCACTTGTAGGTACAGTTGTGTCTTCTGTATGAAACCACCATGACCAGCTAGGGGGGTTTTCATCCCCAAAACCAGTATTTTCAGCTTACTGTTATATGCTTGAAGCTAAGCATGCTGATGTAGCTGAAACAGTGAAATATGATTTGTATTCTGATTTTCTTAGCATTGATTTTCGTTGTCATATGATAATCTTGTACGTGTAGCTATAGAATCATAACTTTTAATCATTATTATAATCTAACAATTAGATATTCATCTTAGACAAACTCAATTTTCGAATTCAATGCTCAATGTTATGGATGTTGTTTTATCTATTTAGAATGCTTTATTATGCAAATTAAAAAGTTATGGTTTTGTAACTTTTTGAAAATTCTCCATCTCAAAAATGCATCCCCTCATCCCCTTTCTCCAAAACTTACAGAAACAACCACGATTCAAATTTCATGATTATTAGTGTTGACATATCGAATAAAAAATAAGTGCTTTTCTTTCTCAATACTTTTCCACTATTACACACTAAATAAATTTTTTGGCGTAGTTTATTCAAATAAGATATTTAAAGAACTAATAGTGAAAAAGGATGTATCTGTTTTCTTTCAGGAAACATATGGATTAATTTTTTTTTGTTCTTTCTTTTTTTTAATGCTTTTTGAAAATTTAGGCAACTGTGCTTATTATGTGCGCTGGTTGCACATTCCTATTTCGCGGGGAAACATAGTTGCATCCCAAAAGAACTCTATATGTTATAGTGCGTTTGATACTTCATTTTTGTACAGGGTATGGGTATGGTAGTTAGGAAGGTACATGCACACAATTGACATAGGTTTAATATTAACTTTTATTAGTGCTCCTGACAGAGGATTTAAAATGCATTAAAATTTCGTTGATAGTTTCTGTGGTACAAATCTTAAGGTGCAGATGATTGGCAACAAATTCAAACAAGAGTTTATGTGGTTTAAGAATTTAATCAATTGGAAAATATTAGTTGCTTGTTTTATATATTGTGGTCATCTTTGTTGTCTTTTGAAATGCTATTCAGGTACGAAGGTGTTGTGCTTTTTCCTTTTTACTTATGCGATAAATATAGTTGTTTCCTTGTTCATATTGTTTATCTCTGATTCATATATTTTTACTTGACTATTTCTATTCGCCATTATTTCATATTATTTTAGGAAAATCTAAATATCTACCATCTTAGACATACTTTTGACATGAATTTTATGTGCAGGTTCTAAATGAGTTACATAGAACGAAGAAATGGGCAGAATCACATGTAGGAGATAATTGTTGTTTTCACTATCGTAGGGTAATCCTTCACCATAGCTTTAAACATTTGTAATAGTCTACATTTATTTTGAAGCAGAAACAATAATAGCTGAGATCCAAGTGCATTATGCAAACATTGTTACTTTAGAGTCTTCGACTATGGAAATTCTATTTTTTAGGCTTCACATGCTAAAACTAGCATGCTTTAAAAAATTTGCTAGTTGTAAACAATAGGGAACAAAGCTGTGGTTATTGTAGTCCATGATTTGTTAATAAAAGTTACAATAAAATAAATAAAGGATTGTGTGCTATTAAAGCTCCAATAAAATAAATAAAAGATTATTTTGTGTAATGATATATGATGTTTGTTGGCGTTTCAATTCACACCTCCGGAGTGCGTATTGGAAATGGACAGCTATGCACGGATAAACTGCTCTTCAAATTAGGAGGGGAAGCTCCCTCTTTTGCTGCTGATGTGTAAAAAGAAATATAAACTAAGTTCCTATCTTTTTTTACTCAGCTTAGAGCACAAGGTTTATAAAACTCTATGCATTGCAATTGAGTTTTTTCTCTGGTTTCGCAAATCTTGACTACAACTAGGCCTGTTTTATAACTATCCTATCTCCTCAAGTAATTTAGAGTGAGAGGATCTAGGAGCAATTGGGAATGGTTAGATCACTTAGACAAACTGTCTCTCAGAATGCATCCGAAGGCTCATTGCTCTTTCAGATTTACACTAAAATAAAGTTTATGCAAGTAAATATTTAAACGATAAACTATATCTCAAGATTCCCTTGGAGGCGAGGTGCTCTTTCCGAGGTGTAGGCTGAAATAAAGATTATTAGAAACAACATCAAATGATAATCCTAATCTCTAAATTCCCTCGAAGGCTAAGTGCTCTTTTCGAGGTGTAGATTGTGTTGACGTGTTTTTTATGACAACACCAACACAGAATAAAATGTCCAACGGTCACTCTATTCTCTCTTGATCAAAGTATTCCGCATGCTAAGATTGCGTGAAAGATCATGCGTTCAACTCCAAGGTTCCTTTTATTGCGAATAGACTCAGTTGGTTGATGTGAATATGCTGGGTATTCCAAGGGGACTTACGTAATTGTTCAACTTCGTGAAGCAGGTGAAATATTTGATTGTGATGCTCTAATTTCTAAACTAACCCGAAAATGCTGAATTGAAAAGGGATAGGGGTAGGGATTCTAACATCTACTTCTAAAGGGTGGAATGCAAGGATTAACTCCAACAATCTTCAAACTAGACTTTGCTTCGCCTCCCTTCGGACAACTTCCACAAAGTCGGTGCAATCTTCAAAGGATGAGAAAAGTGTTCAAATCATGACACAACATGTTCATACCATCACAACGATGCATATGGACATGTGAGCCACAATCGAAGTTAAGTGCTAATACTCCAGTTGACCACGGAAGGCGAACTTACCGTCAGCAAGCCCGCTAGTGGTATGGACGAAAGAAGACTTGCTCAAATTAAATGCCACATTCCACGACTAACAACTACTTGCATGAAATAAAAGTCTATTTTACTCTATCAATTAGAATTGGAAAGACGAAAAAGCCTTGCTAGCTACTCACAATGAAAGATAGAACCACCATGCAATGATAAACCTTTGTATTATGAGAGTTTTCCACAACAACCTCTTACAAAACTTTCAAAGGGAAAGCTTTCTTTCCTTTTCAAACTAAGCTAACTTCTAAGCTAACTCTCTATCTATTCTAACTTCAATCTTCTCTACTCCCAATCTAATATCTACTTCTAATAGATTACAAATGAGGGGGGATACCCCTTTTATAGCTAGCCCATTTCAGTGGACGGCTCAGATTCAATTACAATAAAGGGCTCAGATCGAGCCACCTATGCCCTAACTAGGGTTTCTGCCCTAAAAACCGCCACAAAGAGGAGTGGGGCAATAAATGCACAAAAGATTCTCCACTCCTCTGCAGGAACCACTACGAGCAGTTAATGCCCATTATCCTCTTCTAGAAGATTCTCGTCCAAAAACACGTTCCCACTGCTTTGTCTGCCAATTCTGTTGTGTTAGGAGGAGAGTAAAAGAGTCTCTAAGATCATCTTCGCAGATAATATAATTTGAAAGGATTTGACGTTCAACCGTTCTGTTGCTTTGACTCCTGGATGCACTTCTTCCTTGTAACTTTTATATTTCTTTAGCTCACTGCCTTGGGCGTATTTAGCCCCTTTTGCATCACATTCTTAGTGTCTTAGCCAAATCTTCACTGTCGTTTCTCCTTTCCAAAGTTGCAACATTGTCTAGCTTCATCACCCCAAGTCCTCATGCCTTGGCTCCGGTGTTCATCCTGCAAAACAGAAAGAAGAGCATCAGAACGCTTATAATATAAATTCACTTTACTTACCTGATTTCCATGTTTTAACTTCCAAGGTTTGATTGATCTCTGGATAAAATTCACCACTTTTCTCTAGCAAATCTTGCTTTTCATAACTTTTCAACATGGTTGCATTTAACATCTGATGTTTTCATCCTCTTGTCTTAGAAATTGTTTCACCTTGAGGACGCACTTGAATGCTTGATGTTCTAGCTTCATTCCATCTTCAAATTCTCCTATGCCTTAGGCAAATTTCAATCTCTACCCTGTGAGTGTATTCGACCCCCTTGAGCTTTATTTTACCATGCCTTAGAAAATTTATCCCTCGGAGCCTTAGGAAATTTGTTAAACGGGTGCCAGGCCAAAATATTTGTCGAAACAACATGAGCAAGGTGTGGAAGAACTTTAAATCATCTCCCCGTGGGAAATATCCAATACCCAGAAGGAATTTCCCCTCGGAACTCATCATTTCCATGTGTATCCAAACGAAGGGGTAAGTTTAATTTTTATTATTTTTGAGAAAATAATTAAATTGCCGAGGTTCACCCATTTTTACTCTGACCGCCTTCCACACCTGCAATCTTGAATTTCCTGTCTTGGCATTTGTTCTAACTCCTTGAAGAATTTCCTCTCCTGTTCATGGGCATATTTCACACTTGTTCTTAAAAATTTCCAACTTCACCTCCTTTAGGCGTATTTTCTAATTTCACCTTGCAATGCCTTAGAAACTTTTTAATTTAATTAACTTACCTTGGGCGCACTTCATAACACATAGCTTTACCTTGTCCTTAGGCATTTCCCACACCTTAGAATATTTATTAACACTTCCACCACCTTGGGCGCATTTCAAGGCATGAGCTTCTATTTTCATACTTAGAACATTTTGGAGGTACTTCACCCTTGGGCACATTTCAGACCCTTTGCTTTCATGTGAGGGCGCATTTTCCCCTCTTAGCTTTTATTTCCTAATGCCTCGAGCGTTTTTTCTTCCTTGGGCGCATTTCACCCCATGGACTTCCATTTTGCAACACTTAGAAAGTTTTCATGTCTCCTTCTTGCCAAGGGCGCATTTGAGGGTAAGTGCTGCAATTTTTTATGACTTAGAATATTTTATGCCACCACCATTTGATTGCTAGGCGCATTTTACCTCTTGAGCTTTCATTTATTAAACATTTTCCATGCCTTAGAAACCTTTACCTTGTCTTCATTCCTTGTGGGCGCATGTGGGGTAGGGAGGAGGAACTTTCTTGCCTTAGAAACTTTTTAAAGCCCTCACCTTGCCTTGGGCGCATTTGAGGGGTGGAGGAGGAATTCCTCACTTAGAAATTTTTTATGCTAACATCCTCCTTTCTTGCTTAGGGCGCATTTGAGGGCAGCTCCTTCCATTTTCAACGCCTTAGGCGTGTTTGCTTGACATCCTCTATGATGGGCGCATTTGGAGGGTCAAGCCTCCATTTTAAACTTAGAAACTTTTTCAAACTTCTTCATGCTGGGCGCATTTCACCAGACCTCTTGCCTTGAGCGCATATGAGAGTATGAGGAGGAAATCTCCCATACTTAGAAACTTTTTTGCAACCTTGCCCATACCTTGGGCGCATATAGCACATGGAGGTGGAATTTCAACTGTGAGGGCGCATTTTCCCACGTCAACCTCCATCTTCAACCTTGGGCGCATATGGCACATGCTACTTCCATATGAGGGCGCATTTAGCATGTGAAGAGGGAACTCATGGGCGCATTTGACATGTGGTGAGGAAAATTTTCACTTGTAGTGGGCGCATTTGAGGGTGTGTGAGGGAAATCCCCACGCCTTAGAATATTTTTACCATGCCCTCTCTTCTTGTGGGCGCATTTTACATGTGCTCAAGGAACTTGCATCCAGCTAGGGTGCATATAGCATGTGGTGAGGGAACTTGAGGGCGCATTTCACCTATGAGGAGGAATTTCCCACACTTAGCAATTTTATCAACACCCTCTCATACTCTGGGCGCATTTGAGGTAGGGTGGGGGAAATTTTAAACACTTAGAAACTTTTTAAAGTCCTCACTTGCTGGCTTGGGCGCATTTGAGCTCTTCTCCTGCTAGTTTTCAACACTTAGGTAAATTTCCATGTCACCTCTACAAGCTTGGGTGCATTTGGAGGGTGGAGAAGGAATTTTCGATGCCTTAGATTTTTCTTTCACTTCCTCTGTAGCCTTGGGTGCATTTGAGGTAGGGAGGAGGAATTTTCACATTATGAAACTTTTTCATGCTAGCCTTCATGCCTTGGGCGCATTTCCTACTACCTCATGCCAGTTTCCATTTGTGGATTTAGAAATTTCTTCAACGCCTCAGCTACCTTTGCCATCTATTTTTTGTAAATTTTGGAGAAGTGTGACTTCTCATGCCTTCCACCCATTCTGACTTTGGAGTTGGCGTGATATGCCCCTTGTGGCCTCGCTACCTTGTTTATACCTGTTGCCCAAGCTCACCTACTATTTTTAGCCATCCCGCTATTTTTAGCAAACCCTAGAATTGGTTGACTTCTGCAGCTCCGTTTGACCTGAAATTTGTTCCTCGGATCTTGATGACCTAAGTGTCCTATTCACACCTGCCTCTGGCACATACATGCTATTTATAGCCGTGTTCTGGAGGCGGCTTACTATAAATAGTAAGTGCCCGGATTACACCCAAATTTCACCAGTAGATTGCCTGAAGGTTGCTGATCGCAGTGGGATATCTTTGTTTTTCAAAATTCTGGCTTTTTACCCTACTTTTTAGGCACCGAAGTAGGAAACCCTAATCTGACTTGCATGTGCCTTGAACTGTTTCCATTTGACTTGATTTTTGTTGCCTGCCATCTACTTGCTGAACTGAAGTGTTGGGTAGCTGCTGGGATGAAACTGCTATTTAAAGTAAATGTCTGGAAAGTGGTCAATCGGATGTCGGATGAGTTTGCATGTCGTAGTGCCCGTGGGATCTAAAAAAAACCCAGAAAAACCCAGAAAACTAGTCAACATGTGGGCACTGGCTAAAAATAGTAAGTCCCTGAAAACTGATCCGTTCTGCTTGCATGTCACATCATTGCGAACGTCTCGCAAAACCCACATGGAATATCCGGACATGCACTGAAAATCTTTGTATGCAAACCCTAAAAATAGCCTCTGAAGGCTGTGCCGTTGAAAGTCACCATCTCGATTTGCATGTTATATCATCGCGAAGGTCTTGAAAAACCTAGATCCATTCCCCAATCATGTATTGGAGAATCATATGTTTAAACCCTAAAAATGGCCTCTGAAGGCCGAACTGCTAAAAATAGCCAGTTGTCTGAATCTATTCAAATTTCTCGTACAGGCACTCTGAAGTTACCTGGATGTGCTGGAGTAGTCAGAATCCCGAAATCCTGAGGAAAAGACCTCGTTTTAGGTACTTACTAAAAATAGTAAGTTGTCAGATTTCAGCGAAATTTCAGTGGGATCCTGCCTTGAGCCTTCTGACTGTATTGTTGTGCTCAGATGTCAATTTACCAACTTGATTTAATCTCAATCTAGCCTGAAGAACAAAACCCTAATTTCATAGATTCACTTCAGACTTCGCCAAAATTTCAAATTTTGGTCAAATACAGAAACATCCCCATAAGAACAAAGAAACCAGAGAGAGAGAGAGAGACGCAAAACAAAAGCCAAAAGACCAAAATGGAGCAAAATTTAGGGGGTCCCCATTTTAGATGGGGCGATGTGTGAAAAGGTCACAACAGATTGAAAGAAAGATTATAGAAACAACGAATATGAAAGATCTTGAGAATTTTGGATCAAAGGATCATTGCTCTCTTGATTTATTATCTCAAACTCGATCAAAGATTACACTTTTTGGGGAAGGAATTTGTATGAAAGAGGACAATCATCCAATATTATGATCAACCAAAATACACTTTACAAATATTGAAGGCAAGTATCTGAACAACAAGAACGCAAGCAAACAACTCAGCTTTTTCTATAACAAGTATGATTCAAGAATATATACTAAGTGAACAAAGTCGTAGGCTTTCGAGCTCAACGTTTTGCTACTGTGAAGTAAAGTTAAAAAATAATGAGCAAAGGTTGCTCTTATTTATAGACACTCAAAGGAGTAGGGAACCCTAAAATCTCCTTGAGTTAACATTCAGGTTTTGCCAATCAACAAGTTTTATTCCTATGTCTAAATATAAATGTAACCTAACATTTAATTGGAAAGACTACTTCAATTAACTAATTCTAAACTAAAAAAACTCCACTACACAAAGGTGTCTCCAAAAATAGACATGCATAAAAGGTGGGACAACGAGTTAACTTGGAAAAAGCATCAAGTTTAACTGCTTGTCTTAAATGCTATCTTTGGAAAGGTAGGACATCCCAACTGGCAGTCCATACTTCAGTAATTTGAGTAATTAACTCCTTCAACCAACTGTTAATTGTCTTTGTGTCTGGAGATCATCACATGCCTCAATTGTCAGTTCATTGCTTGTCAGCAACTTGAGCAATTTTGGAAATATCTGCACACTTAAACTGGCAGTTTATTGATTGGTAACTTTGGCGGCTTTGTAACTCGAGTGATGACCTCTGTTTCTTCTGCAGCTTTACGCTTCTAACGCTTTTCTTGATTTTTCTCAATGGAATAGCATTGCATGATCTAACTGCAAAGTTTGACTGCGAACACTCTAGCTGCTCATGAACTTGTTGCGCACCCAGAGTTCCAACGGTATTCAACCCTCGAAACTGGCCTTGAAAGGCTATCAGATATACGCGGTATGAAATCGTGTGGACTTTGAGTATCTACACCTGTCAGTTTGTCCAAATCAACCATCAGATGTGCTCGATGTAAATCAGTGTTAGCCGTCTTCAAGAAAACATGAAGCAAGACCGATTTGGTCTTGATTTCAACCTGAGGGAATTGCATTATGAAAATCTGGAAGATTGATTGGGCACATGCCTACATTTGAACAACTTTTTGCGGTGGCTAAAAATAGATTTCTCGAGGGGCAATTTTTATGAAAATTTTTGAGATGTGGGTTTTGTTGAGAATATAATTTTGAATGAACCCACAACAGTAGTTTTTCGAAAAGATGATTTTTTCTTTGACATGCAATAGCTCCTCATGGCAGAAGCTATAGAAGCTCCAGAAGCTATTTTTTCATGGAAAATTCTGACACATGGGTATTGTAGGTGCCTGTGAGCTGATCAAACCCAGTTTGTTAGTTTCTAAAAAAAGTGACTTTTTGCAAAAACCCTATAAATTGGAAGCAACAATGCAACTTTTCTAGAAAATTATGGCACGTGGGTTTTGTGGCCAATCTCGTGCTGAAAATACCCAAGAGGCCAGATCTGTGTAAAAATGATGTTTACTTGGACATGTAAGAAAATCTAAGACAAGAATAGAAGAAATGTGTGGGGAGAAGCTAGAAGTTATAAACTGTTGCCTTGGAAAATGATGCCTGGAGATGAAGTCTTGTGAAAAACGTCCCACTGCATAACCTGAACCTTGAAATATGAAGAACACTGAGAATGGCTTCCGTTAGATCCTTCAATTAGCGTTGGAGAGAAAATATTTGTGCTTGAGCTCTTCAACTTGCAAAGAATAATGAATTATGACGCCTAGATGTTTGATATATATCAATTTGAGGTTGAAGCATCGGTTAGGGTGTCCAATTCATGATTGAGGAGTCAATTTGCATGATTGGAAGTTAACTGGAAGACTCTCCAATTTTGGGATGCCTAGGCTTGAGAAAGTCTTCAAAATCTGCAATTGGGAGTTGACTTTGGACACCACCTTGCCAGTGTTGAAGATTTTCAACTTTTGCTTGATAGACAGCCTCCGTTCAATCTTGAATTTTGGTCACCTAATTGATCTTGAAGCCTTGCTAATAGATTCACTGCGGAGTTGGATCAAATCTGAAGAGATGTTACTGGAGGTTGCGAACCTTGAAAACTGAATCTGGTGGCTTGAATTCTTGGGTGCCTTTCCCTAGGAGAGTGCTTTTCCTCGCTAGACTTAGTCAATTTCTTGGATGCTTTTCAATTTCTTCAATTTTACCCTTTGTGCTTCAATCTGCAGTTGTCGGTGATTGACGATTCCCGTGGATTGGTGTTGAATCCATCACGAAGTTGGAAGGATTTTAGAAAGGATGATTGTATGTGCAAATTTTGAAAACTCATTCATGAGGCTCAAATTCTTGGGCGCCCTTGGCCTACAGGGGCGCTTTTGTGCCTCTGAGGTACATTTTGCACTTTGTAACCCTTGACGAAATGCTCTAGTTAGGCCCTCGTTGTTGGGAGTTTGACTACTCCGACGTTCGTGCTGACGGTTTCATTGCGCAGACTGATCAAAATGGAGGACTTCCTGCAAGTTATAACACCTGAAAGCTGCATCGGAGGCATCAAATAGTTGGGCGCCTTTTCCTAGTAAGGTGTATTTTCTTCAACAATTAGTCAAATTTTCATGTTCTTCAACTCGCCTTCACTTTGAGCATTTCACGCTTGATCTTCATTTGTGAGTGTTTGACAGGTTCCGTGAGTCGGCAACTCGATTCATCTCAAAGTTAGAAGGATTTTGAGAAGATGCCTTGGAGAAGATAGCTGCTAAAAACTTCATCTGGTTGCTCGTAATGCTGGGCACCCTTGGGTTGCAGGGGTGCAGTTGCTTTGATGTTCATTAGTTTATCCTCCATTTCACATGCTTGCTAGATCAATAGCCATTTCCGTTTGATATGTCTTTTGAGTTGGCTGCTAGATTCATCGCGAAGCTGGGCTGAATCTAGAAAGATCATTTGGAGATTGCCAATCCAAAGGTTGACTTCTGAGAGCTTTTTTTTCTAGGCACCCCTAGCTTATAGGGGTGGATTTCCCTTGATTGACTGTCGTCTTTGATGACTCTTGCTTTGAGCATCTTCTGCGTTTGCCTTCGTTTGCCGATGTTTGATCAATTTGGTGAACTTGCTTGACGATTCGTCGGAAAGCTAGCAAAATTCTGAAGAGTACGACCGGTTTTGCAATTCTTAACAATTGCAGTTGGCCTCTTGAATTCATGGGTGCCCTTGGCCAATAGGGGCGCTTGGGGCTCCAGAGTTAGTCATTTTTGATGATTTTGAACCTCTCTGCGTTGCATGTTCATTGTGTCGTCGACTGCGTTGATTGTGATCACCGTTCGCCGTTCGCGCTTGTCGTCCGCATGCAACACCAACACCTGTCGTTCACGTGTTTATCTACTGCGTCGTCACTGCTGCTAATGTGTTGACTATGTCTGCCGTTGTGCATGCGTGATTTGCAAAGCTTCCAACATTCTAGACTTAGTTTTTTTTTGCATTTTTCAACTTTTTGAAACTCCCCTCCGTTGCGAAGCGTCTTTTCGAGCATCTTTCACCATAGAATCATTTGTGCAGCGTCTGAAGCTTAGATCTTGATACTTGGTACTGGCCATCTACCATTGATAACCTCAAAGGTCCTATCTTTTCTTTTGAAAAAGTGAAACAGACCCACCAGAGCAAACTTGACTTTTTGATGATTCTGACTTGACTGATGTGATCGTGAAGTGAAATTCACCTATCAAAATCATTTTGAGTCGTTTTTGGAAAGGTCCTATTTTTCAGGGTTTCCCTAAAAACAGGGGCTTGAAATCCTACTTTTCAAAATTTTCAAAATTTGCAAGTATCCTTGACATAAACCCACAAAAAGCCCATGCTTTGTTTGACCTAAACTGGACTTTTGATGACAATTTTACAAGATTTAGACCATTTTTACCAAAATGCCTTATTGAAGCAAATTTTTTATTTTGGGTACAACATTAGGCTCTGTCTGGTGATCGATACTTACGGCATAGGAGAACCGAGTATCTCTAGTTTTTAAAAGCGTAGACTAGTATCTTATCAGTTGGGCAATGGAGTTAGGACTATCTCCTAATTCACCTAACAATTGGAATTCTCCTAAAATCACCTAAAACAATACTTTCTAAGAAACCACCTAAAACACAACAAGACTTTACGGAACGAGGAAAAACATTACGACATAATGAAAAAGAAAAGTACTTACAAATATTTACTCCACCCCCGAAGGGATGAAGTTCTTTGGATATTGTCCGCTGCATGACAACGGTAAGAGCCTTCCATCGATGTTGTTTTTGCCTGAAAGGTTTTATTTCTCTTCTGATGGGTATTGTAGTAGACAATCCCTCCGAGATGAAGATTCTTAGGTTTTTATATATCCAAGGAAAGGTACTCTGACAAAAGTGAAAATATGATGCAAATGGGAAAGCTGATACCCCTGAGGCATTAGTTCTATTGTCGTCCATCCTCATGATGTTGAATTCTTCAAACTAGTCAATAAAGTCCCAAACTCGATTTCTATAATGCCGTAGGTGATCTTTTCTGACCTGAAAATATCCTTTGACCGGCTCATCGATCAGCTCTACATCACCTTTAACACATAGGAGTTTGATTCCCATGTCTTCGGCATTTTTGAGGCCTAACAAAAGTGCCTCTTTCTCAACTTCAGTGAATTTCAATTGCGGGCAACATGCAACTGGGTATGACTGTTCTTTAGGGGAGATGATCATTTCCCTTGCTCCTGAAACTGCTGTTGAATAACCTCCATAAAAATGTATTGTCCGTGACTTTGTATCCTCTGTCGATCTCCTTTCAAAACAAGCCATGTTCTGGTCTTTAGTTTCTATCTTTGACAGAGTCACAATTACCAGGACCCGTTTCAAGCTTTTCTTTTGCTAGAACATAAGAACTTGAGCACAACCTACTTCTTTACAACTTTGAGAATCTGATCTAGTTGTTTTGGATGGTCTTGAAGATATTCCAGTTGAGAGATTTGTACCTGGGTCTTCATCATGGAAGCTACGATGTCAAAAATTTGCTGAAGGCGGATCCTGAGCAACTAGCATAGTGTTCTCACATGAAGGTTTGGGTTTAGAAGTGGAAGGCACTTCTTTACCCTTTTTGTTTGATTTCCGTCTTTCTTCTTCTTTCTGTGCCTTGAAGTGCTGAGCATGCGTAAACACAGGCGTTGAAATTTTTTCATGATTCACCGCAAGAGAATACTGACGGTATGCTTCTTGTTTTTGATTGACGGGTTCTCTTTCAAAGTATCCTGTAGTGGAGTTGCCATCGAAGTTGTCCGTTTGTGGTAAGACAACGTTCAAACTTGGTGTTCGAACAAAACTAGAACTGGGAGCAGCTTCAGTGTATCCCATGATTTGGTTCATTCTCAGATTCTTAGGACATGTGGATCCGGTATGTGCATCAATCTCGTGGAAAGAACAAAATATTGCATTGTGTGCAGCTTCAATCATTGGTCTTGATGGAGATGTTGACAACTGTGGCTGAAAATTCTCTCTTTTTGGTTGGTACGGTTGCTGAACTAGAGATCTGATAGAGTTTGTTTTCATCATGCCGGAAGTAATCATAGCATTCTCCAACTTGATGGCGTGTTCTTGCACACTCTTCAACTTTGTTCTTTTGTCATCTTAAGGAAGAAGGCTATCTTTGATGGAAGAGCATTTATGAAACATCTCATTAGAATCTCCGACGATGGATTAAATGTAGAAGAAAGTCTTGTAACAAGATGATTAAATCTTGCCACAAACTCCCTCATGTGCTCGTTGTGCTCCATATTTGAATTTGCAAGTTGGGCGAACAACAAATGACTGTCTTCAGTGTTACACCCCAAATTGTAAGGTTACTATTTACTATTACTATATAGGGTAAATGTGAATGTAATGTGAACTCTGGAGACGAATTAATGATGCTTGTACCTTGTTATCAATATGTATGTTATCTCATTTGACATTGTTTCATTTGATGTTATCTCAATTGATGTTAGTCATGGTGAAATACTGCATATATGTGAATATATGGTTATTAAAGTATTGTTATTCTAACTTTAAAGATGTTTATAAATATATGCTGCTTATTGTTGTGAACAAAGGACTGCTAAGGTATGTGTTAGTGGTTGCAGGTAAATGTTCATTCTCCAAGGCGAGGGGAAGTATCACTCGGGAGATGAGCTTGGTCGGTTAACCGGTAAAGTAAACTATCTGAGCATACACACACGCCACCCTAGATTGAGTGAATTGAGTCAGTTTGTGTGGGTTTTAGGTAAGTCATCCATAGCTTGTATGATTGCATTTGGAGTCTTGCTTACTTCTGCATGCTTTGTGAGTAATGTTTATCTATGTATCTGTCTTGTTGTATTACGATCATTATGATGGTAACGTAAATGGATGTAAGTGACTAGGAAGTGAACATATATACATAGTATATACACGTATCCATATGTATATACATATCGATATAGGTGTATGATGGCAGATGGATATGACCATATGGATGCATCGATATGGTATACTTACATATACGTGCACATAGGAATATATACAGACATATATACCTGTATATATGCACACAACCTATATTATGTGAATATTATAATATTATTATTATACTTATTATTGTCTTACGAATTTACATATACATATATATGTATGTATATACATATTGGATGTATGTTGACTGGCTCACAGTATATATATATATTGGTTTAATATATATATATGTGTGTGTGATTATATATGAAAGATTATATATTTATATAAATTATAGTTATGTTAAAACATATAAATATATATATACACATATATTTATATACTTGGGTATTTAAATATATATATATATATAAATATGTTTAAATATTTAAAACTATAATTATTGTATATAATAAAATATATAATTAAATTATTAAGTGAACTATGGAAATCAATCTACTGAATTAAATTATGGAATCGAATTTTCCTTGATCAATATAATGTTTAACCTTGGAAATCAAATTATTTTTGAATATAATATTTGACTTAGGAAATTGAAATATTTCAATCAATATAATTTATATCTTTGAAACTATGGGAAAACGCATTTGTGAAATAAACCGAAATATCTCCAAATGCCTATCGGACTTTGATCAGCGTATGAGTATAGAAGGAAATGCGGACTCCAAACCATTCACACGACGATGGGAGAAATCGCGTCACCTAGAAGTGAACGCAGGAGAAAAACTACCAAGGCGTCTAATCTTTGACCAAGTCAAATCTGGTAACAAGAATTTAATCCATCACTGCAAATGGGTTTGTCGACTCAGCCTATAGAAGGTTATGTGTTCTGAAAATAACCTTGACTTTTTCTTACTGTATGATTCACCCTCCATAATATGAGATTGGCGCCATATCTGGAATGAAACTTGTAGGTGTCGATTCTGTATATATTACCATGTGCAAATGGAAATAGTCTCCATTTTGTTGTCAGTTTCTAAAGGTCGTTTAAGCTGAGTATGTGAGTGGAATTGCGCCACATACTGAGTTGAACATTTCACATTTTTGTGGTATCAAATTACTTGCCTCTTTTGAAGGATTTCGTTGGGGCTGTGAGGCTCTATGAATAGCCGCCCAATTCTTCATTTTCATCATCTAAAAACTAATTAATTTTCATCTGGAGGAAGTCATTTTGTGAGAGAGCATACATTCTGTTTTTAAGTGAGAATTCATCATTTTTTGAGAGCCGTATTATTTTGAGAATTGAGTCAGTTCATCATATCTCTATTTCAGTATTGAACTACCAGAGAGCTTCATAATCTTAATTAGCTGCAACCATTACCAGTCCGATTATCCATTTTTGAGTGCTCAATTCCGAGTGAGAAAAGTAGAGTTTTGAGAGGGAATTGTCTATGCTGGAATTGCTGTGAGTGTAGGCTGAGTCATCAACATCTGAGAAAAAGCTGGTTACAGGCATGGGATATTCTTCTCCTATCTTTTATTATGATTTTATGTTGTTGGAAAAGTATTTTTTGTTTTGCATAGAGAAGTTATCATGCTGTTTGTAGTGCATTTTCTGTATGCGCTTAGGAAGTAAAATGATATTATTTGGAAAAGAAAAATTAAAGCAATTTCTAGTTGTTTGTTACATATTTGTAATTATCTCCAAAATAGGAGAATGTTGGTTGCTTGTATATTATTCTATTAGGCTTGATTGAATGCAAGCGTCTTTTGAGGAACTCTTATCTAAGTTATTTGTTTAACTAAGGAAGTTGGTGTTTACTCTTAGGAAAGTTTACTCAGTATGGGAGAGGTTTAGTATACTTATGTGAGTGTAGATTGTTTGAGGATAGGATATCTGGCATGACTGACTATCCAGTGAAGGCTATACCTATCCTATGTACATACTTAGTTGAGTAGGTTATTACCTAGTAGATTATATGGTGAGAGGTTATCTTGGATGACTGACTATCCATTGAAGGATATACCTATCTTGTATAATTACTTAGTAGATTAGTATGTTGTAGGTTATTTGGGATGACTGACTATTCATTGAAGGAGATACCTATGTGTAGTGTAAGATAGCCCTAAGTCAAATCGGCCCTGAGTAGTGTATATGATAGATGAATTTCATTCGAAGTACTGAATGAGAACACTTTGGCCAAAGTAGTGCAATGTACGAAATCCACTTAGACTGTGTGATGCGTGAGACTACACTGTAGATTGTTTGAAGGTAGGTTGTCTGAAATAGGATATACCTGCCTTATGTAACTATTTGAAGTAGATTGGTCAAAGGTAGGTTATCTGAAACAAGATATACCTATCTTGTATAAATTACTTAGTTGAATGTTGTAGGTTAGTCTGGTATAAAAGATTATCCAAAAGTAAAGGACGATACCTATGCGTAGTGTAAGATAGCCTTAAGTCAAATCGGTCCTGACTAGTGTATATGATAGATGACCTTTATTCGAAGTACTGAATAAGAATACTTTGGCCAAAGTAGTGAAATGTACGACATCCACTTAGATGTGAGATAGTTGAGACTACACTGTTAGTTCATTGTGATCCTTCATGCTAGTTCGGGATTGTGAAATAACAAGTTTTAGATGTATAAGACACATCACTATGCTCAGTTGGGTTGTCACAACCGGATACTCTACCAATCTCTTCATTCGAAGGGAGGGCCATCTATCGAATGATAGATGTGCGGGGGACCGCATTATTAGTCCGTGGTTGGCGGAAAAGCGCCCGAGTGATGTTTCTCCTCCACAACAGGCAACAGATACACCAAGATTTGAAAGGAAGGGAACTTGGACCGTCTTACTACTATTTGTGCAAAAGCTTACGAGCTATGTATGTAATTGTTTTACTTTTGTACTCTGATTTATATTTGCAATGAAAATGGAATTCATGTGGAAATATATATTGTAACTTGCATGTATTATCAATGAAGAAAGGAAGAATTTTATTGTAATATCTTCGCTACTTGTTACTTTTATATGTTTGAAGTGAAATGTTGGAAAATTTTAATTACCCAAGGATGGGGTCGTTACATGTGGTATCAGAGCTACCAGGTTCTGCATTGAAACCTATAAGCTCATTATGCATCAATGCGCAACCTGATCAGAAGATAAAAGTTGAAAAGTTCTTGTGCCACAACGGCAAGAGAAAAGAACTAAGGAAAAGTGAAAAAGAAGTTGAGATTCTTAATAACTTGTTTAAAGATGGGACTAGTTAAAGAGTTATCCCTGGAGTAGAAACTCCAAAACCAACAACTTATGATATTACCTAGGATTGTGGAAGATTATGCAAATAGGTCATGTAGGAAGGTTAGAAAGAATGACTAGTATGTACCTTATCCTACAAACATAGTTATATGACTAAGAAAAGGAGAATGAGTAGGAATGAGATAAATTGAATTGTAGCAACCTACAATTGTAAAAGAGTCAGGAACTTTTGGATTAGTATAACACTACGAATCTATGTATGCAAAGTCAGCATAAATTAGATTGTTCAAAGTAGGATATCAACTAAGGAGGTATCCACAAGGGTTGAAGAACTCATGACTTAAACTCTTGGGTTAAGATAAAGATATTGTTAGAAAAGAGTTAGTACCTAGGAATTGAGAAAAGATCAAAACAGTCGGAGGAAACAATCAGTGACATGAAGCAAGGTTGCTCCAGCCAAAATCAATGAGATCATTGAAGTTTTGAGACCAAAACAACTTTGGTATCTAAAAGGATAAGAGAGAATAAGATTCCAAGCATTGGAATAAGGACTTATGAAAAGGTGAGTATGAGAAAGAAGCCTGAAAAGGTAAATCAGGTTGGTTTTAAAAGCAAGTTTGGATGGAACATGGTTAGGTTGAAGTTATAAGTAGAATTCACCAAACATGTGTTTAGTGGTTCCAAAAGGAAATGGAATGCAACATGACACTATGTGTCAGAACACTTGAAGTTGCAAGGAAACTAACACTTTGAGTTGAAAAAAAACATCAACAAAAGAGGTTTGTGAGTATGGGTATTTCTTCACCAAAAAGGATATTGGAAAGAAATGATGAATATTAGTGTGTTTCTTAAACTCCTAAAGTTTTTGATTATTCATTAGATCTCCTACTAGATGATCCAATATGCTGAATCTATGAGATAAAAAGCAATGAAAAATCTAAACTTTGAGAAACGTATATGTAAGGTATGACATGAGGTAAGAGAAGGCAATAATAAGGCAACAATAAGGAATGATAAACCCTTTCCAAAGAAGCAAGTAATTGCTAGGAGTTTAAACGGGAGTAGAATGAAGTTGTGAAAACTCTAAGGGGGGAAGGAAGAGAGTGGATTGACTCAAGTTAAGTACCCCACCCAACAAAAAAAACTTGGTTATGTTCTCAATATGGAAGAACTAATGACTTCTTTGCAAGTCATGAGGAAAATTAAGTCATATATCTTATGACCACAAGGGAAAAGGATAAATGGAAAGGTTAAGGGCTATGACCTATATACCTTATGATTATCTGATTTGAAGATCAAATGATATTATTAACAATGCCTTAGAAAAGGATAGGCAGATAAATTGATCATGATAAGGAAGATCATTGTCTATGGGATTGACAAGGAAAGATCTAAAGTTACTAGTGAATGGAAGAAAGTGTCTCTATACTCCTATATACTTTTTATAGAGAATTTAGATATCGATGATATTTTTATAGGAAATGTCGTAAAACGACTTGACACTGAAGCTTACTATGCTAAGAAACCTATGGACGAAAAAGGTTTAGCTATTTAAGCCATAGAGATGGAGTGAAGGATAAGGTAGGATGTGATGTTATGTGAACCACATTAAAATCTCTTAATGAGAATGATTAAATCACTTGATCACTACCTTACTCTTGAATGAAATTTTGGGTTAAAGAACAACCTAATTAGGACAAGAAGTTCATTCAAATAAAGACAGAGACCTTATGATGAGACTAAAACCTATTAAGTTGGGTTACGTACTGGACTATTCTTTAAGCACCTATAAGAAGGAATTAACTTATTTGGTTGAGTTGTACATTTGGTCTTAACTAAGACATATAGAGTGGAGAAATCTATAAATAAACGGACTAGTCAACAATTGAGGATTCCATCCTAAGAATTGGAAGGGAATATTGGGTTTGAGATTCGCCCATGCGATTGAATATCATCGGATTTAATGAAACTCTATAAGGATAAAAACATAGGAGGGATGCCCATAAGTTAAAGGAAGTCGTATTATTGACAAGATTTTACTTTGAGTGGCTCTTATATTAAAAGAGATACACTTTCAAAAGGAAGCATCTATTGATTATGATGGAATGTCATGGAATTTTCACTTAGCAAGAAATGCTGAAAATCTTACAGAGAAGAACATCAGAATTGTTACTTATGCTTAAAACGGATATATCAAAGTTAAAGACTCCTATATGATTAAGAAATCATAGAGTTAAATGCTCATGCTTGATGATTAGGTATGCAAATAAATTTGTTATATATCTAGAAATCAACTTGATTGAACGGGGAATAATACTCAAAATCTGTACCAATTTCATTTGGAAAATTTGATTGAGTTAAAAAATGAATTACATCTTTGAAAATAATCCGAGGACAGAAGAAATCCACGGTATGGATGTCCTAAAGATAAATGGAAATTGTCTCCGCAGAACTTACAATCATTATGGGAATTAATAATGGCGTAAGATCAAAATAGGTTCACTTAGTCAAAGGATAGACTATTGTTGGATATAAAAGAACCTGTGTCCAAAATTTGGAAGATTCAAGAATGAAACGAGGAAAATAAAGTCAAAGTTAGGACATCAGAATGACAAAGGGAATTGTCGGATGAGGAACCACTTTAACCTAGGAAAAGATAGAGTAAGAGGCTGCACAAAATGTGGCAAGGTAATGTCTAGTATACCAGGAAATAAAGACCGAATGTCATCGTTGGTAGCACATACATACCCTCTTGAGATTCCAGAGGAAAATGGTAGAACATAAGACAGGTCAATCTGACTATGTTAATAGAACTAACATAATGTTCTAAGTGGAAAAATTCATCAAAGAAATCAACGTTTTTGGAAAACTTGACTTACAGGATTTAGATCTTAAATAATATGTTGTGACCAAGTAGTTGCTTAGTAATCTTGAAAGGTTATTTCAGTTTAGCAAATAAGGTTGTGTAAACCATGATCATTTTATGAAACATTTATTTGAGCGAATGTGCAAAATAATATTATAGTCAATAAGCGAAAATGGTAAACCGAAACTTGTTTGAAATTTGTGCGTTTATGTGAATAATGCTTTTATGTCTTTATACTAAATTAATAGCATAACTAGGCTAACTTGGATTAAACATTCAGGTTAAATCGATCTTTTAATCATGGTGAAAATGTACGAGAGGATGAGAAATATTCCCGGTGCAAGTCATGAAGATGAACAAAGAACCATCGGTATGGAGGCAAGGCTCGATTGGTTATTGACAAGGATGATTAATCTAGAAGGAGAAAGATCTTCTCATAAGCAAGGTGGAAAACGTAGCCATGAGAAAGAAAAATCATGTACAATCTCTATGAAAAAAGAAGAAGAAGAATTTGTCCAACAAGATAGCTTCTAAGAAGGAGGAACCTGTTCTGAATGCTGTCCAACCAAAGGGGGAAAGATCCTGCTTAAATGGAAAAAAGTTCAACAGAGATCATAAAAATGTTGGTAACATTAGCAAGGCTATTAAAGATGCTAATAAGATTGGGAAAAACAAGGAGAAAAGAGGACCAAGAGCTGGATGTTTTATATGTAAAGGGGATCACTACGCAAATAAATGTCCTAATAAAACTCCTGGTAACTCATTACCACCCAGCAAGCCATGTTTCAGCAAAGGATACATGCTGTTGTGGATGATGGACAAGCTGATGTCCAAATTACACCGATCAAACATTCTTGAAACTTTCAAGAATGAAAAATAAATGTAGAGTTATGTTTTTATGTTTGAATAATATCTTAGGTCATCGAGGACGATGAATCATAAGGAGGGGAGTATGTTACACCCCGATTGTATAGCTACTATTGCATAGGGCAATTGATTGTAATGTTTGAATCATTGAGATGAATAAAACATGTTTTTGTTATCAAAATGAACGTGTTCTATTTAAATGATTGTCTCATTTGATTGATACTTCTATTGGTGTAATTCTTGTTTAATGTTGCATGCAAGTTATGGAGTAATGAATATTCTAACTTAAGATGTTTTGTATATTGTTAATGCTATGAACAAGTAACTGCCGAGATTGTATGTCTATGGGTGCAAGTACATGAACCATTCCTCTAGGCGGAGGGGAAATATCACTCGGGAGAGGAGCTTGGTCGGATAACCGGTAAAGTAAATCAGTTGAGCATACACACACTTCACTAAGGGTTTAGAGGAACTGAGTTAAATAGGTTTGTCTTGATAAGTCATCCTTAGGCTTTAGGAGTTCTGGATTACTTCTTTGTGCTTTGTGAGTGGTGTTACTTGTAAACCCGACTTACTGTTCTGTGACCTTGAATGTGGAACGTGAATTGATATATGTACATAGGTAGGGTGTATATGTGTATACATGTATCTCTCATATGTATGTATCAATATGTATGCCATGGCGATACAAACGTATGATGGGAAAATTATTATGCCATATGCATGTGTCGACATGGCATACATACACATACATACACATGATGGTATAAAGGGATTATACACATTTATAAACATATACACACTACCTATGATGTTTAAATTATAACATTATTATATTACCTTGAATTACAGTTAAACATATTGTTGGTTGAAAATTTTGTATACTTGGGAAAGCGTACAAAATTGTGGTTTTAGCCACAGTATGTGAGATAAACTCTCCTAATTAAGGGAAGGCTCCCCCTTAACTAAACAAAACTAATATGGGTAGGACATAAATCGTTCCTCTTATTTCAGGAAAGATTATACTCTTTTCTCTTCGCGGAAAAGCAATAGCAAACATTAAGAAAACTTATTATGACAGCTATGCAGTGAAACCAAGAAAGAGGAAATAAAGTTTCCTGAAAGCACAGAGACTTCCGTCACTTCCTCCGGGACGGGAAAACAACCAACAAGCACAAAGTCTTGAGGAATGAAATCCTATCTACCCTTTTTAGAATGATTACCTAATGATAATATACAGCATAAAATAGCACAAAGTCTGCAACTATGATGTACCTATTAACTACTCTAAATGAGAACTACTACGAGCACAAAGTCTTGCAATTCTTCTCAATTTCTAATACTAACTACGAATTCAACCTTCAACATTTACAGCACAAAGTCTGCAGATATTTCAATTGAATCTCTCTTCAGCAATATTCCACAATCTCCAAGTAGTCACAAAGTAATGCTCCAAAATGACATAAGAACACAAAGGATGCAAAGTAGGGCTTCAACACAAAGTCTGAAATTCCAACTCTTTGATATTACTTGAAAAATCACAACTTATAACTATAAAGCTCAAAGTCTTTATGAGTACAAAATTCTGCAGAGATTTCTTGCTTGCTAAAAAGATAAATATTACAATAGACGCCCTCAAGTATTTATAGGAGAGAAGCCTTGAGAGAAAGGTGGGAGGATCCCAACAAACTTGAGAAAATCTCTCAACCGCTAACTAACTGCAATTGACTTATTCAAAATTACAATCCAAATTGTGATTTGTCTTATAAGGATTTACATGTAATTGCATTTTACAACTTTGCAAGTGATATGATTACTTGCAATTACAATTTTCCATTTTACATGTAATTTGTCAAAACTAAATTACAAAAACATAACTGAAACTATTTTAAGTGTGCAAAGACACGACTTGAACTACATCATCCTTGATTGGGTCTTCATGCTGCTGTTCTTTCTTTGTATCATTCTCCAGCCTTGGAATTTGCTTGAAAAATAAGGCCCATGCCTTAGATTATTGATTTGGTAGGTCATGTGTGCAAACATGAGTAATGGGAATGAGACAAAGGGGCTGTAAAAGTGAGGCCAAAGCTCAATTTCGGGTTTTGGAACTTCAAACTTGCAATTTTAATGAAAAATCCCGAAATGCTATTGGATGATAAAAACCCGAAATTAGGTCAAAGCCCTATTTTGTAAAACAAATGGTAATGAGGATGAAAACGGAGATGAGTGTGAATGAGTGAGGTGAACTTGGTGAAGACAAATGGAAGTGGAAAATGGCTAATGGAAATGACATTTATCAACATCAAAGACAAAAACGTGATTCCTTTGAGTGAAAACGCGATTTGATCAAGGGCAAAAAACGTTTTTCATATTTGCTGTTTTTGTGAAACCGACTTCACTTATGAAAGGGAATGATGATTTCATGACAATGATAAAAGAAGCTGCAAAGAATTTCCATTCAAACAAAAACGGGATTTGGCTGGGAGAAAACACATTTTTTATAGAAACCCTCTTCATAGAATGTGAGAAATGACAATTTCACATACAATGAAAAATGCACATGACATTAATCAGCTTGGAGAAGAGAAGCTGAAAGTTTAAAATGGAGATGAAAACCCTAGGTGACTTGATGTGAACTCAACAAGTAAAAACAACTTGATTTATTGCAGTTGAAAATCTGATTTCTTTGTTTAGAAATTAATGGAAACACCATGAAAGAAGGGAGACAAACGAAATCAAATTCAAACTGCTCTTCAAAATGGGTTAAACTTCTCCAATCGGGTTTTTCCAACACAAAGACAAGTGAAAAAAACACAAAAAAGACCAAAATCGGGTTTTTAGACTCTTTCAACAACTTTTCTCTTTTACTCATGGAAGAAATAGGAACTTTTGGCTCTTTCAACAATTTTAATTTTGACAATTTGGGCAAAATAGGAACTTTTTGGCACTTTAACAATTTTGCTTTTTGACAAAGTACGAACTTTTTGGCACTTTAACAATTTTGCTTTTTGAAAAAGTAGGAACTTTTCACAACTTAAGCAAAAATCGGAACTTTTGGAGACTTTAGCAATTTCGGGTTTTTTGGCAACTTAAGCAATTTGGGGTTTTCTGGCAACTTAAGCAATTTCGGGTTTTTTGGCAACTTAAGCAATTTTGCTTTTAGACTTAAAATTTCCTATTCTGCTGAGCTGCCTTAAAAACCCGAATTTGACCAAAAAGACAAGAAAAATGACTCAAAATTTGACAAAAATGGAAAGAGGAGCTGATGAAAGGATACCCAAGGGAACTATCAATTGAAATCCAAAGTTTTATAACCTCAACACCTCGTAAAACGTGCTTTAACACAAAAAGATTCATATTTGCAATGGTGATCAAAAATCCCGAAATTGGACAAAACAAGAGGAAAAACATGTCGAAATGTTCCCAAATTTCGCACAAGGCAAAATAGGAAGGAGACCAATGGCTGCACAATTCAATTGAAGAATTTTGGTGCCTCGAAATGCGTGCCATAGAGATTTATGAAAAAAATTTAGGCAAAATTTCATATGGGTTGTCCAATTTTGAGAATTCAAAATTGAAGACAACACATATATACACATATTTGCACGAATAGGTATATTGAAAGTATGTTGACTGGCTTGCAATACACGTATTTGAATGATTTTATGCAAATGTGTATATGTATATTTAAGTGTAAATATATATAGATAAATATATATATATATATATATATTTAATATTATATAAATATATATGTTATTATAGTCTTACCAAAATAAATATATAGATATATATAAGTATATTTAAATATTAAACATTTAAATATATATATATATATTTATTTTGAGGAGAAATAGAACTATAATAGACTATATATAATATAATACATAATATATATATATAAGAATTTATATATATTTTATATATAAAATCTTTGGAAAATAAAATACTTAGCATTCTAAGTCATTTGGTAAATATCGAATAAATTTTACCATGGGAAATAAACTATGTTTTGCGTTTGAAATATATGGAATCCTTTTCACCGTGGCTAAGTTGGGAAATACTCCAAAAGGTGTCTAATATTTCACGAGGCAATAGTTGAACTTTTGAAAAAGAAATAATTTTTGCACTGCTGCAAATGCGCGCACGGGAAAGACCAGGTCGTGAATGATAGAAACGCAGCTCTTGGAATGAAAGAGGAAGCCTGAAACTAAGGCCAGGTGGGACGCATTGTGCTAAGACACTTTCCTGCAATGAATAACAATCTGCCAGTTTTGGACGCCGTTACAAGAGGATGCCTGTAGGTGTCACTCTGCCATTTTTACCATGTGATGATTGAATCATTCTTCATGAATGGAGGTCGACTCACCTTCAATTAGCTGAATAAGCTTCTGGAATGCTGCCACCACGAGTTTGACATTTTCAAATAAAAGGAGGTGTCGATTCTCATGCCAAAACTGTAGCATGGCATGAGAATCCGAACTCTATAAATTGAGTTCATTTTCTTATCATTTTTACCAATTCACAACTTGCCTTTTCTAAATTCCGAATTTTCCTTTGAGAAGCCACAATTCACCGTTGCCATTTTGTTCAAGCCTTGAGGATTTCATATGCTGCATATATACATGTACGCACCTGCTGTAGAAATCAATTTTGAGAAAAGTAGTAACCAGCATTACCAGAAATTATATTCTAGTCATTTTGAGCTTCAACTAAACTTATTAGTATCTGGAAAGAATAGTAAGAGAGAGGGGTTAAATAAAACAAAGGAACAGAGGAGCTGTTACTAACTGAAACAAAAGCATTCACAAGCAGCAAGGAGGCCAACTTAAGGAAACAGGCATGAGTCACATTCTTTAATATCTCTGTTTTTAGTTTATAAATAGAAGAAACTATATGTTTACTTATGCATTAAATTGTATTATAGTATAAGTGGACTAGTCAAGTAAAAAGAGAATTTTTGTTTCCTGTTATAACTGCATAGACTAAAGGGAATGGTTTGTCTGCATTTTAAAGGAATGGCTTGTTTGCATTTTAAGGGAATGTCTTGTTTGCAATTTAAATATAAGGGAAAAAGGGGAAACTGTTATTCCACTTCATTTGAGAAAGGGATTATTAAGTATAAGGGAATGTGTTTGGATGGATTGCATTTTGTATGTGCGTAGCCTATACGGTATGATCTCCATATAAGGAGAATATGTGTGAAGTAGATACTAGATACTAGGAATGAAATGAAGATAGTGGTCTAGTAAGGTCTTTTTCAGCTCAAGTTATAGGGATAACTGAGGTAAGCTAAAGTACTCCTAGGATAAAGATTTTTTGATTAGGAGGAATGGTATAAAACACTTATAGACTGTTTCGTTTCTAGGTAGATTGTTTGAAGGTAGGTTGTCTGAAACAGGATATACCTCCCTTATGTAACTATTTGAAGTAGATTGTTTAAAGGTAGGTTATCTGAAATAGGATATACCTATCTTGTGTAAATTACTTAGTTGAATGTTGTAGGTTAGTTTGGGATAAAAGATTATCCAAAAGTAAAGGATGATACCTATGCATAGTCTAAGATAGCCTTAAGTCAAATCGGCCCTAACTAGTGTATATGATAGATGACCTTCATTCGAAGTACTGAATGAGAATACTTTGGCCAAAGTAGTGAAATGTACAACATCCACTTAGATGTGAGATAGTTGAGACTACACTGTCAGTTCATTGTGATCCTTCATGCTAGTTCGAGATTGTGAAATAGCAAGTTCTAGATGTATAGGACACAACACTATGCTCAGTTGGGTTGTCGCAGCCGAATACTCTACCAATCTCTTCGTTCGAAGGGAGGGCCATCTATCGAATGATAGATGTGCGGGGGACCGCATTATTAGTCCGTGGTTGGCGGAAAAGCGCCCGAGTGATGTTTCTCCTCCACAACAGGCGACAAATACACCAAGATTTGAAAGGAAGGGAACCTGGACCGTCTTACTACTATTTGTGCAAAAGCTTACGAGCTATGTATGTAATTGTTTTACTTTTGTACTCTGATTTATATTTGCAATGAAAATGGAATTCATGTGGAAATATATATTGTAACTTGCATGTATTTATCAATGAAGAAATGGAGAATTTTATTGTAATATCTTCACTACTTGTTACTTTTATATGTTTGAAGTGAAATGTTGGAAAATTTTAATTACCCAAGGATGGGGTCATTACACTTTCAAATGCAGTAAGTTCACCCTTCATAATTGTCCATGATAGTCAAATCCATGAAAAACACGAATAATTTATTATTTGTAGCTCACTATATTGATATACTTCATCTTTTGCAGTGTTTGTTGCTACAACTACACCAAAAGGCAAGTCATATTGATAAATTGAACAGAGACATTTCTCCAAAAAATTTGTTTAGTAGTTTACAGAGTGATAACGAGAGAGATGGTGGTGAACTTTTGCTAATTTGGAAGGTATAATTTGTTTCTCTAACTAGAATGTGTATTTGTTAGTAATATTTTCCTTCATATGCAATCTTTGTTTTTCATTGCAATAGCAATTTGTTTTTGCAATGAAAAAGTGGTTATGTTGCTTACTTATTAGTCTTTGTAATAGAAAAACTTGATGTCAAATATTTTGTTTATATGCTCCATTGTCTCTAACTTTTGAGGTAATAGATGGAAAAATCCAATTGTAGTTGGTTATACTATAACATGATATGTGATCGTACTTACATGTGTGCTAGCCACTTCGTATATGGTTGTTCCCTAGTGCATCTCTAAGGAAGTGTGAGATGGCCATACCTCAAAATATATTTTGGGAGGTTTCCTTAAGAGGAGTATAACCTCATTATGTAAGAGCTTCCATAGTTAATGACAGTTGATTATTATCAAATCTTTGAAAATTAGATTATTTATGACTTCATATGGGCCGACCAATCACATAGGGCTTCTATGAATTTTCAATGTCCCCTAAAGCCCATGGAAAGGGGTATAGCTAAGGCTTAATAATCAATGGTTCTTTTTTCTCTTTCATTTGAATTGTTTTTACTGTTACCCATCTACTTATGCCCTTTAAAGAAAAAAGACTGTCCTTTATATATTAAATGAGCATCATTCCACTTGACATTTATCAAGTTACATCTGTCCAATATGTATGTATATGTGATACATATACACAATTAAACTAACTCAACTGCCAAAGGACAATGCAAATGTAGGCAAGGCCTATGATATAATGCAATAAGTGGGAAAACGAAAGTTATAGGCTTAAGGGGGCATACACATATACACAATATCAAAACACACACCTTAGTGGAATAAGACTCTCAATGAGGCTTTCTTTTTTAATTTCTCTTTTAAATTTTAGATTCTAATTTCTCTTTTAAATTTTAGATTCTTGTTCTCCCTAGAAATTACATTGTTTCATTTTTAAATTTTACCCTATAGAATGATTATTTTGTCTGCAATATAGGATGAATCATACCTACTTGTCTGTATTCTATCTTATGGCTTTATATGTGGTGAACATATAAATTGTATTTGATTACAATTCCTAAGTATTTGTTACATAAAGTTACATTTGTCATGTAGAGATATATCTGTCCACGTTTAATGCCTATTAAAAGTATTTTTGGATCTCTAAATGATATATAGAGCAAGTCTATTCCAAGCCCTTCAAATTCAACAATTTGGCATCAAAGCAAGGTTGTAGCGTTGATCACAAAGATCATTGCTAAATTGAAGAGGCTGTGAGAATTTGTTTTCTACAACAGATTTTGTACTAAAATAAGCAATCATAATGTAAGCTAGTAATTGAAGGAAATAAATTTGTGATTTTGAATAGAGTGAAGGTGTTGGTATTAATAAATATGGAACACAAAATTGCTGCACCATATCCCATGACTTGCTGCTGTAGATGCCTCATAAAAATCAATAAAATCATGAACTATTTCGTTCTCATTCATCTCAAATTGAAAACTAAGGAGTCATTAATTGTTTTTCCAAATATCACTAGCTTTTTCATCCATTCTAGGCATGCAAATTGAAAGGATGGAATGCCCAATGTCACTTTCCTTATAAACACTTCAAATTGAGAAAATTAATTAATTTATAATTTATAATTTGTCAATGATTCCCTTCAATCCTTGAAACTTTGAAATTGTGCAATACAATAATTTTAAAATCACATTAAACACCTTGTTTACCTCTAATTTTTGAAATGGAAACCAAGTCTTGATAAAATAAATGTTTTATGCTTCAACACTCCACAAGATGCTCTTGATAAAATAAATGTTTTATGGTGATGTAGGATTGCTTGTGAGCCTAGATGTTCCTGCATCAGTTTGATGGAACAAACTATGCTTTCTGGAGCATAAGGATGCACACTTAATGGCTTTTAGATTCGATATTTGGCAAGCAGCAGTGGATGGTTATATTGCTCCATCATATCCACCAACGGATCAGGTTGGAAAGAAGGCAAGTGAAAACAATGCAAAAGATATGAATGCAATTTTGTGTGGACTATTGGAATCTGAATTGTCAAAGTGATGCATTGTTTTTTGCAAAATAAATGTTGGAAAAACTTCAGAATATTTATGAAGGAGACTACAAGGTAAAGAAAGCCAAGCTTCAAACACAAAAAAAAATTGAAAGTTTACAAATCAAGGATGATGAAAATATTGCAGCCTACCTACTTCGTGTAGACGAAATGTTAATACTTTTAGAGGAATTGGAGATAAGGTTGAGATTGCAATAATTGTGGACAAATTATTAAGGCCTCTTCCTTTGAGATTTGATGCGGAAGTCTCCACTATCGAAGAAATGAAAGATTTAGATACCCTAACAATGGATGAGTTGTATGGGATCCTCACTGCATATGAGATGAGGACCAAAAAGGAGAAGTCATTTAAGCAAGAGGCAACCTTCAAAGCCTCAAAGAAAATGAAGAGTAAAGAGTATAAGGCAAGCGATAGTTCTAATGATGAATCAGACGAAGAGGAAGCTAAAGAAAGGATCTGACAAGTATAAAGGTAAGTTTTCGTTTAAATGCTTTAATTGTGGAAAAGTAGGACACTTTGCTACTAAATGTCCATATGAAAGTAAAAGTAGTGATGATGACGAAGAGTGTAACATAAAAGAAAGATAACAAACATTATCAATAGAAAAAGAGCCACAAACATGGAAATTTTGAGAAAAAGAAGAGTTTTTACAAAAACAAGAAAAACTTCTATTCCAAAGAGGAAAGTATCATCCGAAGAGAGTTTATCCGCTAGCGATAGAGAAGATATTCTATTCATGGTGATAGAAATAGAAGATGATATCTTTGAAAATGATGAAATGGTGGAAAAGGAGATAGA
This sequence comes from Sequoiadendron giganteum, assembly GCA_007115665.2. Lineage (NCBI taxonomy): Eukaryota > Viridiplantae > Streptophyta > Pinopsida > Cupressales > Cupressaceae > Sequoiadendron > Sequoiadendron giganteum. The sequence goes on along the minus strand of CM021102.1, from coordinate 431,542,257 downwards.
AAGGGAAGAGAATGATGAAATGGATGGGGAAGTAGATTTGGAAGAGGAACTTATTTGTGTCTTGTTGTGACCTTTTTCACACATCACCCCATTCAGATGGGGACCCCCTAAATTTTGCTCCATTCTGGTCTTTTGGCTTTGCGCCTCTCTCTCTGGTCTTTTGTCCTTCCGGGGATGTCCCACCGTTTGACCTAGGTAGAAATATTGTTCAAGTCTGTGAAATTAGGGTTTCCCGCCATCCAGGCTTTTAAAGGTCAAACTGAGTTATCAAATTTGAATCTGAGCTTAGTACAGCAATCACAAGGCTTCCAGCAGAGTCCCACTGAAATTTTATTGAATTCTGACCACTTACTATTTTTAGTAAGTACACAATCTGGGATCAATTCATCAGGATTTTGGAATTTTGTCAGCTTCAGCACATTCAGGTAACATCAAGCTGCTTGCACGTAAATTTTGAGCCAGATCAGAGAACTTGCTATTTTTAGCAGTTCAGGCTTCAGGAGCCATTTTCAGGGTTCAAACATGTGATTCTTCATTGCATGTCCGAAGATTACTTCTGGGTTTCTCGAAACCTTCGCAACGGTGTAACATGCAAACCGAGACAATCACTTTCAGAGTTCAGCCTTCGGAGGCTATTTTTAGGGTTTGCATGTAGAATTCTTTAACGCATGTCTAGATATTCCTTCTGGGTTTTTCAAGGGCTTCGCAACAGTATGACATGCATGCAGAGAGGATCAAGTTTCGAGGACTTACTATTTTTAGCCGGTGCCCGCATGCAGACCAGTTTTCTGGGTTTTTCTGAGTTTCTTGAGATCTCACGGGCAATATGACATGCAAAATCATCCGGCAGTGAATTGATCACTTTCTAGACACTTACTATAAATAGCAGTTTCACTCCAGCCACCTGACACTTCAGTTCAGTATACAAAGCGACATGCAGAAGAAACAAAGTCAAACGGAGACCGTTCGGGATACATGCAAGTCAAATTAGGGTTTCCACTTTTATAGGGGGTAAAATCCAGAAATAGCCAGAACGAAGTACCCCACCAATATCAGCATACTTCAAGGTACTTGCTGGCAAAATTTGAGCAAAATCGGAGAACTTACTATTTTTAGTAAGTCATCTCAGGGCTATAAATAGCAGGTCTGCGCCGGAAGTTGGTGTGAACAGAGCACTCAAGTTATCAGGATTAGGCAGAGCAAGTTTCAAGTCAAACGAAGCTACTGAAGACAGGCAACTTTGAAACTTACTATAAATAGCAGGTGGCTATAAATAGCAGGTCAAGGCAGAGGACTGGCAAAAAAGGTTCATCAAACTACAAGAAGATCATATGGTGAAATTTTCAGGCAAAATGGAGCTGTAGAAGTTGAAAATTACGGGACTTGCTAAAAATAGCACAACTTGCTAAAAATGGAATGCAAAAGCAAGGGCAGGCAGAGGCATGGAAATTTTCTAAGTATAAAAATCAAAGTTGAGCATACCATATGCGCCCACCTTGATTAGACTCCAAAAATATTCTAAGTGTTGGAATTGAAAGTACCACCTCCTAAATGTGCCCACCTTGTGAGCTAAGGCAAAATCTCTAAGTATGAAAACAAAAGCTTGAGGGCTAAAATGCGCCCACCATGGAGAGGTTAACATGAAATTTTCTAAGGCAAAATTTAAAGCTTCACCATCAAAATGCGCCTTCTCTTGGAAGCTCACCATGTTAAATGCGCCCAAGGGTAAAAATATCACTGGAAAATCTTCTAAGGCACAAAATGAAACTAGGCATGTGGAAATGCGCCCTCTAGTGAAAGTTCACCTTAGCAAATGCGCCCACCTTGATGAGTCCCTTAAAACGACTAAGGCATGAAGATGGAAGTAGACCCTATGAAATGCGCCCATGAAATAAAAGTGGACATGGCAATTTGCGCCCTCAACTTGAAGCCTACCATGCTAGATGCGCCCATCTCAAAGAGGAAAATATGCTAAGGCATGGGAACGAAAACGTGAAAATGAGAAATGAAAGTTCAACCTCTCATTTGCGCCATAGAGGAATGGAAGACTTTAAAATTTTCTAAGGCACCAAAAATAAAAGCAAGCCATGAGAAATGCGCCCATCTCCAACAACTGAATGCGCCCAAGCTGAAGTGATAAGAACATGGAAATTTAAAATCAAATGAGGAAGAAATACGCCCAAGATAAGAGTGATTTAAATTTTATTCCTAAGGCATAAAGGCAAATATTTCACTAAGGGAAATACGCCAAAGGAGAAAATGTTAGAAATATTTTCTAAGTGAAACAAATTTCACTAAGGAAAAATGCGCCCTTGGATGAATTTTAATTTTTCAAAGACATTTAAATGAAGCGGGCGAAGTGTTGAAGTTTTACTCAAGGCGGAAACAATTGATGAATATTTTCCATGGGTCAAGTGGAAAATTAAATGAACCCGTTTAAAATACACCCATGGGTTGACGGAGTTAAAAAATTAATTTCTTAAGGGAAATTTTAATATTTTCAGAGGAAATTCGTTTTGCCTAGATCATTTTCCTAACGGAAATTAAATCTCAAAGGATGAATTATTTCGAGTAGGCAAGTGATTTTAAATCGCCCGGAGTTGAGTATTTCGAAGAGAGAAAATTTAAAATGTCTAGGGCAAATTTCATGAAATTGAGGATTTAAATGACAGACATTTTGACAGATTGGAAATAAATTTGCAACTCCCACGAATTTTTCGAGTTGAATTTAATTAAACACTGCGAGAATTTTAAAACGAGATTTTCAATCAAGTCAAGTGATTTTCTCGCGAGTTGTTTAAATTACTGAGAGTTAGATTGGCAGACTAGAGGAAAAATTTGAATTTTTTGCAAGGAGGGAATCTTCATTAATGGCAACTGCCATAATGACTGGCTGACGACTAGCCCACTACTGCGCCTGAATTAGAAGATTCCGAGTGAAGAAGGTGGTGAATTAATGAAGGTGCTAAAAATAGCTCCAACAATACTTAGCAGGATTCTTCACGAAGAGTTATTTAAACAACTTCATCTCTTTCATTTCTTCACACGTTTCGAGGAGCTTGGAATTGCTGAAGTGAAGAATTTTGTGAGAGGTTGAAGTCTTTTTGAGGTTGCTGAGATTGAGCTTGAGTTCTTATTTTCTAAGTACGGAGTTGCTGGAGGAATTTTATTTCCAAGTTGCTGAGACTCTTTCTTTCGAAGAGCTGAAAGTGTGTTGCTGCAATTTTCAAAATTGTATGCTGGAGAGCTGAGAGTTTATTTCCAAGTTGTTGGAGTTGTTGCAGATTTTTGGAGTTGCTGGAGATTTATTTTTCTCTGGAGATCTTTATTTTCAAGCTGCTGAAAGTCGAAGTGCTGAGGAAGTTGATTGCTGTTAGAGTTGAGAAGAAATTCGAAATTTCGTATTGCAGCAATCTCTTTATTTCTTCTAAAATTGCTGAAGTCAACGAAGTGTGGTCAAAAGAATTCGAATTATTTGTGCTGAGGAAATTGTTCACATTGCTTAAAGTTATTGGTTTGCTGTGATTTTCTTCGTCAGTCGGAAGTGAAGTTGCTGAAGGCTTCTTTCTAAGCTCAGAGTTGTTATACAGTTTGAGGTTTGGAGTTAGAAAACTATGCTGAAGAAATTTTATTTTCAAAAGACTAACTCCGTACTCGTAGCCATCGCGGGATTATTTTATTAAAAGTCTGCAATCCAACTTATTGTTATTCTATTTTATTTTGCAGATGGCCGGAGCAAAGGATGTTGCAGGAACAAGCAGAGCCGCAGGCAGAGCTGCAAATGTTGAAGCGGGCAAGGCAAGCTCATCCCAGCAGGCAATGATCAAAAGGCTCGCCAAGCCATTTCTTCCAAAGTCAGCAATTGTTTCGAAGTTGGCGAGATTAAATGACACCAACCTCGGTTCATTTAATCTGAATGCATTCAAATCAAGGATGTACGGACTGTGAGGCCATCAACCATCAGTCACGGCACATAACATCATGAAAAGTGGGATCTACGCGGCCGCTGGTTTTCCACCAGCAATTCAGTGCCCGGAGCTAATCATGGAGTGTGCGAACTACTACAGGCCGGAGCGTAGAACCAATTTCTCTCCAGATGGCATATTGCTTGCCAACTTCACGCCAGATGCCATCAGAGAGGCATTTGGGATTCCAACTGCCGAGGAGATGTTATACAGAACGAAGAAAAGGACGGATAAGATGTACTCCTCCTCCTTCGAAAGGGTTGCCGCAGTCATCAACAGAGTCTGGATGCAGAAGCCAAAGCCACCCCGCACTAAACTCCCAAAGCAGATAATTGCCGAAGACGTGAAACAAGAGTACTGCGACTTGATCATGATGCTTAGTCGAATAAATGGGAGTGCATAGGCCTACTTCTTCGAGCTTTGGATGTTCTACTTCATCGAGATCATCTTGGAGGGAAAGGAGTGTGTTGACTGGGCAAGAATGATTAGTGATAACATAGATGAACAGTTCAGGATCCTGAGGAGGATGAAAACCTTTTACATGAGCTCGTATGTGGTATATATGCTGGCAAGAATGACCAAGTACCGAGGGATTACATACAAGGAACCAATTGGCAGTGCACCAGACCAGTTCAAAATCCATGAGGCCTGCACTCAGTTACATCTAACTAACCCTGCCAGTTACAAGCAGGCTAATGATGCATTCACAATGCACATCACGAGGACCCTTCAGCGGAGAACGCAGCAAAGAATATCCAAGGAGGCATAGGCATTGATAGAGGAATACGGATATTGGCTCATCCAATTCCCGAAATTCACTTACATTAGGTTGCAGGGGTTCACTTCGTATCCATACCGGCTACCGAGGTACCCCACCGATCACATAGTAATGCTAGAAGTATCTAGGCAATCGATCGCCTATGATAAGATTCAGAAGAAGAAAAAGAAGGGTGGACTTGACTTCCCTATCGCCATAGGGAATTCCACTGAGGTGTGTCCCTCCTTGCAAGCAGCTCGAGAGGTAGAGGATGAGCTGCAATTCTATCATCTATCGTATCACACAAGCAGATAGGATTTCGATCCTTACAGAAACATCGAAATGATACAGAACGTTGAGTACCGACACAAGACCCACATTGAGGACTTTTGGGCAAATGCTGTTGATGAGGTTGAAATAAGGAAAAGGATGTTTTCTAGGCTTCCCCTCAAGTTGATCAGGGAATGTGAGATCATTCCAGTTCCCGACCAGGTGGAGGAAGATGTCAACGTTATACAGCCTGACTATGAGTCAGTCAGGGATACTCCGGTCCCACCACCTGATTGGTCCGAGCCAGAAATCATGGACTTGGACACGCTCTCTATTCCGGTGATGATTGTCACAAGGGCTTGGGTCGATAGACATGTATGCAGACTTAAGAGCAGATCAATCACCCTTACTTATGACTTGATGGGTGACCAAAGGCCGCTATCGGTGAGAAGGGGAAAACAAGTTGCTCAAGCATCGGAAGCACAAGCAGAAATACCAACCCAGCTGATACCGTTGAGGATGGAACAAGCATCACCTATGCACTCACAAACTCAGTCTTCGAGTTTGAGAGTGATTTCATTATTTGCTAATCAGAGGGCAGGATTGGATGAAGAGCGGGAACTTGAGGAAGTGGATCAGCCCAACATCCGAGAATCAGATAGTATAAGTGTCAGTGCATCCAGGGCTGGCCGACACCCATTTCCAGCAGATGTTGGACATGGCATTAGAGAAAGAGAAAAACACAGAACAGGGGACCCAAGGGTCAGGAGATACGCAGCTTGTGGAAGATGATGAGCCCGAGCAGAACAGTGCAAGAAGAGAAGAAGTACACCAGGTGGAGGCACCAGAAGAGCAGCCCCTCGTCATTTGCAATCCATAGCAAACAGTGCCGGATTGGCTTTCAGATAGAATGAGAAGAGACCCCGAGGATGATACGGATCCAGCCGTTGAGATGGAGGAATTCCTTAGAAGAATTTGTGCGCCGCCAGAGAAGAAGAGAGCCAGGAATTTTTCAAAGATCTCAACTGATGAGTCAGGCTCTCGCACGCTTCAGGTTGCTGTCCCAAGGGAGGAGTGTGATTGAGCCGAGGAGAGGCCTGAAAATTATGTGATCACCACTGTAGAGTTGGGTCGTCCTACAGGAGCCCAAATTGTTGAGGAGTTCGATAACTCCTATCAGGCACTGAGGGACCAGTTGCTCCGCACGGAGGGGAAGTATAAGAAATTAAAGGAGCACAAAACCTTGATAGGATATGTGCAGAGTCTAGCACATCCAGGTGAGCAGGCAAACCCAACAGTAGAACTCCCACCAGAGCTTCCGAGGGAGTCAGTTATTGGCTTAGAAGATTTAAAGAAGATGGAAACGGAAGCGGACAAGTGGGTTAGCCATGTTCGTGCTGAGACAGGGAAATTCATGGAGGACCTCGCCAATGCTTATCGGCAGGCCTCAAATATTTTGGCACGAATTGTCGTGGTGGATCAAGCCTAGGGCGATACCCGCATCTATCAGATGAAGACTGTACTTCGTTTGGGGGCTTTGATGCATATATCTCTAGAGACCTTGGTGGGTGGAGGTGTAATTCAGGAAGGTGATAGGTATGATTTCACCAGTTGGTACTCCTCGGTGGTCACAGGCCGTGGGTTTCACAATGCAGCAAGGGTAGATTCAGCTAGAGTTAGGAAAGCAATGGGCAACATCTTGGAAGGAGTCCTTAATACATTGGAGGCCATATTTGCTAGAAGGTTGGCTTCAGAGGAAACAAGTGCCGATGGCTTGAGAGACAAGCTGGCTCCATTCTTCTCGGCTGCGAGGTCGCTTGTCCAGGATGACTTTGAGAATGTCTCTGCTTTCTCTAGTATAATTCAGAATACCCAGGACGCCTTGGTGGCATGGAGAAAGTCTTACACCCGGTACGGACAGACGGTAGTGTTGGTGCGTGTTTTGAGTACGCCACCGAACACAGAATAAAAATGCCCAAAGGACACTCTTATCCTCTCTTGAAAAGTGCTTGCAAAAATCTAGTAGACAATACAATAACTCCAAGGTTTCTTTGGTCAGGTCTTGACATGTGGATAAGGCCAGTGGGCGTTGTGATTGCTGGTAATCACAAGGGGACTTACATGAAATTCTCTTTTGCGGGTTGGAAACTTAGACGGTTTTATCCTTGAAGGCTCTTTCGGTGGGTATCTTCAGATTTTCCAAAAAACTAAAAAGGATAAGGGTTTAGAGATCTAAACTACGCCTAAGAATTCAAGAGACAGCAGTGAGTAGACAAAATGGGTAACCACACTTCGTTTCGCCACCTTTGGACAACTACGCGAAGCAGGTGCAATCTTCAACGGAAGTGATAAGAATTTTCATATTTGAATTGGTAATTGAAACAAATAGAAGTTAAGCATCCACGATTTAATGGCTCAGACTAACTTTACACGTCAAATGCAAGTCATCCACTCGACAAAAGTATGAGCAAAATTTTATCCGCCACTGCGATCAAATCTATCACTCATCTAACCAACATGTAATGAAATGCTATTCTAATTCTACTCTAAGTGTTGAAGGAGAAATATTCAACCTTGCATACTACTTGAAAATAAAAGTTGTTCTTAGCAAATCATGCACAAGAGCTTTTATAAACGGAAATAGTTTCGTCGCAACAATCTTTTATTACTCACTTCACACATTACAAATGAGGGTCAATGAGTTTATATAGAGTTTCATAAATGGAATAAATGGCTCAGATTAAAAATGAGCCGACGGTCAAGATTTAACAAACGAAACCCTAATTAGGGTTTCCCAAAATAACTTCAGTTAACTGGCAATGAACAGCAATGAGTTGGCAATAGGAGCTATTTTCAAGGGACTATATCCCGATCCTCTCGAGCTGCCGTGTATTCGCCGAATCTGGACACGATCGAGGCAACCTCGTCCATGGTAACCTGCGGAAGCATGCCGATTCTGAATTCAAGCCCATCCATGCTCTCGGCGCATCTGGCGAAGGTCTCCTCCCACTCTGGTTCAGTCTTCTCAAAGGACTCTCTGATGCTCAAGAAGTTCGCCAATTTGGCCCAGTCCTGCCTCAAGATGGGCCCAGTGATGTAGAAGATATTTTCCTGGACACTTTTCTTCAAAACTTCCAACTGCAGGTCATTCTCTCGCAGCGCCTCTTTATCCAGGACATCGGCAATTATGTTGAGGATTTTGGCCTGAACTTCCTTGACCTGTTCCTCCAGTCTGATGCCGTCAATCTTAACCCTCTCCAAGACTTCACCTCGTGCCGTCAAGGTCCAATACCAAGTGTGGAAGTCATAGGCTGCTCCCGCTGCGATGACGCCTCCCTCTATCAATTCTTGCTTAGGAACTCCTTTCAGAATCCTAAGGCAAGGGATTATTCTATCCTGCACGTCTGGAAGGCTGTCCCATACTTCTGCCAAAGAAGCGAACCTAGAAAGCAAGGCAGTGGCCTGGCCATAAACCAAAGTTAGCCGCTCCACAAATGTCTCAGCTTCAGTCCCCTTTACGGCTATCCATTCTTTGGCCTCCTGAACCGTGAGCCTGTTTTCTTCCATCTCTTTAATGGCCTCCTGCGAAGAGTTCGGAAGTAGAGGAGCTGCCGTAGTGTCCTGATCAATTGGCTTGATCAAGTGCTGGATATATTCCCTTAAGCGCTCAATCTCTAATTGGCACTCCTTCCTTCTGGCTACCTCCTTCGCTAACCTTGATTTTATGGCGGACACAGAATTGTCCAAATCTTCCATTTCTTGGCCCTTAGTGGTTGGACCCAAGTCAATGGTCGTGATGGCGTAATCCTGTGGAGCCATATCCTCCCGTGGCTTGTCCACTATAGGCACAGCGATTTGCACTGTCCTATTGCCGACCTCGTCTCTATGTATGCTGGAGAATTTCTTTGCCGACTTTTTGGGCACGGTTTGAGACAGTCTGGCCAAAAAGTCTGCCGTATCATCCTCTTCTGGTTCATCTGCCGGCACTTGTACCTTTAGCCTCTCCTTCAGCCAATCCGGTATCGTAAGCTGCTCAACACCGTCTTCTTCCGGCACGCCTTCTCTATCAGGAACGTCTACAATTCCCCTAAGGGCTGAAATCATCCCTTCCTGAAAATCCTCATCTTGGGTGCCCACATTGTCGTCATCCGACTCCAATATTTCGGTGCCCGTGGGAGAAGGTGGCGCATCCTCATCTGGCTGAAGCTCCGCGTTGTTTTCAGGAATCGGAGAAGGATCCCTCATATCTGCCAGTGAAGCATCGGCGGTAGCCAGTATCTCCTCAATATTTCTGGAGGCGGCCGATTGAGAAGGTTTCATCTTTACCTGTTTCTGGACCGGCTCTTTGCCTACAGCTATTTCTTTTCTTTTCCTAGATGTGGTGGCCTCTATCACTGGGAGGTCCTGTGATGCTCCCGCATTGGAAGAATAAGACTCTGCCTCGCTTAGCATATCATAGGTCAGGGTTATCTTCTGGCGCCTTAATTCTTGAACTCGTTGATCAACCCACCACTGAGTAAACTTGATGACAGGCCTCATCAAGACGTTCAAGTCAGCATGCTCTGCTTCTGACCACTGGACAGCGGGCAAAGCTGAATTCTCATCGAAGCGCGGTTGCGTTTGATTCTCGTCCTCTTCCAACTGATCTGGCACGTGACAAAATTCTGTTGCCCTGATCAAGCTGAGAGGTAATCTGGACCACATCCTCCGTCTGACCTCAAATTCATCCGCAACATTTGCCCAATAGTCCTCCAGTTCGACCCTATGCTTGTACCTCCTTCCATCCACCATTTTGATGTGGTGATGGGGGTCGTAGTGATTTCTGGCCGGATATGGAGAGAAAGGGTAATGCTGTATCTCGATTCTGGCACTGTCAGCTGCTTGTGATGACGAACACGACTCCAGCATGTTCCCTATAAAGAAGGGAAAAGTAACTGCTCTTTAAAGACCCTGAAACTCTTCTAACTGCCTCAACACTTCGAGCAGGACCATCTTATTCGTGGGGAAGATGGGCAGATGGTACGGGCCTCCAGTGAATCCTTGAATTCTGATATACGTAAATCTTGGATACTGGATAAACCAAGACCCGTATTTACCGATTAGGCTTTTGGCTTCATGTGTCAGCCGCTGATGCGTCCCTCCCTGGAGTATCCTGGTGATGTACATCAGGAACGCGTCGTGGGCTCGTCTAAAATGCGCCTTCTCCCTCAGCTGGAGTTGTGGGTAACAGTCATAAGGTTTTAGCTCGTTCTCCTTACTGCCAACTGTGCCTTTGCAGATCAAGCCCGCATATCTGTAAGTTCTGGCCAACATATAGACGACGTAAGAACCCATATAAAATGCTTTGGTCTTCTCTAGATTGATAAGCTGGTGGTGAAGATTATTGCTTATCATCCTAGCCCAGTTGAACATCTTGACACCTTCTGTGAGGTCCTCAATGAAATAATAAATCCACGGCTCAAAGGGTGCCCCCAAGGGACTGCCTGCCACTCTGTTCAGCAAGATAATAATATCTCCATAGTCCTCCTTGAAGTCCGTGCGCATCAACTTCTTGGGCATCTTCTTAAAGGACGGTCTAGGCTTGTCCAGCCAAGATTTATTAAGGTTGGCGGCACAAAGATCAGTATTTTTGTCATATAACTTCTGAGCATCTTCCTTGGTCTTGTAGACAGTTTTAGGATATGCCGGAATGCCGAAGGCTTCCTGAATGGCCACCTCTATCAGATGTGCCAACACTCTCCCATCAGGCGCCACAATCCGCCTTGACTCAGCATCATAGTGAAGTGCACACTCCACCATCAGTTCAGCACAGCAAAGTGCAGGCTGGAATTCGGCAGCTTGAAATATGCCATTTCTCACTATCCTTCTAGCTGCAGGCGTTGGTAAGGGTCCGTTGTGTCCATATATCCTCTTTTTAAATTCCACGAGATCGATGTGGCCAAGATCAGTGTCTGAGACATTTTTCCACTTAGACTTTATTCTGGTCTCTGGCTGCGATCCTTTACTTGCAAACTTCATCTGTGCCTGCCTGGATATTTCGCTTTGATCGATCGGCAGCCTGCAAGCACAAGATACTTAACATTAATACAATATCATTTAAGAATTAATGAGTTTCGGGGTATAGCTTAGACAAAATCGCACTTTCAGCTTTATTAAATTAAAATTTCTGTCAAAAAGCAAGCTGAAAGTAATTAAATTCGCCTATCATGAATGAAATTCGTGCCGGAAACGAAGTAGAAGATAGAAACACAGCGCAAATGCGTTGTCGATTAACTTCCAAACCTCAAAGATCACGTTGTGGCTGCAAATGAATTTAAAAATTCAAAGAAATCTGCCAGAAGAAGTGCGCCACTATGCTGGAAGTACGATTTCAGCAAAGAAATAAATTACTTCTCTCAAAAATCACGCCTTTCAATAAGAGAATGCTATCTCGATTCTCACAATGATGTTATTCTCACAAACTTCTCCTTCGAGAATGTTTTCCTGAAGATTCGAGAGAGATAGTTGCTTCTCAGCCGGAATTTGTGAAGAAATGAGTTGCTGAAACTCATTTTATGGCTGAGAAGTGCGATTTTCCTCAAGGCATTGCTTTCTTTCTTTTGATTTTCTTCCAATTTTTAGAAACGTTTTCTCCTCGGATTAGCAAACTTCTAATTTCACTTTCAGTTATCGAGGCAAGTTTCTAACTTTCGTCTCTGTGCCATCTCTGCTGAGATTTTCGAATTTTCTCAAGGAAAATTGACTAAGTGTTGGAAAATATATTAAATTAATTGTCTAAAATTATTTTTCCAACGTATTTTAAATCCTCTGAACATGGCAAAGTTTAAACTTATCTAAGGCAGACTAGTTTAATCTTCCAAATAATCTCCGGATTTTGAATTTTTAATTAAAATTCCCTAAGTGTCAGGGAAATAATTAAAAATATTAAAATATTAAATTCCAACCCGTTTAATCTTGATACATGGCTAATTTCGTTTGTCAGAGGCAAAATATCTCTTTTTTAAATTGTCTGCCTAGCCAAAATGTGCTCAATAGCTCATCTGCCAAATTTTAATTCTCTAGGCGGAGTTCTGACCTCTCTGGACATTTTTATTTTAGCCGAATGATTCATCTTCTGGGTTGGGCGAACCTGGAGACCTCTGCCACTTTGCCATTTTTTTACTAGCGCTTTAGGAATTTTCCAAGCTGAGAGGGGCGGACTTCATGTTTGCTCTGCCAAGCACTCTTCATTTTGTGCCAAAAAATTTCACTCCGTTGTGCTGGGGCGTGATTTTTATGCCGGCCAAAACCTCTTCTTCTTCTAGACATTTCTCCGTTTTTCATGCCTTAGGATAATTTTCTCTTCAAGAGTTGGGCGAATGTCTTATAATTCCTTGCCTATGGCGTATTTTATCATCCATTGGTCTTAGATTTTCCTTGCCATGGCGAATTTTATTTGTGCCTTGTCCAACGGAAAATTTCACTTGTTTCCATCATTTAATTCAATTTTCAATGAATTATCTTGCAATTTTACCCCTTTCCAAACACCTTGGAGCGCACCCCTTCATGTTTTACCCTTCTCCACACTTCTTGGGGGCGGACTTTGTGTTTTTCATGCCATTTTCTACTAGGGGCGGACTTCATGAGTTTTATGCCGTTTTTTTTTTTTCCTAGGGGCGGACTTTAGCTTCTCTATGCCATGGCGGACTTCAGCCTCTCCATGCCACTTTCCATATGGCGCACTTCCTACCTTGCTGGGCGGACTTTGAGTTCCTTGTGCCAAAGGCGGACTTGGCAACCTTCATGCCTATGGCGGACTTGGTGAATTTCTTGCCTATGGCGGACTTGGCAACCTTCATGCCTATGGCGGACTTGGCAACCTTCATGCCTATGGCGGACTTGGTGAATTTCTTGCCAGTGCCTACCTTTGGCATGCCAAAGGTAGGGCAGACCTTGACTTTTCATGCCATTCCTATCTTGATGGCGCCATTCTCAGACTTAGACATTTTTCAAAAATTCCTGCCATTTTTCACTTTACCTTGATTTTCTTGATTTCTGGAGACATATTGATTTTCTGCTCTGTAGGATCCAAAAATAGAAACTTTTTCCCAAAATAGAAAAAGCAAAAAGCATCCCTAAAAAATAGGGACTCCAGAATGGCCTAAAAATGCCAAAAATCAAAAAAGCAAAAAGCATCCCTAAAAAATAGGGACTCCAGAATGGCCTAAAAATGCCAAAAATCAAAAAAGCAAAAAGCATCCCTAAAAAATAGGGACTCCAAAATGACCTAAAAATGCCAAAAATCAAAAAAGCAAAAAGCAAAAAAGCAGATTCCCTAAAAAAATAGGAAGTGTCAGAAACGACCGAAAGCAATGGCGATCTTCGTCCACCGGGTCTTCTAAGCATTTCCATGACGTTAAGGCCCAAAAACAAGTTCAAAATCTCAACTTAGCCAGACTGACTTTCAAAATTTTGTCCAAATTCAAGACTCTCAAAGATGTTGCGCAGAGGGCGGAACCAAACTTGGGGGTCCCCATTTGCGATGGGGCGATGTGTGAAATAGGTCAAAACAGGTAGCAGTCTTGGAGTTTCAGCTCAACCATATTCCACCGATTTCTGCCCAGGAGGTTGAAGCGGTATTGGCCCAGTTGATCGAGTTTGCTGTTCGAGAGAAGGACAATGGGAACGCTCTACTGGATGAGGATCTTCTAGAAGATGGTAGTGGGCATTAATTGCTCATTATGGTTCCTGCAGGGGAGTGGAGAATATTCTGTTCATTTATTGCCCACTCCTCTCTATGGCGATTTTTAGGGCAGAAACCCTAATCAGGGCATTGGTGGCTCAATCTGAGCCCTTTATTGTAATCAAATCTTAACCGTTCACTGAATTGGGCTTATTATAAAAGGGGCATCCCCCCTCATTTGTAATCTATTAGAATTAGAATTGAATCAGAGATAGAGTTGAGCTAGAGAGTAGAAGGCATATAGCATTTAGCTTAGAAGTTAGCTTAGATTGAGGAGGGAAGAAAACTTTCCTTTGAAAGTTTTGTAAGCGGTTGTTGTGAACACTTTTCATAATACAAAGAGTTTCATTGCTTGGTGATTTCTTCTTTGTTATGAGTAGCTAGCAAGGCCATTTCATCTTTCCAATTCAAGGTAGATAGAATAAAATAGACTTTTAATTCATGCAAGTAGTCGTTAATTGTGGAGTGTGGTGTTGAGTTGGGACAAGTCTTCCTTTATCCATACCACTAGCGGGCTTGCTGACGGTAAGTTTGCCCTGCGTGGTCAACTGGAATTTCGGAACCTAACTTCGATTGTGATTTGTATGTGTTCATTTGCATCGTTGTGATGGGGTGCACATGTTGAATCATAATTTGAATATCTTATTTATCCTTTGAAGATTGCACCTACTTTGTCAAAGTTGTCCGACGGGGAGGCGAAACAAAGTTTGGTTTGAAGATTGTTGAAGCTAATCCTCACATTCTACCTTTTAGAAGTAGATTGCAGAATTCCTATCCCTATCCCTTTAAATTTAGTATTTCCCGGTTAATTTAGGAGTCAGAGCAATATTGTCAGATCATTCATGCTTTAACTGCTTCACGAAATCGAACAACTACGTAAGTCCCCTTGAATACCCAGCATATTCACATCAACCAAGTCTATTCGCAATAAAAGGAACCTTGGAGTTGAACGCATGAACTTTCATGCAATCTTAGCATGCGGAATACTTTGATCAAGAGGGAATAGAGTGACCGTTGGACATTTTATTCTGTGTTGGTGTTGTGATAAAACACACGTCAACATGTCCTAGATGAAATCAAGAAACTCAAGAAGAAGAATTTGAAGCAAAAATTACGACTACAAGGGGATAGTGAATCTAAGCCAAAGTTATCATAGAGTCTTGAAGAGTCCGAAAGAATGATCATCAATCTAAAAATTCAAATTGAAGAAGTAAGAAGAATTGAAGAGGAGGTAAAAATCCAATTGAAGAAAAAGGAACAAAATTGTGAAAGCTTACAGTCTGAAATTGTTTCCTTGAGAAAGGAACTAGAAAAGACAACCACTAAGTTGAACAAAAGCCTCATGTTTGAAAATATTACGAAGATCCTGAATGATATTATAAATGAGCAAAGGTCACCATTCATAAAGATGGGTCTTGGTTATCAAGCAATGGAAGATCAATTTTCCAAAAAGCCATCAAAGAAGACAAATGAGGAAAAACCAAAGAGCTATGTTGATGCCCTCAAAAGTCCCATCACAAGTGGAAGTAGCAAGAAGAAAGAGAGTCAAACTCCATGAAAACCAGTCACTCCAAAAATTAACAAGGACAAATTTAGAAAGTCCTTTCCTCATATGCAATTGCACATGATTGGGTTCCAACACTCTTTCTTTGGTTATTGTTTCTTGTGTAATCAATTTGGTCATATGGCAATTTATTGTAGGAATCATGCAAGAAATATTAGTTGGAACAAGAATAGAAGTCCGTATGGGTTCACAAATAGGAATTATAACTCTTTTGCCCCTCTAGTAGATTACATGCTCAAAACGAGAGAGACCAATGGTATATTGACAGTGGTTGCTCAAGCCACATGATTGGTGACAACAGGAAATTTCTCACCTTGAAGGAAGTGAATGGAGGCATAGTGAAATTTGGGGACAATGCTATGGTAAAGATAATAGGAAAAGGTTCTTAGCTTGGATAATGGAAGAACAAAAAGTGAGATTGTTCTATATGTTGAAGGATTGAAGCATAATCTCCTAAGTGTGAGTCAAATGTGTGACCAAGGAAACACTCACATTTCATGCAGAAGGATGTGAAATCAAGAAGGGAAATTGATTGCAGATGTGAGTAGAACAACCAATAACCTTTACATTCTTAGTGAAATCAAAGGTGAAAAGTGTTATATGGGGGAAGAAGATGAGAGTTGGTTATGGCACAAAAGGATGGGGCACATAAACTTTGACGATCTTGTAAAAATCAGGAATAAACAGGCGGTTAGAGACATGCCAAAGATTTCAAAACCTTCAAATACCATTTGTAAGCAATGTAAATATAGGAAACAAACAAAGGCGAGTTTCAAGAAAAAGGAGTATTCAACATCTAAACCCTTGGAACTTATTCATACTGACCTATGAAGACAAACCAGAACAAAAAGTATGCAAGGTGAGAGTTACTTTATGTTGTTAATTGATGACTATTCTAGAATGATTTGGGTTGCGTTTTTGAAAGAAAAATCTGAATATTTTGAAAAGTTTAAGGCATTCAAAGCCTTAGTTGAGAAAAAATCTGGTCTAAAAATCAAATTCTTGAAATCGGATAGAGGAGAGTTCAAATAAATTTGAAGAATATGACATCGTCTGCTGCAAGGACTCCACAACAAAATGGAGTTGTGGAATGAAAAATTAGAATTGTCCAAGAAATGGCAAGGACCATGTGAAATGACTCCAAGCTATTAGGTACTTTTTGGAGAGAAGTGGTGTAATGTCCCCTTCTCGGTCTTAGGCATTTTTGTGACCGTTAGCCTATTTCCGGAGACCCATAGGCTATTCGGAGGCAGTTTTAGGGTTTCCAAGTTTCTTGGAGGTTTCTCGTCAGTTTTCAAGGGTTTATTGTTGGAGTTTGCTAGAAGGATTTTTGGGTCTTTCTAGATTTTCTGAGTTGGTGGGCAGTCAGTGGTATTTTTAGTACTTGCTATTTTTAGTATTTCATGGCTTCTTCTCAGAATGTGCTTATTTTGAGATTGGAGTCACTATTTTTAGCAGTATGCTATTTTAGTAAGTGTTATTTTTGGCAATGGTCTGCAACAATTCAACACTGGGTTACTATTTTTTGAAATGGTGGCAGTTGCAGTGTTTGGGGTTTTGGTATTTTTAGCAATGACTTCTCCAACATTTTGTAAAGACCCTTGCAAATTCTAACCTTATTTTTCTGATTTTTGATTTTTGGGAATTTTGTCAAACACTTGTCTTGCAAACTATTCCAGCTGGTAAATGTTTCTTGTTTTGTTTTTCTTTTTGATTGATGATATGATGCATGAAAGGGCACTTATCTTATTATTGCAAGCAACTATAAATGAAATCTAGATGCAATGCAAGGTATTTTATGATTTTCCAAAACTTAGGAATGACTGAAAATGAAAGAAATTAACAGTTACAGCTAAATGACATTATGACAAACAGTTGTCATGCAACCCAAACTCCTTTGTATTGCTGCTATGAAGCTCAAATAATTACAATGCTGATCTCCCTTCAAAGAGTGACAAATTACAATGCATGATAAGATAGACTCAGTCCTAAATAGTAGCGCTCTAATATGCAGATCTGATTATCATGTAAATGCAAAATTACAACAAGATATCATTGTATGACAGCGATCTAGCCCAACTACTTCATGTAATCCAAATGCCACTAGAAATGCAAGAGATTACAACTGAAATTAGGAACCTGGAAAGACGTCCTGATGGAATGATGCCAGCAATTAAAAGCCCAATCGAATCATCCAAAAAAATCGTCTATTTGCTGTTATAAAGCCTGCGCCTATACTCCCAGCATGGTTCGAGCCTGTACAGACCAGCAAGTTCCAAAATCGAGCTAGCTTTGATGTAAAATTGCTGTGCCCAAAATGCCAATCACAAACTCCAAAATCAACTTCCCTTGAATCCAAGAAATCGCACCTTTAATCGAAGAGGAGTCACAAATTTTTCAATCATGAGGTCATCCTTCAAAATGATAAAATTGATTTTCTCCTTATGATTGAAAAAATAGCTTCCAACCTGTAAAAATCAAAATTCCTCCAAACTGAAAATTATTTCCAAAAGATGCAATGCTTCTTCTCCAAAATCGAACTCTTCCAAGGCTGCAAATGAACTTCAAAATTCTGCAATTATTTTCTCCAAAAAATGGCACTTCTTATCTCCACCAATAATTGGTCATAGACCATTAAATTTTGCAATGTTGCTCAAGTAGGAAATCTAAAGTAATCTCCTCCACTATTTTCCAGCTAGGGTTGATATTTCACAACCGAACCCAGTATCCTAGAGTCTTCAAACCCTCCGACAATGCAAGCATTCAAGCTCTCACCACACAGGCATGAAAATAGAATAACTCAAGACATGATGAATTAACTTGCATTCAACTCCTTATAAAGAATTCTCAATCACCTCCAAGAATCTTCTAGAAAATAATATTATTTTATTCCTCAAGTGACTTTATGATATAATATTTTATTTTAGTCACTTTATTAAATTAATTAAATATAAAACTATTTTATGATATTAACTTATTGAGATAACTTTACAAATAATTAATTTAATATTTATTCCCTTATTTCTCCTATTTAGCCTTCAAGAATAAATAAAGGCTAAATCTCTTCTCCTAGGTATCAATTATCTTCTCAGGTATTAGGTCCAAATGCCCCTCCTCATCCAACGGTGGCAACACCGATGAAGAAGTAACCCGCTGTCCAAGTGCCTTCTTGAGGCATGAAACATGAAATACATTATGAATCTTGTTGCTCTCTGGCAACTCCAACTCATATGCTACCTCTCCAACACGCTTGATGATCCTGTATGGTCCATAAAACCTGGGCT
The DNA here is from genome assembly GCA_007115665.2 of Sequoiadendron giganteum. NCBI lineage: Eukaryota > Viridiplantae > Streptophyta > Pinopsida > Cupressales > Cupressaceae > Sequoiadendron > Sequoiadendron giganteum. Next base: position 431,523,695 of record CM021102.1, on the reverse strand, counting down.
TGGGCTTCTCCGCACCGCTCTTCTTCAAAGAAGATTGTCTATAGGGCTGCCAACGAAGATAGACCAAATCACCAACCTCAAAACTGTGCTCAACCCTATGTCTATCAGCATAAGTCTTCTGCTGATTTTGTGCCACCAGCAAGTTATCCTTGAGTGCTCTCAAGATATCCTGACTCTCCTGGATCCAATCCTTAACCTTAGGAGCTCTACTCTCCCCAAAAGCCAAGTCCATGAATGATGGTGCATCATATCCATACAATGCTCGGAAATGAGACATCCCAATAGACATATGATGAGTAATATTATAAGTTATAACAATACTCTCCCAAGTGCAACCACTTAATCCATGCTCTTTGCTGACCTGATATGTAATTGTGCAAGTATCCCTCAATCCACTTATTCACAATCTCAGTCTGACCATCTGTTTGAGGGTGATAACTCGTACTTGGGGTCAACTCAGTACTTGCCAATCTGAAAAGCTCCTACCAAAAAGCACTCAAGAATCTACTGTCCCTGTCACTGACTATGTACTTCGGTAGCCCATGCAACCTAAAGATCTCTCTGAAAAACAACTCAGCTACCTGTGGTGCCTTGTACTCTGCAGGTATAGCAAATAAGTGAGCATACTTCATCAACTGATGCACTACCACATAAATGCAATCTCTCCCATGTACCTTGGGTAGACCTGTGATGAAGTCCATGGAAATGTTTTCCCACTTTTGCTCTTGAATGAGCAATGGCTGCAATAGACTTGTTGGATGCAAATGCTTGGACTTGTTTTGTTGACAAGTCACACACTCCCTGACATGTCTCAAAACATCCTCCTTGAGGCCCTTCCAAGAGAACCTCTCTCTGACTTGTCTATATGTCTTAAAATAGCCCCTAATGACCTGCTAGAGGAGTGTCATGTGAAGCCTACAGAATCCTCTCCTTCAATTTAGACTCTAGCACTAAGTAGATCCTGTCCTTGTAGAAGATCACATCATCCACAACCCGGTACCTATCATCTTGTACTCGCCCATTCATCACCTCACATGCGAATTTATCCTTGGAGTACTCAACTAACAGGGAAGACTTCTAATCAGCTGAAATATCTGAAAGTGAACAAGCGGCAGGCTTCTTGGAAAGGACATCAGCAACAACATTCTTCTTCCCTTTCACATTGAAATATACTCTCTCAAAAAAAATTGATTTTTGATAACAAATACAATGTAACCAAGCACCAGTTAAGGTTAACATAACCCAAAACGATGCATGAAAGAACTCTAACCAAGAATGTGCCCTAAAACCACTTAAGGAGGAGGGGCGGGCATATGGTTAGAGGATCCCTAGGATCTACTGAATCAAAGATTACAATGAAAGAGAGACTAAACTCTACACCGAGAATGTGCATTCAAGATCGTTTGACAAGCGAGGTGCTAACATATGGTGGAGTGCTAATTGTTGAATTGAAATGAAATAGGCGGATAACCAGCCATGAAGGAACTTTCCACGTTACCACCAAACAGTGGGGGGGAAAGATTACAATTTAAAACACTTCTTTTGCTACGACAGACATCCACGTAAGAGTGGGGATTCACCACTTGACAGTGGGTATAAGAAAGCTTACAATTGAAATTATCCACATTGGCGGTATACCATCCAGGGGTGCTTAATGTGAAATTAGAAAGATAATGCAGCAATGATAAACTGAAACAGTACTACTGTTAACAGTTTTTACAAATTAAAGAGCTGCAAATTACAAGGATTTCACAATGTTTTCAAGCACCAATATATAAAATGTTTTCATGTTACATAATACGAGAATTGATGAAAAAAGATGGAATTAGCAAACTGAAATAATTCTGATTTAGAAATCTGCAATTCTGGAAATGAATTATCAGCAATTGCAGAACCAATCAAATGCTCATAACTTCACCAAATTACCTCCGAATGAATTGGAATTTGTTGCGGATGATCTCTAAGAAGATGGCGCCCAAGAACCAATCACAAAACAACACCCAAGTCTCCAACTTATTTTGGCACGAATCCCAATACCAATTAGAAAATACAACCTCCTTGCAAGGGCAATTTTTGCATATAAAATCAGAAACTTCAAATTAAATTCTGCAAACCTTCAAGAATGGTCGCCTTTGGTCTAGAAACGGAATGAGAAAACACCCAGAACAAAACAAAAATCACTCTTAAAGCTGCACCAAAAAAACGTCCTTTAGCCATGAAGAAACCAGCAATCCAAAACTGTGTAAAAACTCCAAAAATTCGTCCACCATGTAGTCCAATCTGCTAGTCAGGATGAGAAGCAGTCATAAACCAATTAGATGTTATATTTCAAACACGAAATTGGACCAATGCTAGGAGGTAAACATTCCTCGAAGCCAATTACATGAAGTCATTTCGACAACATAAGTTTAGCATAAACAAGAGATAACAAATGCTGGAGCAATCTTTGCTTTTAAAGAAAAAGGTGTGACTCCTCAACTTCAGTAACTCCCCCAAGAAGAAAGGATGCCCCTTTTCCAAAATGAATTATCAATATTAAAAAAAACACTTTATCCTCTTCTTTTTGGCGTCCCACATGACAAGGCATTTTATACTTTATAAAAATTAAAGATATTTCCTCATGAAGCGCCACCCTCAAGAATCACCTTTCAGAACAACTTAAGTTGATGCACTAGGCCAAGGGGTCAACTGAGAAATAGAATATTAATGCCTTATATTTAAAACTCATTAAATAATGCTTTTCTAAGCCAATACTGAAAACACCTTATTGCTCCAACTGAAGTAGGATTTAGCTGCAGAGCTGATAAATGAGATACTGCTGAGAATAGAATAGAGAATTTACTATAAATAGTAACTTCTGAGAATACCACAAAACCTCCAAAAAGGAAACCCTAATTTTACCTCAATGAGCCTACGGGCATCCGGAATAGGCTGATGAGTAGCTGAACTGATCACGGACGAGAAGGGGATATTACAGTCCGCCCTCCCCGAGATTGCTTGTCCTCAAGCAATCGTAATCCTGAATACTGTAGGATGTGTTCACCTTCCCAAGTTGCATCCTCAATGGGTATGTTCCTCCATTTTACTAAATACTCTTTGATTGTTCTCCTACTCAAAGAGCGTTCTCTAGTATCAAGAATTTCTTCTGGAATCAACACCAACTGACCTTCCTCATCTAATGGAGGTAACTCTGAAGTAGCCACCACATTGTTTCCAAGTGCCTTCTTGAGGCGAGACACGTGAAAAAAATTATGCACTTTGCTGTCAGCTGGAAGCTCCAACTCATAAGCCACCTCACCAATCCTCTTAGTGACTTTAAACGGACCATAAAAACGTGGCTTTAACTTTTCTGCACCATTGTTTTTGAGGGAAGATTGCCTATAGGGTTGATGTTACACCCCGAATTTGTATAGCTACTATTTTAGCAATGCTTAGAGCATTCTGTTTGTAAGGAAGGATTTGAATGAATAAAATGTGTTGAACCTTGTTATCAATTTGAGGTCTTTTTACATGTTATGATTGACTCATTCTGTGTTCTTGATTGATGTTATTCTTGGATTAAGCAATACATGTAAAAGAGGATAATTAGTCTTGTTTTTATAATTGATTTATATACTGCAAATGTTATGAGCAAGTAACTGTCGTGGTTTTGTGCCAATGGATGCAGGAACAGGAACCATTCCTCCAGGCGGAGGGGAGACATCACTCGGGAGAGGGGCTTGGTCGGATAACCGGTAAAGTTAATCAGTTGAGCATACACATACTTCACTAAGGTTTAGAGGAACTGGGTCAGATAGAGTTATCTTGATAAGTCATCCTTAGGCTTAGGAGTTTTGGATTACTTCTTTGTGCTTTGTGAGTGGTGCTACTTGTTAACTGACTAACTATTCTGAGACCTTTGATGTGAAACATGGATTAATATGTGAACATAGGCAAGATGTATATGTGTATACATGTATCGCTCATATGTGTGCATCAATAAGTATGACATGGCGATATAGACGTATGATGGGCAATTACTATGCCATACGCATGTGTCGACATGGCATACAAACTGATATATACACATCACTAACACATCTATAAACGTATACGCACTATCTATGATGTTTGCTATAACATTATTATGATGTCTTAAATTTACAGATAAAAGTATATATACATGTTTGCACAAACTAGTGTATTGGAAGTATGTTGACTGGCTCGCAATACACGTTTTTGAATAATTTAATGCAAATATGTATATGTATATTTAAGAGTAAATATATGAATGTTTTTATATATATATTTAATATTATATAAATATATACGTTATTATAGTTTTACCAGGAATAAATATATAGATATATATAGTAATATTTAAATATTAAAACATTTAAATATAGATATATATTTATTATGGTAAATAAAACTATAATAAAATATATTTAATATAATACATAATATAAATATAACAATTTATTTATACTTTAAATAAATAAGATCTTGGAAATTAAATGACTTCTATAGTCACTTGGTAAATAATATATATTCACCATGGGAAAGAAAATAAAATTTGACTTCTATAGTCTTTTGGAGAAAACCCGTATGAAATATGAGAATGAGAAATAAATAAATATTTTTATCATTTGAAATCTTTTGAGAGCTATATCGAATACTTTGTAAAACATTTAAATAAGGCTAAAGTCGCGTATTTCCTCCATCATGTTAATACGCCAAACTTCAAATGTTTTTGGAGTGAAATAATCGAAATTTATGAATATTGAGGAAACCCACGCAGCTGCAAAACTCACGCACAAGACCAGGTCGCAGTTGTAAATCCTCCATTCTGGAAATGCATGAGGAGGCTGGGAGAGAAGCCAGATGTGACGCATTCTACCTGTGACTTTTTCTGCAATGAACAACATTCACCATTTTTGGGCGCTCGGGCTGAGTACGCCTGTAGGTGTCTTTTATTCGCATTTTACCATGTGTAAGTTGAAAAGTTCTTCTTGGATAAAGGTCGAATCATCTCTAAATTTGTTGAGTGACTTGCTAATTAGCTGCCACTTCATGAATTGACTGGTTCAAATATAAAAGGTGTCAATTCTCATGCCAAAATGGTAGCAGGTATGAGAATTCGAAACCTATATAAAGAGCTTCACATTTTGTCATTTCTACCAATTTTACATTTGCTTTTGCAAATTCCGAATTTCTTTTTGTGAGCCACAATTTGTCTTTGCTGAAATCGAACTTGTCTAGAAAGCTAGTTCATAATTGCCATAGCCATTTTGAGAGGACTGTGGAGTTTATATGCTGCAAATATAAACATACCTGCTGTAGAACCCTGAATTGTGAAAAAGTGTAATCAACAATACCTGGAAAATACTCCATCCATTCTGTGAATAGAATCTGGAAAAGATAGAAAGGAAGTGAGTTTAAAAGAAGAAGCTACAGACTGAAATCGTTAGCAGCAAGGAAACAGGCATGAGAGTTATCTTTAAATACTTCTGTTATTTAAATTAAATAAATCTGCTTGTTTAAATTATGCATTACTTTGTATTGTGATTTAAAGTAGGGTAGACAAGTATAGGAAAAATTTTGTTTCCTATTTCAGCTAGATATAAAGGAATGACTTGTATATAAAGGAATAGCTTGATTTTATAAGGAATAGCTTGATTATTGTTGTCCTCAATTTTAAATTCTCAAAATTGGACAACCCATATGAAATTTTGCCTAAAATTTCTTCATAAATCTCTATGGCATGCATTTCGAGGCACCAAAATTCTCCAATTGAATTGTGCAGCCATTGGTATCCATCCTATTTTGCCTTGTGTGAAATTCGGGAACATTTCGACATGTTTTTTCCCTTGTTTTGTCCAATTTCGGGATTTTTGATCACCATTGCAAGTAGGGATCTTTTTGTGTTAAGGCACACTTTACGAGGTGAGAAATCTCTATTTCAGATATGGAAATTATTCCTTGGGTCATTTTCAATCTTTGCTCCAAATTTCATCGCATTCCAACTTCATTTGCCTTCAGTTTGAGTCATTTTTTCTTATATTTTGGGTCAATTTCGGGTTTTTGAGGCTTCACTGCAAGTAGGAACTTTTTGGCTTCATTGCAAGTCAATAATAGGAACTTTTTCAATAACTTGCAAGTTGTAGGAACTTTTTCAGTAACTTACAAGTTGTAGGAACTTTTTACTCACTTTACATGTTATGTTCAAATAGTAACTTGCAATGAGCTCTAAAAATCCCGATTTCACTTAAAAGTGCAAAAGTGAACTTGCAATGAGCTCTAAAAATCCCGATTTCACTTAAAAGTGAAAAAGTAAGATTGCTAAAGACTCTAAAAAGTCCGACCCTTCATGAAGAAATTGCTTAAGTTGCCAAAAAACCCGAAATTGCAATGAGCATCAAAAAACCCGAAATGAGTTTTGCAAGTGTTTTTGTGGATTTTGTAGCTTGCTCTTGCTCATATGTACCCCGATTGAAGAGATTATGGCATGAAGAACACTTGGCAAGGTCTGCAACTTTATTAAATTCCCCATTTTTGCTCTACCATTGCCCCATTTTTGCAGATTTGAGTTTGTTCTTTGTTTCTTTTTATTTTTCTGTTTTTGTTGCTTTAAATCTTTTGTTCTTGGGTTGCCTTTCTATGGAGATTGAGATTGCATATTATAAAAAAAGTGTATGGCTGAAAATGCGTTTTTCCACTTCACACACCCTTCATTCATTTCTCTTTCATACACCATCATACTTCATTCGCCCTTCATTCATAAAAACGTTTTTCTCTCTCTTTCATTCGCCTTTCCATTTCGTTTTTCATTCACTTGCCTTCATTTCATATTCATTTGCCATTATCATTTTTCTTCATCATCATTATCATTTTCTACAAAAATGATGCCCTTGGCTGAAAATCGGGTTTTCTTAATCTGATTACAAGTAGGAGATTTTGACCAAGGTTACAAGTTAAAATGATAAACTTGCAATGACCTCTTATTTTTCCTACCTTGCACTTTTACTTGCAATGGCTTTCAAAAATCCCGATTACATTATACCTTACTTTCTGTCAGCCTTCCAAAACCCGAAATTTACTTGTGAGTCCATTTTTGCTTCAAATTATCCCTTCCCTTGTCAGTCTTGTTTACACACATGATCTATCAAACCAATAAATCAAGGCATGGGCATTGTTTTATAACAATTTCATGTTGAATAAGGTGTTATGGGTTCTTGATCAGTGAACAAAAGAAGAAGAGATACAACAGTAATTCATGGAGCAGCTCGAAGGTCAATAATCCTCATGAAACCATCTAGGGACAAAGTGAATCAAGCATGGAAAAAGGATGCAACGAAGAGAAGAACTTCCTAAAGAAATGGTACTACTCCAAGCCTGTGATAAGGTTGAATTTCGCCAAGGACACAAAGATCATTAAGAATGCAAATTCTCGTTCCAAGTTTGAGATCTCTTCACCAATCCTGAATACTTCAAGTTCTAAAATCCTGAAGCAGCATGAAGATCATCGTAGATGAAGGATGATGTAGTTAGAGTCGTGTCTTGGACACTTAAAATAATTTCAATTATGCATTTTGTTTTCGACAAATTACATGTAAAATCAAATTTTGTAATCGCAAGTGTTTCTTTCACTTGCAGTTTTGTAAATTGTAATTACATGTAATCTAATTACAAGTCAAAATAGTTTAAGACTGTAATTTTGAATAAGTCAATTGCAAGTAGTTGGTGGTTGAGAGAATTTCTCAAGTTAGTTGGGATCCTCCCACCTTTTTCTCACGACCTCTCTCCTATAAATACTTGAGAAGGTTCTTTGTAATTTTTATCTTTTTGGCAAGCAAGAAAACTCTGCAGAATTTTGTACTCATAAAGACTTTGAGCTTTATAATTACAAGTTGTTCATTTTCAAATAATATCAAAGAGTTGCAGATTTCAGACTTTGTGTTGAATTCTCACTTTGTGTCCATTGTGTTCTTATGTCATTTTGGGGCATTGCTTTGTGATCATTTGAAAATTGAGAAAGATTGCTAGGGAGAGCTTCAATTAATATATTTTCAGATTTTGTGCTGTCAATATTGAAGATTGAATTCATAAATTAGAAGTTAAGAAGAATTGCAAGTCTTTGTGCTCGTGACGATTCTCATTCATAGTAGTTAAATAGATACATCATATTTTCAGACTTTGTGCTGTCATATGCTGTATATTATCATTAGAATTATCTTTAAAAAGGGTAGATAGGAGTGCAGATTTTCAAGACTTTGTGCTTGAAGTTGTTTTCCCGTCACGAAGGAAGTGACGGAAGTCTTTGAGCTTTCAGGAAACTTCATTTCCTTTCTACTGATTTTATTCGCAAGCTGCTATTATAGTTTATTTAAAAAGTTCATGTTACTTTTCTGCAAAGAGAAAAGAGTTTAATCTCTCCTGAAACAAGAGGAAAGATTATCATTTCACCCATATTTGTTTTTAGTTATTTAGATAGGGGGAGCCTTCCCTTAAATAGGAGAGTTTAACTCACACATTGTGTTGAAATCACCATTTTGCTAAACCTCCTAAGTTTACAAAATATTCAACCAACAATTATAAAGGACCAGCTTGATTATAGAGGGATAGCTTGTTTAAATAGGAACAACTTGTTTATAAAAGAGTAGCTTGTTTATATAGGAACAACTTGTTTATAAAGGATTAGATTGTTTATAAAGGAATAGCTTGTCCAAAGAAATGAAAAGGAAATGTTGGAATACTTTTCAATAGAATTTACTTGATGAATTGTTTTTACGTGAATAGTGTTTGATCTCCTTATATAAAGGAAGTGAGAAAACTAGTTATTAAACACTAGGATGAGGATGCGATCAGTACCGAGGTAGTCTAAAGCTTTAAAGTTAGTAGGTTAACTAGGAAAAGCTATGTACTCCATGGATAAAGAATTCCAGGATAGGAGTTACCCGAGGGACCCTTGTTGACTGCATTTCAATTCCTGATTAAGTAGATGATGTAGGAGGTCTGGGGTGATTGACTTCCCACGGTAAAGGACTTAACCTACGCGTAGGAAAAGATAGCCTCAAGTCAAACTGAACCTGACTTAGTGCATGTGATAGATGACCGTCAATTTAAATACTGTCGAAACACTTTGGCCAAAGTAGTGTAGTACACCTACGTCCACTTAGACTGTGAGACAATTACATTGTCAGTTCACCATAGTCCAAAATACATACTAGATTGAGATTGTGAGGACACAAGGATTTAGTTATGTAGGACATCACACTATGCTCAATTGGTCATACAGAACCGGTTACCCAACCAATCTCTTCGTAGAAGGGAAGGCCGTCTACTTAACAGTAAACGTGCGGGGGACAGCATTATAAGTCCGTGGTTGGCGGAAAAACACCTGAGTGATGTTTCTCCTCCATAGTAGACTTCTGATGAACCAAGGTTTGAAAGGGAAGAACCTGGACCGTCTTATTCCTATTTGCTCAAAAGCTTCCGAGCTATGATTGAAACTTGTAAGATTCTTACTCTGTTATTTATTTGAAAGAAAAGTAATGTTGAATTGCGTACTCTGTTATTTACTTGGAAAAGAGAACAATGATGTATTGTGTCAATTATTTCTTTATGATGAAATGTTGCAATAGAATGAAAAGAAAAGTTTATTTACTTTGTCATTATGTATGTCTTTCCTTGTATTTTATTTGTGAAAGTAGAAATTTTTTATTTACCCAGTTTGGGGGTTGGTACAGTTGAAGTCTCAAATAAACCATGTCTCCAACCTGAAAAGATCGTTCAACATGCTACTAATCAGCGTATAACTTTTGCTGGTTTTGAGCTTGCTGCAAATTTTCTTTTAGTGACTTCAAGATGTCTTGATTTTTTTGAAGCATATCCTTTGCTTGGGGAGCTCTACTATCATCAAACACCAAGTCTACAAAGTTAGGAGCATCATACCCATAGAGAGCCATAAAAGGAGACATCTTAATTGACATGTGATAAGAAGAGTTATAACAAAACTCCCCCAAATGAAGCCACTTAACCCAAGCCCTTTGCTGCCCCGAGACATAATTTCTGAGATAGCCTTCTAACCATTTGTTGACAATCTTAGATTGCCCATCCATCTGCGGGTGATAACTAGTGCTTGGAGTGAGCACGGTACCACTCAACCTCAATATCTCTTGCCAAAAGACACTTAGGAACTTGCTGTCCCTATCACTGATGATGGTCTTAGGCAAACCATGTAACTGAAAAACCTCTCTAAAGAACAACTTAGCTACTTGAGCTGCTGTAAATGAAGTAGTGATAGCATAGAAATGAGCAAATTTAGTTAATCTATCCACGACAATATAAATACAATCATGACCTTGCACTTTGGGTATGTTGTACCCAAAATGAAAATTTTGGCATTCTGCTTAAATTGAGCTAAACAACGTAAAAATGCCATTGAAAGTATGTTTTAGGTCAAACCAAACATAAAGTCTTTGTGGGTTTCTGTCAAGGAACCTATGGTTAAAATTTTGAAAAAATGAAAATTAGGGTTTTATGCTCCTATTTTTAAGGAAACCCTTAAAAATAGGACCTTCCCGGAAGTGATTGAAAATAATTCTGATAGGGTTAATTGCCTTCACGATCACACTGATCAAGTCAGAATTGTCAAAAGACATGTTTTACTTTGGTGGGTCTATTCCCGTTTTTAAAGAACAAAGTTAGGAGCTCTGCAGCAATTAATGGTAGATTGGCCAGTACCGGGTGCTGAAAGATAAACCTCAAAAGCTCCAACGAAGAAGCCATGGCAGAAAAGGTAAAAAAGATGTTATAGTGAGGGAGTTTCTCAAAACGAAAAAGGCCAAAATTTTGTTAACTCTAGAAGGTGCAAGTTTCATTGCCAAGGCAAATCACAGTCTAAAAGTGAAAAAGGCACCCCTCTTGAAGAAAGGCGCCCTTGGATCTCAGAGGGAAAATCAAATCACTTTGCTCCTTCAGATCATTCATCTCCTTCGTGTTCGTGCTGTCTCGACAACACGATCATCAACAATATCATCCGATTCAGAGATCAAAGGCCAATCATCAGCGAAGTATGGAGGATCCATCAGCAATGAAGATGCCAAATCAGAGAGCTTCATGGTAAAAGCGCCCCTACTAGCCAGGGGCGCCCCTCAGTTGCAGTCACCAGATGAATCAGCCTGTTGTAGCTCTATACATGTTATCTGTCCAGCTTCCTCTCAGCTATGTGATCAATCTGACAACAGGTTCTCAGGACACGCCAAACGATCACATGTTGAGGTCAAGCAAAAAAAGCCAGAATTGAAGAACTGGAAAGACAAGCCAGAAATTGGCTAAGGCATGATCAAAAGCGCCCCTCTTGAAGAAAGGCGCCCTTTCTTCAAGGCATCCAGATTCAACCGGAATCTTTACTGCCTCCCAGGATGATCTTCTCAGCTATGACCAGTCTCACCAGTGAAACCATCAGCAAGAACTTCTGACAAATCAGTCATCTGATGGTAGAGATCAAAGACAGGCAGTTCACAGCATAAGTAAAACCAGTCAAAAGATAAAAGCGCCCCTGCTAGCTAGGGGCGCCCTTAAGCTTGAAGGACCTGAACTTGTCATTTCCAACTGAGAAGTCAATCATCTTGAGCAAGACCGAGTTGGCTACCCGATGCATCGTCAAGGAAAGTCATCTAATACATCTAGCATTGAGAATGCCAGATCAAATCAAAGAGGGTCTAAAAAGGTCAAAACGAAGAACAGTCAATGAAAATTGACTAAGGCATTGTCAAAAGCGCCCCTCTCAAGGAAAGGCGCCCTTCTTTCTGGAGGTCTAAACTCAGTTCTCTGAGCTGTCCTCTCCCAGGCATATCTCGTCAAGCTGATTCCACCTCAATAACGGAACTGCCAGCCACTGCCAGAGATCAGCTGAATAGCCAGAATCAAAGATCAAACAGAGGCACCTCAGCTTGCAAAATGAACAAAAAAAGATCAACTTCAAGGATAGACGCCTAAAGGAAGTCAAAGCAAAAATGTTGACTTGAGTTAGCAAATTTGGAGCCAAAAAGAGGCCAAACACTCCACAATCAGTGGAATTCACCTTTTGGAACTCCAAATCAGACCTAAATCATGAGTTGTCTTCCATACTTGGTGGATCTCAACCCTAATCACCATATATTCTTGCCAGGCGTTCCATTCTTCATTATTCTTTTGCAGGTTGAAGGATAAAACAACAAATAGCTCCCAAGAACACATTTTCAAGATCTGGCAGAGGTTTTGGACGAATCTTCAATATTTTTGAAGATCAGTGGCAGTAAAAAGTATTCTTCCCTGAGGATTGTTTCCAGAAGCAGATTATAGCAAAGTGGCAGTTTATAACTTCCAATCCACCTTCTATCTACTTCCTCTATTTCTGTCTATATTTCTTTGCATGTCACAAGAAACGGCAGATTACCTCAGATCTGATCAACTGGGTATGATCAACACATTTTTCCAGCAAAACCCATCTTCTCAGATTTGTCAAAATCAGCAAAGTTGCTGCCGCTATTTTTAAGGATCTTTTCGGAAAAGTCTCCAAATAAAAAATCCAAGGAACTGGGTCTGTTCAGCTTCCAAGCACGAACAAAACCCACGTGCCAGATTTTTCTCGGAAAAATACTTCTCGGCAGGTGCTATATTTAAGGGTTTCGGAAAAGTGTCAAAACAAGGTCAAGTGCCCAGTCAATCTTTAAGTCTTGTAGAATGCAGTACTCCCAGGTAGAATACAAGACCAAGACGGTCCTGTACCATGATTATCTGAAAACAACTAACACAGACTTATGGCAAAAAAACCAGATGTCAGTTCTGAGGACTTGGAGGGCATGAACCAAATTACATTGTAGAACATTGAAGAGTCCAGTTTACTCCAAGTTGCATCCATTCCTATCACTTTGCAAAGCATTGAGCTTGTAACTGCTTGCACAAAGCATTACAACCCTACCACAAGAGAGATCCTGTCAGTGGACGGAAAGGTGATTTGCAACTTAAAGCCGAAGGACATAGAGACGTGTTTTGCAATTCCACCATGCCCTACCAGGAAGGTTGTATCCGTGACAAAATGCGAAAAGGCATTCGAGGCTTCAAGGGACGAGTGTTCACTTATAATGGCTGAACATTGGTTAAAAACGAAGAAAACCAGTTTGCCCAAATTGGTTGGGCGAGGAGAATTCAAAGATGAGTATAGACTGTTAATCACTCTACTCAACAGAGTCATTGGACAAGAGGAGGGAAAATATTTCCAGCCGTGGATGTTCTATATTATTGGCAAAATAATTAGCAGGAAAGAACATTACGACTGGGCCTTTCTGATCAGTGACACTCCACCAACAATTTACCAGGTTTCTAGAAGAGCACCGTTTCCACATGTGTTCCTACCTGGTATACCTGATAGCCTTCCAAGGCGATTTTAGAACACTAAACACTGTGGGAACCTTGGGCATGCAAAAGGTCCAAGAATACTTTCCTCGCCTTGAGTTCACTCTAGCGGAAAGACATTTCAAAAAGAGGAACGACCTTTTTACTATGCACACCGTGCGCGAGCTAGACCATGAGATGCACGTCTGTATTTCACCAGCAGCCAAGGCGGCAATGGTGGACTGGGCGGATTGGTTCATCCAATTCCCCACTTTCACCTACATACGCGTGGATGGCTACAATGGCCACCTCGCCATGATGCCACGCTACCCCTTAGATAGGGTAGTGTTCATGGAATTCCTGAGGCAATTGGCCAAGGTTCACTCTTACCTTCACCTAAAGAAAAGTCTGCTGCAAACTTTCCTTTTCAAATGGGATTCTACAAATGCAGGATTGCAACCAATGTTAGGTTGATAAGCCAGGAAATAGTGAGATTTAATCTCAAATACCTCATTGACAGGAGGTCATCATATGATCCCAAAGGAATCTTCGCAGCACATCTCGAACAAAGATCATCTCATGAACCTTTCATGGAGGATTTTTGGGTCAACTGCGAAGACGAGTTCGAAGTGAGAAGAAGGAACTACAGCAGATTCAAGCTCTCGCAAATTGCAGAACTCATGTCAGAGGACATCGAGGGTTTATCTGATGACGAAGAAGAGCTCATCCTTTCTTCCTTCTTCACGGGTCAAGTAGATGTACAACCACTCGACAAAGTAGACCGGTACGCGAAAGAGAGTATGTCTATTGAGGAAAGAACTGGTAGAGTAGTTCGACACAGTCAACTCTACCTTGACAGCAAAAGGACAAGGAAGGTAGTACTTCCCCGATCAGAGCCGCCAATGGTTCAGTCTACACTACCTTCCTCGTCTAGGAGGAAACCCAGACAAAAGAAGATGAGCATTCTTCGAAAAGGAATGTGAATGTCAGGAAGCACATGGGCAAGAAGAGGAATTGTTGGTACACGCCAGCAAAAGGTACAGGTGGAGACAACCACCGATTTACCTGAAACAGTTGAGAACGCTGCAACTACACCAGATCCAGTGATTGAAATAATCACTGCAGAGATGGAATCTATTGTAGAAGAAGTTGCAGTAGAAGCGGTGCCTCTGATAGAACCAGAGCCACCTGCTTCACCACCATCATAGAGGTCGCAAAGTTTCATTGATTTGGACTCACCACCACGAGGTATTGCCACGACACAGTCTCATTCTTCCAGCATTCAGGGGGCCTATGTTCCTCCTCCCAACGAGGCTAGCCGAGATTCTATCTGGCTAGAAAGCTCGCTTGGAAGGAAAAGGGAGAGACCTTCTTATCAGGTTGACTTCTCTGAATTCCACCATGTCCCACAAGACATGCCGGCAAAGAAGTTAAAGAAGCAGACACATGTAGAGAGGAATGCAGAGAACGAGGTTGTCATAGATATTGTTGCCCCGCCTGAAGATAAAGACATACACAATGTGAAGGTTTAGGATTTCACGCTTTCAAAGGTGAACCTTGGAAAGACCACTCGACAGGTGGAGGCAGACCTTCTCGGAATTGCCTCAGTGAGCGTCAAGGAAAGAATGACCAAGGATGGACAAGACAAAGCAGCCTTGATAGCTGAAAACCGTCAACTAAGATTGTACATTTCTAGTTTGATGCATGACACCCCCAACTCCTCGGGTTTGCCTCAAGGACTATTGGATCTCCAAGCTAAAACAAACCATCATCAGTTGATCACATACGACAAACACTTGAGACGTCAAGTGGATGAGTTTGTCATCAGAGGACGGTGTGTATTAGTAGAAGCATATCAGCTGAAAGACAGAGCACATTGTCTTCGATCAAAAATCCAATAGTCAGATTTGAAGGCAGCTCAAGAGAGGCTGAGAGAGGAAGTGACGGTTGCTAATCTACAACACGCATACCAGTCAGTTACAACCACTAAGAACAAACACCATCTCTTTGAGTGGAAAGAACAATTGGCATACAAGGTGAGAGCCTACGATGCCAATTCAGTGGAGCTGATTGACTATAGAGACTTTGTCGCTAATATTATCAACTTCGGAAGAACGTTGGTAATATCCTTCCCTGAGTTAGAATATCAGCGGGAAGGAGGGGAATCTGTTGAGCTTGAAATGGTACAGACATGGTTTCAAGACGTCATCCGTGGTTCATTCCTTGAAGATCCCAATGGTTGCAAATTAGCCAAAATTGTAGCCATGTCTATCCAGTTGGATGAAGTAGCATCCCAATGCATAAACTATCAGCAGCAACTTCTGACAGGTGAAGAAATGCTTAGACGCCACACAGTCATCTTGAGAAGCATTAATTGCCTGGAGGCCGAAGAGGTCAATGACTGGATAGAGACTTTGTTGACTAGTGGTGAAGAGGTGTAAAGCACCAAGGAAGGACGTCCTACCCTCCAAATAGCAATAAATACGACTGAAGTCAAGTTGATGCCCCTTTCCAAGTTGACTCCAGATCTCCACATATCATGCATGTCAGATCCCACTGATCTAGGATGTCTAATTGACTCCCACGATTCGTGGATCGCAGATCTCCTTTAAAGGTGGATGTCTAATTGACTCCCATGTTTTATGGATCTCAGATCTCCTCAAAAAGTGGATGTCTATTTGGAGACACATTTGTAACATAAGTTCACTTTTAGTTAGGTGTCAGTCAACTGAGGTAGACTCCCAGTTTGACTTTTGTTTAGTTTCAGTTAACTGAAGTAGATTTCCAGTTAACTGCTTGCTCACCTAGTTTTAGACATAGAAATAAATCTTGTTGATTGGCAAGAATTGTTTGTTAACTCAAGGAGTTATTAGGGTTGCCTACTCCTTTGAGTTTCTATAAATAAGAGCCTTGGGCTCATTATTTGTTTAACCTTTATTTGCTAAGCAAAATTGCTGCGCCATTGTTGCCAGAGTTAGCTTGTTTATATCCGTTCACTCTTGGATGAGAGTTCGTTGGTTGATCGTAATTGTGCATGATTTCGTGCCTTTGCTGTCCTGACCTTTGTAATTCTTTGGAGAAGCTTGAAGAAATAAATCAGATGGCGCATGCTTGCTTGATCTAAATACTTGAGTTCTTTCAAGGTCTTGTTTTCAAATAGTGTATTGTTTCAATCTCCTCCTTGGACAGGTGTTGTCGCCTCCTTGGATATTTTGTCATTGATCATTATCGTATGATGTTGTTTAATGATTTGTCTTTCAGCCTACAGTTTGGATAGGTGTCGTCACCTCCTCGGGAATCCTGTTAGTTAGGTCATCATACCTTGTTGTTTCCAGTGAGCTGTTTCCAAGCCTACACCTCGGACAGGGGTTCCTCTTCCTTGGCAAGTCTCAAATCTAGTTTACCGTAAAAGAGTGTTTACTTGTATCGAGCCTTATCTTGGTATATATCTGAGAGTTCAGAGCCTCGGCCATATTCCACTGAGACAGAGGGTTCAAGTGATCCAACCCATCCATTTCGCTCCTATGCCCTCATGCTTTGTTTATCTTGAGGAGGTAGGATAGTCTAGAAGCTAGTTAGTAATAGTTAAGATCTGCGGAAACCAGAGAAAAAGCTTAGCTACGGCGCATTGTGTTTATGCATCCTTGTGTCCTACTGCTGAGTAAAAAAGATAGGAACCTTAGTACGCCCTTTTTACATAAAAAATCAGCAAAGAGAGATCTTCCTCTCTATAATCCGAGGAGCATGTAATAACACACTTGCAATAGCTGTCTGTGTCCAATAAGCACTCTAGAGGTGCTAATTGAAACGCCAACAAGGTAAACCAGTGATGAAGTCCATAGCAATACTTTCCCATTTCTGATTTGGGATTGGAAAGGGCTGCAATAAACCCGCTGGAAAAGAATGTTTATTTTTATTCTTTTGACAAGTAGAACATTCCCTTATGTAATTCATGACCTTTTCCTTCATCCCTTTCCAAGCAAACCTCTCTCTTATCTGCTTATAAGTTTTGAACATGCCTTGATGACCAGTAAGAGGATAATGAAAAGACTGAAAAATCTTCTTCTTAAGCTTGGATTCAGGTACCAAAAAGATTCTACCCTTGTACATAATCAAACCATTAACTAAATTATACCTTTCATGATTCAAATGACATTCTATAATGCTGGTTGTGAACTGATTTTTTTCATAATCAGCAGCAATCAACTCTTTCGAATCTACTGAAAGCTCACAAAGTGACTGCAAATGAGGTCTTCTGGATAAGGCATCCGCAACTATGTTGTTTTTTCCTAACATACTCAATACCAAAGTCATAGGCCTGAAGTTTGCTTACCCATTTCTGTTGCCTTTCATTCAAATCATTTTGGCACATGAAATGTTTAAGACTATTATGATCAGTCTTAACCATAGTAATGAGACTCGGACTCGGCTAGGGCGACTCGACTCGACTCGGGACTCGGGGACTCGGACTCGGCGCAGACTCGGCAAAATGAAAGAGAGTTGAAAAAAACCTAGAAATTTAGAGATTTTTAAGGATTTAAAACTTGTTTCAAGCACCCTTTATTGAATACAACACAAATAAAAGCAAATTTGATCACATACACAAGTATACAACGATCACATAAGTATAAAGTACACAAATTGTAGTTGCGCTGCTGAAGGAAATAGCATACTTAGATATATAGATTATAAAACTAGTCAAATGTATACAAAAGTCATGGAATATGAAATCCATAACATCAAATGTTCCATACAAATATGAAATATCAAAACAATAGCTATGACTCTATGACTCTATGGCATAGTGGAGCCAACATCCTTTCTACAAAGGCGTCTAACGCTCCTGGATGATGTTGCAGCTGCAGCCATAGTCTTTGCCTCTGTCTGAGTCTCCATGCCACTCTCACCAACAACAGCTATGTCTCCTCGTGCTCTAGCCTCCTCCTCAGCCATGGCTACAACCTCAGCCTCTCTCTCTGCCTGGTCCACCCAATCAAGGTCCTCGTCACTAAAGACTGCATCTGTAGCCTCAGTGGTCCACTTAGACTGTGGATCAACCTCATCTAGATTGATCGGGGTGTTGTCGTGGTCAAAAAGCTTCCTGTATCTGAGCCGAAGGTTGTAATGAACATAGACCAAATCATTCATCCTCTCCACTGTCAATCTATTGCGCTTCTTGGAGTGTATGTGCTCAAACATACTCCAATTGCGCTCACAACAGATGAACTGCATGGCTGGCTCAATAGACGAATAACAATATTCTGCAGGTTCCGTGCATCAGAACCAAACAACCTCCACCAGCTATCTGAGATGAGAAAAAGAAACAAAATCAATCTCATTTCAAGTTTCAAGTTCAACATTTAATAATAAAATACAATATAAAAAGATGACAATTATGCCCTTAAATATATTTTTACCTGGTAGTAATGTTGTCCTACTGTCTATGGTCATTTGACGTGCAAAGAAGTCTCCTCGTGCCTTACTGAAGGCATCTATCTCCTGCACTATCTGTGTAGTAACAGCGGGCAACATCCGCTCTATCGTCGAGTAGAGCCCACTAAGAATTTCTCTATCTCCACGGATATCACGGCGGAATTGGAAGGCCGGATTTAGGAAACATGCGGCTGCATGGATGGGCCTATGAAGTTGGTTTTGCCATCTCCTATCAATGATCTCCCAAATGGGACGATACTTATCCTCAACTCCACCATAGACTGATCTAATGGCCTCTTTGGCCTTATCCATGCCCTCATATATGTATCCCAGTGTGGGCTTCTCCCCATCTGCAACTCGTAGGAGAACTAGGAAGGGCTCAATAAACTGCAAAGTGCAAACATGTTTCACAAATAAGTGTGAATGAAAATAGACAAATAAAAGATATGATTAAAAATTAAAACATAATAAAGAATTAAATTTTACCTCACAATCTCCTCCACTAGTGTCCAAAACCCTTGCTCATCAAAAATGCAATTGGCCACACCAATCCCTGCAGTGCTTGTAGAAAACGATGAGGAAGACCACTCCTCACCAACAAACATGCGCCTTAAGGCTGCCTTTGACCGAATCAAGGATTGCAACGTGATAAAATTAGTTGCAAACCTAGTGATGCCAGGACGAGACAACTCAACCCCGTGTATTGCCTCATAAGGTTAAGCACCCATGTGTGATTGTATATAAATTTGCAAATGTTTCTACCTGCGTCCACACATGTTTTGATCCATGGGAGCTTGCCAAGATCCTCCATCATGAGGTCAATGCAATGGGCGGCACATGGAGTCCAGAATATAGTAGGGTGCGTCTCCATCAATAATCTACCAGCAGCAACATAGTTTGCTGCATTATCTGTCACCACTTGCACTACATTCTCTTCCCCCACATCAGCTATCACCTCCTCTATAGCCTCACACAGATATGTGGCATTTTTGAATTGGGCAGAAGCATCAATGGACTTAATGAAAACGGTGTCACCTGAAAGAATAAGCAAAACCAGTTATTCAATAAATTAAAAAACAAAAATCAGCCATATTAAATTATTAATTACTAAATCAAATTCAAGTTTCAATGCATTGAGGGAAGTACAATTACCTCCGGAGGACACTAGAAAATTAAGCAGCGTCCTATTTCTCCTATCGGTCCAACCATCAGTCATGATGGTGCAATCAATACTCCTCCACTGCTCACGCTGCTCCTCTAATTGTGCTTTCACATCTGCCACTTTTTGACTCAAAAGTGGGCCCTTTAATTCATCTTCAGAAGGGGCTTTGAACCCCGGCCCACATATGGTTATGGCATCAACCATGTTTTGCCAAAAAGGTGACCTAAAACATGTCATAAATAAATTAATAAGTTACTTACATAAGTATTGTAAAATGAAAAGTTTTAAGATTTTAATTGCATTAAATTTGAATTCGATAATGAGATACATCTAGATTCTAAAATAATAAATTTTAAAACAATTAAACAAAAAAGAATTACCTGGCTACATGGAAGGGAATGGTGCAGTAGTACCAAAAGTCTGCAATTGTCTTTTTTGCTGCATCATGTACATCCTTGTTCCAACCCATGCTCTCAAGCGACGGTTGGGAACCAGGAGTAGTGCGTGGTACAAAATATGAGTCCACCCTAGATTTACGAACTCTAGGGCCAATAATACTGCCACTACCACTAGCACTAGCAGTACTAGCGCCACCAGCAGTAGGAGTATGCACAGGGATAGCTGGTGCAGAAGCAGTACCACTAGCACAAGCACTAGCACTAGGACGGTATGGAGGCATGGAAGAAGCATCTCCAACAGCACCAAGTCCATGTCCAACTCCCAAACTCACCAATTCATGCTTCTGTTTTTTTTTCATCTCTTTTTGCAATTCAAAAGTTTCTAATTGCACCTGCACTTCACGGACAGCCTCAGGAGGTGCTATAGGGCATCCCGCTGCATCATGGATGGGTATGCGTGCAATATGGTATTTTAATCGATTTATGCCTCCATGATATATTGTTTTGCAGTATTTACATTTTGCTTCCCCTTTTTTCATTCCGGGAAAGATTTCAGCATGTTTCCAAGCAGGGTCTTTTCTGCCTGGGGTTTGAGACATTGTGAAAATAATAATATGTTTTGATTTGCAAATGAATGTGGCTGCAATAACAAGTAGGGTTTATAAAATTATTTATATTGCAAGTAGGGTTTGTAAAAAAAAAATGCAAACTAAAAAAAACAATGATTTTTCAAATTACAATGAATTATTTGTTAAAAAAACACAAAAAAAACCAATAAAAATCAAACTTACCTCTTATATTTGGCTTGGAATGCAATGCAAACTCCTCCCAATCACTGGTAATGAGCTCTCAATGCACCTCCTTGCTGTTATGAAGCTTCCCAAATGGTATGTGGCCCTGTATTTGTCTTCAACAGCTTGCTGGTTGCCCTCTCTTCTCCTCCTATTTTTCCTCACAACTCTCTCTTCTCCTCCTATTTTGCCAAATGAATGAAATGAGGTTGCTTTTAGGGTTGGGGAGATAATATAACACAAAAAAAAATCAAACTTAAACATGAGTTTTTATGTTTTTTATGCACTTTTTCTATTGCTGTCGCCGGCCGCATCCAGGGCTTGGGACTCACCGGGAAGCGGCGAGTCCAGCGCGTCCGGCGAGTCCAGCGAGTCTGACCAGGACTCGATCGGACTCGGCCGCGTCCGCATCCGGGCTCCCAGGACCCGGCCAGGTGTGCTCGGCTCGGGACTCGCCGAGTTTGGGCGCTTCCGAGCGAGTCTCGTAACTATGGTCTTAACTACAAATTTACTTCCCACCAAGTATTGACAGAATTTGGACAAAGCATGCATGATGGCAAGCATCTCTTTGTCATAAATTGAATACAATTTTTCTGCTCCTCTCAATTTTCTGCTCTCAAAGACAATAGGGTGTTTGTCTTGCATGAGAACAGCTCCAACTCCTTCATCTGAAGCGTCACATTGCAATTCAAAGGGCTTTTTGAAATCAGGCAAGGCCAATACTGGACATGAGCTTATAATTTGCTTGATCTTATCAAACATTCCTTGTGCTTTATCTGTCCATAGGAAAGCTCCCTTTTTGGTGAGATCTGTAAGAGGGGCTGCCATGTGAGAATACCCCTTGACAAATCTTCTATAAAACCACACAAGCCCAAAAATCCCTTCAAGTGAGTCACATTCTTTGGAGGTGGCCAATCAATGATGGCTCTAATCTTCTCAGGATCAACTTTGACCCCCCTTAGAACTGATAATATGGCCGAGAAAGAGAAGCTCTATCATCACGAACTCACATTTTGATTCTTTAGCAAACATACATTCTGCCTCCAAAACGCTAAGCACTTCTTCCAAGTGTTGAAGGTGCTCCTCCCAAGACTTTCTGAAAATGAGAATATCGTCAAAGAAGATAAGCACAAACGTCCCCAAGTACTGCCTGAAAGTCTTGTTCATACAAGATTGGAATGTTGCTGGAGCGTTTGTCAAACCGAATGGCATGACAAAGAATTCAAAATGCCCATAGTGGCATCCAAAAGCAGTTTTTTCAACATCCCCTTCTCTCATCTTGATTTGGTGGTAACCGGATCGAAAATCAATCTTCGAGAAGTACATATCCCCATGGAGCTCATCAATAAGCTCATCTATCCTATGAATAGGATATCTATTCTTGATGGTCTTCTAATTCATTGCGCGATAATCAACACACATACGCATTGTACCATCTTTCTTTTTGACCAACACTACGACTGAAACAAAAGGGCTTTTGCTTGGCCGGATGAACCCTACTGTAGTGAACCACCACTCTGCTGATTCGTTTTCACTAAGTTTGTAGGTCTGATTTTGTTTTGGCTTGTGTTTTCTCTTTTTGTGCCTCTGAGTTTGTTTGCTAGTAATACTAAAACGGTACTAAAGAGCATATGCATACAATGAAAACTTCAAATAAACCAACTATTGAAACAACTTGAGTACATTGCTCATTTCAATGACCAAATATAATTTCTTCATTACATAATAAGTTGCTTACAACTTATAACTTACATCAGATTAAAAGCTAACAATATCATAATCCATGCTTTAACTTATAGCCATACAACATTGTGAATAGTAACTTGCTACCCTACCCGCCCCCAATGTATTGCACACAACTCTTGAAAGACGAACTTCTCCCACCCAAATCTGGATTGGGAAGCTTTCTATGACAAGGGCGCCCCCTTTAGGTGAAGTTGCAGCCTCTTAAAAAAGGCGTTTCTTTTCCTTTTGCTGATATAAACCCTCATGAAAAAGCAGCTGGCTGTAGCTCTTGAAAAACAGCCTCAAAATACTCCAAAAGCGAATAGCTCCCGTGCAAATGTGAATGGAGTCTATGGCAGTTCAAACCCCCTTGAAAATGGCTTAAATAAACTACAAACAACAACTTGTGTCTCCAAAATGAAGCCACCAAAAAATGACCAGCAACCTTAAGGTGGTATTTCACACCCTCAAGCAGCTCAAATACGAAGAACAAAGCCCCACCAGGCTCACCCACTGCAAGAAATCAGGAAACCCTAGCCTCCTTCTTTCTCCAAAGCAACACTCCCAAGTTTCATCAAGCAAAATCATCTATTCATGAAGAGGGTCGAATTTTCTCTCTTGATATTTATAATTTTACATTGAAATCACTATTCATTAAAGTGAACACTATTCACTTAAGTTATTTCTCTTTTCACTTTATGAATGAATAGTAACTGAAAAATATAAAGTGACCCCTTCCTTTTGAAGACACATGGTCTCTAGGCCAAGGATGGTGAAATTAAAGGCGAGTATCATAAATTTAAGCACAAGTATCGTGCCAAATTTCACAATTCACCCTGTCACCATACTCCGAAGATCCACACTGCAAATTGACGACCAAGTGCCCATCCAAGAAACCCTCTATCTAGAACTATTAGCCTACGATGGTCAGGAAAAATAGGCTAATCCCCAATTTTGATGCTCGTGAAAAAGGGGACATTACAGTCCACCCTCCCTGAAATTGCTTGTCCCCAAGCAATCTCTGCTACAAAGAAACCTCACTCCTCGGAAGGCCCAAAAGAAGAACTGTAAAATGTCCCATGCATCACCAACTAACTCTTGAAGCACCAGCATAAACGCAACTGTGCCAAATATTCCTGGATCCCAAACCCAAAATGAAGGTTTGTCGTGTCTACCTTCCTCCGACTTCCGCTATGCTCTACTGCCCCCAACTTCATCATGCTGTGAGTGGTGAAGTAACCCAATGGGACCCATCCAATATTCAATACTAAACCTGTCACCACCTGGATCCCAAAACAATCTGAACTCACATCCATCTGTCATGCAGAGATAAGAATATCTAGAGGGATCCGCTATGCCAAATCTCTCTCTATCCTCCGTTAAACACCCATGGATGCGATAATTAACCCAATCATCATGCCAACTGACACCACAGTCACTCTGTAACACTGTACCTGAATGTAATCCCTGTAACATTAAAGTAGCAACCCTTGTCGGATACATATTAGCATGGTGGATAACTGACTGTTGACCTTACAAGTAATCCTCTGCAAACAACTGAATCAGGTACTTGCAGCCTCTAACCCCGTCTTCCGGAGCTGGCAAACTCCCATCCCACAACGGATGGTATAACCCTGGAGCCAATCCACATCGATGCATCATCAAGTCCTCTGCGTGTGGATCAAAAGAAACATGATGAACACTCCTCACTGTGTAGTTGCGATAGAATGCTTTAACCTCGGTGAATGGCTCATCACTAGGAATACTGGAATCAGGCAGCTGATCACTCTGACTTTGAGGCATAACAAACTGGCGTCCAAAATCAACTGCATGGGATGAGGTAACAAATTTGCTTCCATGAGAGGGAAACAAATCTACATGAGAGCCATACTCCCAACCAGATGACACTTCACAAGTCCCCTATGGAGATGATGGAGTTGCGTCGTGTACTAACACACAACTCTCAATTGAATCCACCACAGCCACACAAGAGCTATCAGCTATCGGACCTACGTCATCTGTCATAGTACTGACCACCAGAGAGCCTGATGTAACATGTGGTTTTCTGCTGCTCTCAGTCAAAGTACTCAGCTCAACTGAGTCAATTGCCCCTGTATCCGGGATGGATGTTACCACATCCTCACTACAACCCGTAGATGTCAAATCATGACCAACTGCCACTGTAAGAAACTGTACTGTAACTGCAGCTGGTGGAGACTGTGCCAAACTGAACTCCTCGGTAAGCTCCTCCAACCATGACGTTGACTCCCGAAGGGTCAACTGGGCGTTGTGCAATGAGTCCATAGTCACCTCAAGCTCATGAGTGAGCTTGTCAACCCCCTCTTCTTTTCCCTTCAATGCATTATAGAAAATACCATCCCACTCGAGAAGATAGTTCCTATTAGCAAGTAACTTCAAATAATTATGTTTCATTAATCCAATAGCTTCTCGTAGTGTATGGAACTCTCCAAGGGAAGACTGCTATCACCGTGCTCATCTGACATAAGAGTACTCCAACCATAGGTTGCCAACATCTGTCGAGCAACATCAAAATGCTCCAAGGCTGTAAGAATCATATTATCACTAACCTTCAACTGCCCCGTCAGATGGTGATGCCCCCGTGACTCATCATTTCCACCCAAATCTGCACTATAGTAAGAGGCTGAGTCCTCATCACTCATCTCATGATCAAAAACATCATGTGTGCTATCCTCAATGCACACATCAACAACTAAGGTACTGCTGCTATGTATCTCAACGAATGGCTCATCGGGTAAGGTAGAAACTGCTGATATGACAGTATCTTCACACACTTCCTCTTCCAATGTAACTGTATCACCATCCAACTCACGATCCTGTGGTTCTATGTCAACACATGAATCATCAAACTTATTCTCTAAGGCCTGATCTAGAAAATCAGACTCACCATGACATGAATCCATGCCAAATACTGCACCAGTAGTACCCAATTCCTGAGTACTTTCATGTAACCACTCAATAGTAGCATCTTGCACATGTGTAGCCACCGTTGTTTCATGTTGTTGCAAGCTACGAGCTAATATTCGTTGTGAAAGCGTGAGTTTTCGTTGGGTATTATTCAAGATGCTCTCAACCCTAATCCTAACTCCACCATACCAGAAGTGGTGAAGCAATACACTGGGACCCCTCCAAACGGTAGTGCTAACTCTGCCTCCACCTGGATCCCAACTCAGTAAACCATGCCAATTCCAAACACTATGATGATACACCTCAGGTATCATACTTGAGTAGCACGGATAAACTGAAAATCTATCAACCTCAACACCATCTGACTTCAGCGGCACCACTCGGATATACCCTTTTTCCAAATTGCAGCAAGTCTCCAAGTCTTGAATCAAATGATAATCAGCATGGGAGAATAAAGTAGAGGACCTGCTAAACTCGGAATCGTCATCTGAAGTCGGAGACAAGTCATACCAGAGCTGACTAGCGCACTCCTTATTCACCCACCTCTCTGTGCCATCAAAGTCATCGTCAAATCCTATGTATGTGGGATGAAAATGAGTGGATGAGCATACCTCATGCTGCAATCGAGGTGAAACTCTCCTGGTTGTGCTAATTGAGTGCTCACCAAAGAACCCTTAACGTCCTCAAGCTCTAGAGAGAGCTCATCAGCTTCCTCTTCTTCCCTCATCAAGGAATCCGAATAGATCCCAACAAGGCTAAGTAGGGTGTCTCTGTCTGAAAGAAGGTTCAAGTAATTCGTCTTCATTGTTTCCATACCTTCTTTGAGAATCTGCAAAGCATCATGAGAAAATTTGGCTCCAGTCCCTTCTTGTCTTCTCTTTAACTGGACTGCCCAAAGATGATCGTCAATTAATTTGTGCATCCTATCATGATGAGATAATGCCGCAATAATCTCATCCTCCTTCACTTTCAACTTAGTCTCCAAGCTATGAACAACCTCCGCACCATATGATGAAACCTCTAACTGTTCTTGTTTACCCATGTTTGGAATCTTCACCAAGTCCTTCGATTACCGAGGCTTATCAACCTCATCACTATCATTAGAACAAAGTGCATCCCTTCTCTGCATAAGGAGTCCTCTAAGGTTATCTATTCCCCTTTGTCTTGCTATGTTGATGAGATTGACTTTATCTTTTACCTTTTGAAGGTGTTGTCTCGCATTGGCAGCCACTAATCTAGCCTGCTTGGCTTTTTGCAACCATCCTTCGTTCAACTTTTCGGACCTCTATACCTCTTCGCTTCCAAAATATACAAAACCAACCCTCATATGTTTGATATCTTCATGTCTACCAAATGGTGTAGTCAAAACACTAGTGGCTGCTCCACTAAGTAGAAGATCAATTTTGACATTCTCCTCAATATCTTGGGCCTTCAATGGACTTTCATATGTGTGAATAACATCCACCGAACCACAATCCAATTCCTTGTCATGATAGGCTGAAGTAATGCTAGACTCATATACTGAGGTATTGTTGTGACCTTTTTCACACATCACCCCATTCAGACGGGGACCCCCTAATTTTTGCTCCATTCTGGTTTTTTGGCTTTGCGTCTCTCTCTCTCTGGTCCCTCCGGGGATGTCCCGTCGTTTGACCCAAGTTGAAATGTTGTTCAAGTCTGTGTAATTAGGGTTTTTATCCTTCAGGCTTATTAAAGGTCAAACTGAGTTATAAAATTGAAATCCAAGCTCAGTACAGCAGTCAGAGGGCTTCCAGCAGAGTCCCCCTAAATTTTCACTGTATTCTGACAACTTACTATTTATAGTAAGTACTCAACTGGGGACTGTTTCAGCAGGATTTTGGAATTCTATCAACTTCGACACATTCAGGTAACATCAAGCTGCTTGCACGTAAATTGTGAGCCAGATCGGACAATTTGCTATTTTTAGCAGCTCGGGCTTCGGGAGCCATTTTCAGGGGTCAAACATATGATTCTTCATTGCATGTTCGGAGACTACTTCTGGGTTTCTCGAAACCTTCGCAACGATATAACATGCAAACCGAGACGGATCACTTTCAGAGTTCAGCCTTCGGAGGCTATTTTTAGGGTTTGCATGCAGTGTTTTTCAACGCATGTTGGGTTTTTCCTTCTGGGTTTTCCAAGAGCTTCACAACAGTGTGACATGCAAGCGAGGAAGATCAAATTTCGAGTACTTACTATTTTTAGCCAGTGCATGCATGCAGACCAGTTTTCTGGGTTTTTGTGGGTTTCTTGAGATCCCACAGGCAATATGACATGCAAAACCATCCGACAGTGGATGAGTCACTTTTCAGGCAGTTTCTATTTTTAGCAGGTGCATTCTGGCAACCGCCTAACACTCCAGTTCAGCAAGTAGAACAACATGCAAAAGGAACGAGGACAAACGGAGACCGTTCGGGATACATGCAAGTCAAATTAGGGTTTCCACTTTTATAGGGGGTGAAGTCCAAAAATAGTCAAGACGGAGTACCCCACCCATGTTAGCACACTTCAAGGCACTTGCTGGCAAAATTTGAGCAAAATCGGAGAACTTACTATTTTTAGTAAGTTAGGGCATGGCTATAAATAGCAAGTCTGCGCCCGGGGTTGGCATCAGAACGACACTCACGTTATCAAGATCAGGCGTTGCAATTTTCAGGCCAAACGGAGCTACTGAAGTCAGAAAGTCAAGAACTTACTATAAATAGCAAGTGGCTATAAATAGCAGGTCAGGGCAGAGGACTGGCAAAACAGGTTCACAGGGCAAAGAATATCAGATGGTGAAATTTTCAGGCAAAACGGAGCTACTGAAGTCAAAAAGTCAAGAACTTACTATAAATAGCAGGCGGCTATAAATAGCAGGCTGACACGTGGGATTGGCGAAACAAGTTCACAAGGCAAAGAGGGTTGTATGGCGAAATTTTCAGGCAAAACGGAGCTATATGGGTCGAAAATCAAGGGACTTTTTAAAAATAGCCTGACTTACCCAAAATAGACGGTGAAGATGAAGGCAGGCAGAGGTATGAAAAAGTTTCTAAGTGTTCAAACGAAAGCTCATGTGTCTAAATGCGCCCTCAAGTTGTTGAAGAAACTTAAAAAAATGTCTAAGGCAAAAACAAAAGCTCACCCCATGAAATGCGCCCTCAAGTCAAAGCTTACATGTGAAAAACGCCTAAGTGTTTGAATGGAAGCATGGCACATCAAATGCGCCCTCAAGAAGGAGAAAAGGTGAAAAATAAACTAAGGCAGGGAACAAAAGTAGACCCTTCAAAATGCGCCCACCTCAAGTGTAAAAGGGTTGCTGGAGACTTAAAGCGGCTAAGGCATGAAAAGAAAGTAGAGGGGTGGAAATGCGCCCTCAAATGGAAGCTCATCCCCTTATTTGCGCCCAGGGTAAAATGAAGACCCTCAAAAAATCTAAGGCATGGGAAGTAAAAGAAATGTGAGCATGAGGTGAGAGTGCGCCCTCAAGTGTGTGAAAAAGCGGCTAAGGCAAAAAAATAAAAGTATAAGGTGTAAAATGCGCCCAAGCTCCTCCCTCAAATGCGCCCTTGTGCTAGGAATAGTTGGGCCGAATTTTTTTCTAAGTATAAAAATGAAAGTAGCCATGTGTATTTGCGCCCCCAACTTGAAAGTTCAACATGCCAAATGCGCCCTCACCTTGGAAGAATATTGAAAGTGTTGGAAAATATTCTAAGGCAACAAAATGGAAACATGCTAGTGAAAATGTGCCCATGATAAAGTGAAAGCTTCCCATGTCAAATGCGCCCAAGGTTATTGGAGCCTAAAAAAACGCCTAAGTCATTGAAATGAAAGTTGAGGGTATGAAATGCGCCTACTTCATGAATTGAAATTTGCCTAGCTAAAGTGCGCCTAAGGCAACAGTGGAAGCTTCAAGGGTGAAATGCGCCCAGCTTGTTGTAGAGGTAAATGAATATTTTTTTTTTCCAAGGCATAGATTGAAAGCTTGCCACTCTAAATGCGCCCATGAAGAAGATGAGTTAGAAGGGATTTTAAGTATGAGAAATATAAAAATGGACCCTTCAAAATGCGTCCGAGGGAGAAAGGTCGGAAATTTTCCTAAGTAAAACAAAAACTCCCTAGGCCAAATACGCCCAAGTTGAGCAAAATGATGAAAAGAGGTGAAGGCGCCCAAAGAACGAAAGGACTTAATTTTATTTCTAAGTGGCTGAAGGGGAAGAGGTTGAAATAAAAACCTAAGGGCGAAAATGTTCAAAATTTTCCTAAGTGGAATAAGTATTTCACTACATAAAACACGCCAGAGTTGGATGAATTTCGAATTTTCCATACATTTAAACGGGGTTGACAACTTGATAAAATATTTTCTAAGTGAAAATCAAATGAACCCGTTCAAAAGGCACCCATGAGTTAACAAAGTTTAAAATTTAATTTCCTAAGGGAAATTTTAATATTTTCAGAAGGGATTCGTTTTGCCTAGATTATTTTCCTGACGGAAGTTAAATCTCAGAGGATGAATTATTTCGAGCATGCAAGTGATTTTAAATCACCCGGAGTTGAATATTTTAAAGAGAAAATTTAAAATGTCTAAGGCAAATTTTATGAAATCGAGGATTTAAATGATAGACATTTTAAAAGTTGGAAATAAATTTACAACTCCCACAAATTTTTCGAGTTGAATTCAATTAAACACTGCGAGATTTTAAAGTGGGATTTTAAACCGAATCGAGTGATTTTTCTCGCGAGTTGTTTAAATCACCAAGAGTTAATTGGCAGATCAAGAGGAAAATTCGAATTTTTACAAGGAAGGAATCATTATTAATGGCAACTGCCATAATGATTGGCTGACGACTAGCCCACTACTACACTTGAATTAGAAGATTCCGAACGAAGAGAGTGGAAAATTGATGAAGGTGCTAAAAATAGCCCCAGCACTACTCAGCAAGATTCCTCGCGAAGAGTTATTTAAACAGCAGTCTCTTATCTCATTTCTCCTCACATTTTTCGAAGTTGAAGTTGTTGAAGAAGTTCTTGAGAGATTGAAATATTTTCGAAGTGGTTGAGGAGAGAAATTCTTTGAGAGTTTATTTTATTTCGGAGTGTTGAGTTGCTGAAAGTGCGAAGTGCTGGAGAAATTTTTTTATCTGCCGAGACCCTTTCTTTCGAAAGCTGAAAGTGTGTTGCTGCAATTTCGAAGTTGAAGGTTGAAGTTGTTTTCCGGAGTTGCTGGAAGATTTATTTGTTGAAGTTGCTTCGGAGTGTTGAGTTGCAGAAATTTATTATGTGCTGAGGATCTTATTCTCAGAGTGCTAAGGAAGTTTTTTTGGAGCTGCGAAAGTCGAAGGTTGCTGCAGATTTTATTCGAGCTACCGAAAGTTAGTCATTGCTGAAAGTTAGTAGTTGGCTGTGATTTTCTTCGCTAGTCAGAAGTGCAGTTGCTAGAAGCTTCTTTATAAGCTCAGAGTTTTTATACAGTTTGAGGTTTGGAGTTAGATAATTATGCTGAAGAATTTTATTTTCAAAAACTAACTCCACGTCCGCAGTCGCCTCGAAGGCTATTTATTTTATTATAAATCTGCAAGCTAACTTATTGTTATTCTATTCTATTTTGCAGATGGCTAGAGCAAAAGATGTTGCTGGAACAAGCAGAGCCGTAGGCAGAGCTGCAAACACCGAAACGGCCAAGGCTAGCTCATCCCGGCAAGCAATGATTAAGAGGCTCGCCAAGTCAGTTCTTCCAAAGTCGGCAATTGTCTCCAAGCTGGCAGGGTTAAGTGACACCAACCTCGGGTCATTTAATCTAAATGCACTCAAGTCTAGGATGTACGGACTGGGAGGCCATCAACCATCAGTCACGGCACATAACATCATGAAGAGTGGCATCTACGCAGCCGCCGGTTTTCCACCAGCAATTCAGTGCCCGAAGCTAATCATGGAGTGTGCAAACTACTACAAGCCGGAGCGTAGAACCATTGTCTCTCCGGATGGCAAATTGCTTGCCAACTTCACGCCGGATGCCATCGGAGAGGCATTTGGGATTCCTACTGCCGAAAAGATGCTGTACAGATCAAAGGAAAGGGCGGATAAAATGTACTCCACCTCCTTCGAGAGGGTTGTTGCGGTCATCAACAGAGTTTGGATGCAAAAGCCGAAGCCACCTCGCACTAGACTCCCAAAGCAGATAATTGCCGAAGATGTAAAACAGGAATACTGCGACTTGATGATGATGTTGAGCCGAATAAATGGGAGTGCACAAGCCTACTTCTTCGAGCCATGGATGTTCTACTTCATCGAGATCATATTGGAGGGAAAGGAATGTGTTGACTGGGCAAGAATGATCAGTGATAACATAGATGAGCAATTCAGGAGCTTGAGGGGGACGAAAACCTTTTACATGAGCTCGTATGTGATATATATGCTGGCAAGAATGACCAAGTATTGAGGAATTACATACAAGGAGCCAATAGGCTGTGCACCTGATTAGTTCAAAATCCATGAGGCCTACACACAATTACATCTAGCTAACCCTGCCAGTTACAAACGGGCTAATGATGCATTCACAATGCACATCACGAGGACCCTTCAACGGAGAACGCAGCAAAGAGTATCCAAAGAGGCGCAAGCATTGATAGAGGAATACGGATATTGGCTCATCCAATTTCCGAAATTCACTTACATTAGGCTGCAGGGGTTCACTTCATATCCATACCGGCTACCGAGGTACCCCACCGATCACATTATAATGCTGGAAATATCTAGGCAGTTGATCACCTATGATAAGATTCAAAAAAAGAAGAAGAAGGGTGGACTTGACTTTCCTATTGCCATGGGAAATTCCACTGAAGTGTGTCCCTCCTTGCAGGCAGCTTGAGAGGCGGAGGATGAGCTGCAATTCTATCATCTATCGTATCACACAGGCAGACAGGATTTTGATCCGTACAGAAACATCCGAATGATACAGAACGTCGAGTACCGACACAAGGCCCACATTGAAGACTTTTGGGCAAATACTGTTGATGAGGTTGAGATAAGGAAAAGGATGTTTGCCAGGCTTCCCTTCAAATTGATCAGGGAATGTGAGATCATTCCAGTTCCCGACCAGGTGGAAGAGGATGTCAACGTTATGCAACCCGACTATGGTTCAGTTAGGGATACTCCGGTCCCACCACCTGATTGGTCCGAGCCAGAAATCATGGACTTGGACACGCTCTCTATCCCGGTGTTAACTTTCACAAGAGCTTGGGTCGATAGACATGTATGCAGACTTAAGAGCAGATCGATCGCCCTTACTTATAGCTTGATGGGTGACCCAAGGCCGTTATCGATGAAAAGGGGAAAACAGGTTGCTCAAACACCGGAAGCACAAGTAGAAGTACCAACCCAGCCGATACCGTTGAGGATGGAACAAGCATCACCTGCGCACTCACAAACTCAGTCTTCGAGTTTGAGAGTAATTTCATTATTTGCTGATCAGAGGGCAGGATTGGGTGAAGAGCGGGAGCTTGGGGAGGTGGATCAACCCAACATCCGAGAATCAGATAGTGTAAGCGTCAGTGTATCCAGGGCTGGCCAACAAGAAGAAGAAGATGAAACAATGGCTGACACTCGTTTCCAATAGATGTTGGACATGACGTTGGAGGAAGAGGAAAACACAGAACAGGGGACCCAAGGGTCAGGAGATACACAGCTCTTGGAAGATGATGAGCCCGAGCAGAGCAGTGCGAGAAGAGAGGAAGTGCATGAGGTGGAGGCAACGGAAGAACAGCCCCTCGTCATTTGCAATCCGCAACGGACGGTGCCGGATTGGCTTTCAGACAGAATGAGAAGAGAACCCGAGGATGATACGGATCCAGCCATCGAGATGGAGGAGTTTCTTAGGAGGATCAGTGCGCCACCAGAAAAGAAAAGGGCCAGGAAGTTTTCAAAGATCTCGATTGATGAGTCAGGCTCTCGCACGCTTCAAGTGGCTGTTCCGGGGGAGGAGTATGATCGAGCTGAGGAGAGGCCAGAGAACTATGTGATTACCACCGTAGAGTTGGGTCGTCCTATGGGAGCCCAAATTGTCGAGGAGTTCGATAACTCCTATCAGGCGCTGAAGGATCAGTTGCTCCGCGCGGAAGGGAAGTATAAGAAATTGAAGAAGGAGCACAAAACCTTGATAGGGTATGTGCAGAGTCTAGCACGTCCAGGTGAATCGGCAAACCCAACGGTAGAACGTCCTCCAGAGCTTCCGAGGGAGTCAGTTGTTGGCTTAGAGGATTTGAAGAGGATGGAAACGGAAGCAGACAAGTGGGTTAGCCATGTTCGTGCTGAGACAGGGAAATTCATGGAGGACCTCGCCGATGCTTATCGATAGGCCTCAAGTATTTTGGCACGAATTGACACGGTGGATCAGGCCTGGGATGATACTCGCATCTATCAAACGAAGACTGTACTTCGTTTGGGGGCTTTGATGCATATACCTCTAGAAACCCTGGTGGATGGAGGTGTAATTCAGAGGGGTGACAGGTATGATTTCACCAGCTGGTACTCCTCGATGGTCACAGGTCGTGGATTTCACGATGCAGCAAGGTTAGATTCAGCCAGAGTGAAGAAAGCAATGGGTAACATCTTGGAGGGGGTCCTTAATACACTAGAAGCCATATTTGCTAGAAAGTTGACCCTAGAGGAAATAACTGTTGATGGCTTGAAAGATAAACTGGCTCCGTTTTTCTCAGCTGCGAGGTCGCTTGTCCTGGATGACTTTGAGAATGTCTCCACTTTCTCCAGTATAATTCAGCATACCCAGGACGCCTTGGCGGCATGGATGAAGTCTTGCATCCGGCACGGACGGACGGTAGCGGTATTGGAGTTCCAGCACAACCACATTCCACCGATTTCTGCCCAGGAGGTTGAAGCGGTATTGGCCCGGTTGATCGAGTTTGCTATCCGGGAGAAGGCCAGTGGGAACGCGTTGCTTGATGAGGATCTTCTTGATGATGGTAGTGGGCATTAATTGCTCATTATGATTCCTGCAGGGGAGTGGAGAATATTCTGTGCATTCATTGCCCATTCCTCTCTGTGGCGGTTTTTGAGGGCATAGGTGGCTCAATCTGAGCCCTTCATTGTAATTCAATTTGAGCCGTTCGTTGAAATGGGCTAGCTATAAAAGGGGCATCCCCCCTCATTTGTAATTATTAGATTAGACATCAGATCAAGAATTGAATCAGAGCGAGAGTAGAAGGCATATAGCATTTAGCTTAGAAGTTAGCTTAGATTGAGGAGGAAAGGAAGTTTTCCCATTGAAGACTTTGTAAGAAGTTGTTGTGAACACTCTCATAATATAAAGATTTATCATTGTTTGGTGGTTCTATCTTCTATTGTGAGTAGCTAGCAAGACTTGTTCGTCTTTCCAATTCAAGTGGATAGATTAGAGTAGACTTTGTTTATGCAAGTAGTTGTTAATTGTGGAGTGTGGCGTTGTGATTTGAGCATATCTTCTTTGATCCATACCACTAGCGGGCTTACTGATGGTAAGTTCGCCTTGCGTGGTCAACTGGAGTATTAGCACTTAACTTCGATTGTGGCTCATATGTTTGTATGCGTCGTAGTGATGGTATGAACATGTTGTGTCATAGTTTGAACACCTTTCTCATCCTTTGAAGATTGCACCAACTTTGTCGGAATTGTCCGAAAGGAGACAAAGCAAAGTTTGGTTTGAAGATTGTTTAAGTCGATCCTCGTCCTCCACCCTTTAGAAGTAGATTTGTAGAATCCCTATCCCTATCCCTTTTAATTCAGTATTTTCCGGGTCAGTCCAGATACCAGAACGATATTTGTCAAATCTTTCATGTCCTAATTGCTTCACATAATCGAACAACTACGTAAGTCCCCTTGGAATAATCCAGCAAAACACATCAACCAACTGAGTCTATTCGCAATGAAAGGAACCTTGGAGTCGAACACATGAACTTTCAAGCAATCTTAGCATGTGGGACACTTTGATCAAGAGAGAATAGAGTGACCGTTGGAGAACTTTATTCTGTGTTGATGTCGTCATAAAAAACACGTCACCAGGTATCACAAGAAATCTTACCTTCATGTTGCTGCTCTAATGTAACTGATTTAACTTCAACCAACTTTTTCTTTTCTTCAACCTTGACATCATCATGAAATGTCATGTGATTTAAATCCTCCTCTTGGCAAATTTGTTTAATACTCTCCTTAGGATCATCAGTAGGTTGATCACTAACTGCTTTAATATGGCATTTCATTGCTTTCCATGAGTAGCCATGAAGCACAACTAAAACTTTTGCAGCTGAAACTCATCCAACAGGTTGGCAGGAAACCACTCTGATACCACTGTAGTGAACCACCACTCTGCTGATTCGTTTTCACTAAGTTTGTAGGTCTGATTTTGTTTTGGCTTGTGTTTTCTCTTTTTGTGCCTCTGAGTTTGTTTGCTAGTAATACTAAAACGGTACTAAAGAGCATATGCATACAATGAAAACTTCAAATAAACCAACTATTGGAACAACCTGAGTACATTGCTCATTTCAGTGACCAAATATAATTTCTTCATTCCATAATAAGTTGCTTGCAACCTATAACTTACATCAGATTAAAAGTTAAGAATATCATAATCCATGCTTTAACTTACAGCCATATAGCACTGTGAATAGTAACTTGCTACCGTACCCGCCCCCAATGTATTGCACACAACTCTTGAAAGACGAACTTCTCCCGCCCAAATCCGAATTGGGAAGCTTTCTAGGACAAGGGCGCCCCCTTTAGGTGAAGTTGCAGCCTCTTAAAAAAGGCGTTTCTTTTCCTTTTGCTGATATAAACCCTCATGAAAAAGCAGCTGGCTGTAGCTCTTCAAAAACAGCCCCAAAATACTCCAAAAGCGAATAGCTCCCGTGCAAATGTGAATGGAGTCTATGGCAGTTCAAACCCCCTTGAAAATGGCTTAAATAAACTACAAACAACAACTTGTGTCTCCAAAATGAAGCCACCAAAAAATGACCAGCAACCTTAAGGTGGTATTTCACACCCTCAAGCAGCTCAAATACGAAGAACAAAGCCCCACCAGGCTCACCCACTGCAAGAAATCAGGAAACCCTAGCCTCCTTCTTTCTCCAAAGCAACACTCCCAAGTTTCATCAAGCAAAATCATCTATTCATGAAGAGGGTCGAATTTTCTCTCTTGATATTTATAATTTTACATTGAAATCACTATTCATTAAAGTGAACACTATTCACTTAAGTTATTTCTCTTTTCACTTTATGAATGAATAGTAACTGAAAAATATAAAGTGACCCCTTCCTTTTGAAGACACATGATCTCTAGGCCAAGGATGGTGAAATTAAAGGCGAGTATCATAAATTTAATCACAAGTATCGTGGCAAACGCCACAATTCACCCTGTCACCATACTCCAGAGATCCACATTGCAAATTGACGACTAAGTGCCCATCCGAGAAACCCTCTATCCAGAACTATTAGCCTACTAGGGTCAGGAAAAATAGGCTAATCCCCAATTCTGATGCTCATGAAAAAGGGGACATTACACCTACCTCCAAGATTTCTTTGATGGTCTTTTCTATCTCATTTTTCTGCTTCTTTGGATAACGGTATGGAGTAGTGATGACTGGCTTTGCACCCTCTTCTAGCTCAATCACATGCTCACACCCTCTTTCAGGTGGTCTTCCCGGAGGTAAATCACCAAAAACCTTACTCTTCTTAGAAAGTAGAGCTTGAATATCAGGCGGATACTACCTTTTCTCTTCAACTGGATCAGCTAGTAAGATCATACATTTTGTTGCCCATTCAACTTGATCATGATGGATCAGCCTCTCCATTCTTTTCAAAGACACTATTCGAGGGCCTCCATCGGACATCCCTCTCAAAACAACCTTGTTCCCATCGGCTTGGAATTTCAGTTCCATAGTTTGCAAATTCAAGGTGATCTCTCCAAGAGATCACAGCCATTGTATTCCCAAAACAACATCAGTATCACCAATGCCAACAACATAAAAGTCATCTTTTACCTCGTAATTTCCCAGTTGTATGGAAAGATTGAGAATTTTCCTTGTGCAAGATATGGTAAAACCATCTGCTACGATTACCTTGAATCCTTCGAACTCTTCAGTCTTCAATCCCCTTTTGGTAACTAGGCCTTCGGCAATAAAATTATGAGTTGCTGCTGTGTCAATTAGAGTAACAATCCTTTGAGAACTAACCACTCCACGAACTCGAAAGGATTCATTCTTTTGGAAACTAGATAGTTGGGCAAAGGCACTACCATCTCCAATCTCTGGCTCCTCTTCTGGAGCTTCTTCCCCTTCACTACTTGCTGTTTCTTATTGCTAATCATACAGATCAGATTCTGATCCATAATCAGAATAGCCCTCCATTTGATGTGCTTTACCTTTTGCATAACAACGGTGACCATTTGACCAAGGTTCAGGACAAGTATAGCAAACTCCTTCCTCTCTAAGTTGATCACGGAGTTCATCTCATATCCTTTTGGGATACTTATTGGGCTGACTTGGAAGGAACTTCTTATCCTTTTTGAAAGGCTTGGATTGAAATTTTGGCCTTGGAGCAGCCAACTCCATACTCCTTGCCTTCTTGATTGCTTCATCCAAGGTCGGTCGATCAAAGGCTTTGACCCATTCCTTCAAAGGCTCCATTAAGCCTTCAACAAATAGAACCACAAGTCTTCTTTCAGTAATGTTGGGCACCATTACTGACAACCTTTGAAAATCAGCTACATAATTTTCTAAAGATCCTTGTTGTTTCAACTGTGCCAATTCTCGGAAACTCAGCTCAGGATCTTTGGTATCAAATCTTTCAATCAGTTTGTTGGTAAACTCTTCATAGGTATGGATAAGGTTATGGCCAAGAGTGACCAAACTGTGAGTCCACCATTCGTGAGCCACTCCATCCAAGTATAATGTGGCAAACTTTATTGCATCTTCCTCCGACATTGGTCTAAGTGAAAGATAATTATCCAATTTCTGCAGCCACACCCTGGCTGCACACTTATTACTTCCATCAAAGTGCTCCAAGGTGATCTTTCCCAATGCTTGTTGAAAATCATTTCTATGATTCATTGGAGGATGATGTTCATTCCTTCCACCATTTCTTCTACTCCTTTGATTCATGAATTGATCAAAGGTCCATGCATCTCTCATATCAAGGGGTAAAGAGATATACTCCATATATACTTGCCTAACATCATCAACAAAAGGTAACCCAACTTCTGGTGGTGGTTTTTCTCTCAGAATGAATGTAGGTAGAAGAGTCTAGATAAAGATCCTCTTGTGATTGTAGCATGTGTCCAATAGTTCTATCCCTTCCATTTACCGCTGAACCATTATGACCATCAGGACCATAAGTTCCATTAACACCACTGTTACCACTGTTTTCACCAACTTGATTCTGTTGGGGCTGAATATTGTTATGACTAGCTTGCTGATCCAATTTAGCTAGCAAACATGCCATCATGCCTAACATGTTGTCAAACTTCTTTTCTGCGCGGGCATCTTTTTCTTCCATTGAAGGTCGAGGCTCTTCTGATATTCTCTCAACTGTTCTACCCGTTTCTCTCAAGGCTTCTGACAATGTTTCTGCTTCTGGCACTGGCGGAAACTGTATCTAAGATCTAGCCTGGTTTTTGATGAAGTATCTGGTTTCTCTGTCACTTGTCTGACCACTGAATGGCTGAAAGTCACAGGATGGCAAGAACTTCTGCTCTGATACCACTGAAATATACTCTCTCAATTTTTTTTAATTTTCGATAACACATACAATGTAACCAAGCACCCGTTAAGGTTAGCATAACCCAAAACGTTGCATGAAAGAACTCTAACCAAGAATGCGCCCTAAAACCACTTAAGGAGGAGGGGCGGGCATATGGTCAGAGGATCCCTAGGATCTACTGAATCAAAGATTACAAAGATTACAATGAAAGAGAGAGACTAAACTCTACACCAAGAATGTGCACTCAAGATCCTTTGACAGGTGAGGTGCTAACATATGGTGCAGTGCTAATTGCTGAATTGAAAAGAAATAGGTGGATAACCAGCCATGAAGGAACTTTCCACGCTACCACCAAACAGTGGAGGGAAAAGATTACAATTTAAAACACTTCTTCTGCTGCGGTAGGCATCCACATAAGAGTGGGGATTCAATACTTGACAGTGGGTATAAGAAAGCTTACAATTCAAATTATCCACACTGGCGGTATACCATCCAAGGGTGCTTAATGTGAAATTAGAAAGATAATGCAACAATGATAAATTGAAACAGTACTACTGTTAACTGTTTTTACAAATTAAAGAGAGCTGCAAATTACAAGGATTTCACAATGTTTTCAAGCACCAATATATAAAATGTTTCCATGTTAGATAATACGAGAATTGATGAAGAAAGATGGAATTAGCAAACTGCAATAATTCTGATTTAGAAATCTGCAATTCTGGAAATGAATTATCAGCAACTGTAGAACCAATCAAATGCTCATAACTTCACCAAATTACCTCCGAATGAACTGGAATTTGTCGTGGATGATCTCTAAGAAGATGACGCCCAAGAACCAATCACAAAACAGCACCCAAGTCTCCAACTTATTTTGGCACGAATCCCAATGCCAATTAGAAAAGTACGACCTCCTTGCAAGGGCGATTTTTGCATATAAAATCAGAAACTTCAAATTAAATTCTGCAAACCTTCAAGAATGGTCGCCTTTGGTCTAGAAACGGAATGAGCAAACACCCAGAACAAAACAAAAATCACTCTTAAAGCTGCACCAAAAAATGTCCTTCAACCATGAAGAAACCAGCAATCCAAAACTGTGTAAAAACTCCAAAAATTCATCCACCATGTAGTCCAATCTGCTAGTCAGGATGAGAAGTAGTCATAAACCAATTAGATGTTATATTTCAAACACGAAATTGGGCCAATGCTAGGAGGTAAACATTCGTCGAAGCCAATTACATGAAGTCATTTCGACAACAAACGTTTAGCCATAGATGAAAAACGTGCCAATAACTTGCGCAACTCGCGAGTAATCGCGTGCAAGATCAGAGGGCTAGTTAATCACCTATTTACTTGCTGCCGGTTTTTAGTAAAAATCACCGCGATTTTTTGTTCATATTGCGTCGTAACGCATGTGTTTTAGGGCAAAAAATCGCAGTGAATAAAGTATAAACCTGAGCAAAGGGAAAAATGTGAGATTTTATTTCATTCTCAACCTTTCGGAAACACGATTTGGAGCAAAACGTGACGCGACTAGGGCACGGGAGGAGGACACGACTTCACTTAGATTTGTGACGCGATTTTTCAAGGATTTTTTGAATAAATTTCCATTGTTCACTGTGCGATTTTTTTGGATAATTTTTCATTGCAAACTTCATTCATTGTGTGATTTTCCTGAATTCAATTTCTATGCTTTCAATTTTTTTCGACGCCATAGCATTGCATATACATTTTTATCGAAATATTAGAAATTTAGAGGTAGAGGGATAATGTATGTTTATTATTTTATATTATTTTTATAAATATTTATTTTATATAACTTCATACTTCATTATTAATTTCTAACTTTATT
Organism: Sequoiadendron giganteum; assembly: GCA_007115665.2. NCBI lineage: Eukaryota > Viridiplantae > Streptophyta > Pinopsida > Cupressales > Cupressaceae > Sequoiadendron > Sequoiadendron giganteum. Next base: position 431,482,289 of record CM021102.1, on the reverse strand, counting down.
ATTTTAATAGTTATATATTTATTATTTAATATTTATATATATTTATTGATTTCTAAGTTATCCATTATATATTATATTTATTATTTTATATTTATATATATTTATGATTATTATTTATTATTTTATATATATTTATGTTTATTATTTTATATATATTTATATTTATTATTTTATAATTTATATTTATATATATTTATTGAATAGATTGAAATTTTGAATTACTTGTCTTTTATATTTATACTATTTTATTATATGTATTAAAGTTTTGAATTCTAATGTTGGTTTATATATGATGAAATTAGTCGATTCATTGATGATTGATATGTATTAAACTCTAATTTTGATTTATATATGATGAAATCAGTAATATGTTCTAAAAATTAAGTTTATATGTGTGTTTTTGAAGACTATTTTAAAAAATTGTGTATTTTCAAATGTTCGATAAATTTGCCGAGTTATTGCCGAGTCCCGAGTTTTCAAAATTTTTGGGCATGCCGAGTTATTGCCGAGTCCGAGTTTTTCAACTATGAGTTTAGCATAAACAAGAGATAACAAATGCTGGAGCAAACTCTGCTTTTAAAGAAAAAGGTGTGACTCCTCAACTTTAGTAACTCCCCCAAGAAGAAAGGATGCCTCTTTTCCAAAATGAATTATCAATATTAAAAAAAAACACTTTATCCTCTTCTTTTTGGCATCCCACATTACAAGGCATTTTAGACTTTATAAAAATTAAAGATATTTCCTCATGAAGCGCCACCCTCAAGAATCACCTTTTAGAACAACTTAAGTTGATGCACTAGGCCAAGGGGTCAACTGAGAAATAGAATATTAATGCCTTATATTTAAAACTCATTAAATAATGCTCTTCTAAGCCAATACTGAAAACACCTTATTGCTCCAACTGAAGTAGGATTTAGCTGCAGAGCTGATAAATGAGATACTGCCGAGAATAGAATTTACTATAAATAGTAACTTTTGAGAATACCACAAAACCTCCAAAAAGGAAACCCTAATTTTACCTCAATGAGCCTACGGGCATCCGAAATAGGCTAATGAGTAGCTGAACTGATCACGGACGAGAAGTGGATATTACACACATACTCTATATCAAAATCATAGGCTTGTATCTTACTGACCCATTTTTGCTGCCTCATTCAAATCTTTCTGCTCCAAGAATTACCCGAGACTATTGTGGTTGGTCCTCACCACAAACTTTCCTGCAACCAAGTACTGCCTAAATTTTGCCAATGCATGCATTATGGCGAGCATCTCCTTATCATATATGGAGTAAAGTTTCTCAGGTCCTCTCAACTTGCAGTTCTCAAAAGCAATGGGGTGTCTGTTCTGCATCAAGACCACTCCTATACCTTCACTCGAAGCATCACACTCAAGAACAAATGGTTGGGTGAAGTCTAGAAGTGCCAAGATTGGGCAACTAGTCATCACCTCCTTGAGCTTATCAAAAGTTCGTTGTGCCTCATTGGACCAACTGAATGCACCCTTCTTAGTGAGATCTGTCAAAGGTGCTCCCAACTGCAAAAACCCTCTCTTGGAAATTGAGCATCTCTTGAAGCTTAGGGGCATTTTAAATCATCTCAGTAATGCAAGTGAGATTTTTCCTCATTATAATCATATCTCCATAACTCTTGATAGTTTTCCAAAGTCATTTGAGAATTTCAAGACTACTTTCTCTTAGTGGAATATTGGGAACCTTAAAATTCAATGCTCTGGAGGGTCTACTATTGCAACGTGAAGAAATGCTTAATAGAGATGATGAAGCTAAATTAACAAGTCTAAGTTCAAGGGCAAGAAGAATCAATGTCATGTCCGCTTTCCAAGCATAAGTCATAAGGAGACCCTAAGCCCATTATTTAATTTCCCATTGGCTAATGGGGTGATGCAGGGAATTAATTTAATAATTTTATTTAAGTTGTTCAAAAAATAACTTTAGGATTTATTCATAAAAAGGAAACTTATGTTTTATTATTAAAAAAATAATTTTAAAAAGAGGGACAAAGTGTTGCTAGGAATGGGGTTCAAAATTAATATTAATGAAAAGTACTTTATATACATTTTTCAAAACTAAAGTTTAGAGGGAGAAACAGAAAAAAAAATTAATACTATTTTTCCCTAAAAAACCTATATAAAGAGGCGTTGAGAAGTGGAGAGGGTTACCAATTCATATTATCAACATCATTTGGATTGAGATTGAACATTGTTCATCTTTTCTCTCTAGGATGAAAACTCTTTGGCAAAGAATGGATTCAAGGACGAAAACCCTCCTATCCATTTGTTTATTTGTATTAAGAGATTATCAATAAGTTGATTGTTGTAGAAGATTTTCAGTTTGTTGGATTTTCATGTTATATTACAGTTAAATATGAATTTATAGAATTTGTGTGTGGATGGAATTTCTTGATATTTGAGATGATTTCAAAGTATTTATCTATTAAAATTTAAGTGGGAAATCTTTGATATTAATTTGGGCTATTTCCTTGGCTAGCTGTACCACTTATTGGTCCTTAAAATCATAATAAGTACTGATTATTATTAGTGAAGTTTCGTTTGGAAGGGTACTGTCATACCATTTTTTTAATTATTGCAGCCTTCATTATTTCTTAAAAGGGAGCCACAACTGCTCATACTTTCCTAGCCGTACCAATATAGTAGACAAGAGGCTGTTGTACCAATCAGTGAAGTTTGTCGAGCACATCCAGACGCTATTTTTGGTGAAATGATTAAAATAATATTTTTGCATGCAAAGCTTTAAAATGGCAATTTTCTTCAAGAGATAAATATTGGCGCCTCTTTTAGTAATTTGCATGTTTCAAATTAAATACTATTTTTAGTCTGAGACTCAGAGTCAGTGGCAGATCAGCTGGTAAAGGGCCAATCGAATTCTTTTTTCCAGTTAGGGTTTCAGCATGCAATCATGCATAATGGTACGACTTTGTTTATTTAACCAAGTATGGCACCATTTCTCATTCACACAGCTTACAAAATTCGAATTTCTTCAAGAGATTGGCAAATTTTCATCAAACAATCAAGTTCGAAGGCGACATAAATATTCTTTTGCAAGTACAAATCCAGATTCAGCAGCAGTTTCAGAGCAAAGTGGCGATTTTGAAAGAAGATAAAATAATAAAAATAATAAAAAAACGTCTTTCTTCTCTTCTAAAATTCTTCCATTTTCTCGTCTAGATTCTCTCACATGTTCGAAGAATTGGCAAATTTTGGCAAAACAAAATAGTTGGATTGATTCAGAACGATCTCCTCAGCAAAACCCATGTGCTAGAATTTTTTCAGAAAAATTTGTTCGAGAACATCAGTTCTCGAAGCTTTAATTTTCTCAACCGAAATTCCTTTGCATGGCTGAGTAGAGGTCGAATTTTTACATTTTTGACATTTTGGGTTGTCTTAGAATCATTTTCTGGACAAAACCCATATCTCAGAATTTTCCGTAACAATTTACTTCCGACGATCTATTTTTAGCCTCAGCAGGCTATTTTTAGCTTTTCAGAAAAATTGTCAGAATATAGCCGTGTTCACAGTCAACAGGCGATTTTTTGAGAATGCAATTCACTCAACTCGAATTCAAGACCAAGTCAGTCTTGACTCATGACTTCATCGGAACAGTTGATACGAATCTACATAAGGTGCTTCCAGAAGCAGTTTTGGATCCACTCAATGTTACATCCCGAATTATGAGGTTACTATTTTCTAGTGATATAAAAGGTAGAAATGAACGTAATGTGAAATCTGGAGATGCTTGCACCTTGTTATCAATATGTATGTTAGCTCATTTGACGTTGTTTCATTTGATGTTATTTCAATTGATGTAATTCATGGTAAAATACTACATATATGTGAATATCGGGATAATGAATCTTGCTTTAAACTTGATATGTTTGTATAAGTATTGCAAATGTTATGAACAAGTAACTGCCGTGGTTTTGTGGCAATGGACGCAGGAACAGGAACCATTCCTCCAGGCGGAGGGGAGACATCACTCGGGAGAGGGGCTTGGTCGAGTAACCGGTAAAGTTAACCAAGTTGAGCATACACACACTTCACTAAGGGTTTTGGGAACTGAGTCAGATTGAGTCGTCTTAATAAGTCATCCTTAGGCTTAGGAGTTTTGGATTACTTCTTTATGCTTTATGAGTGGTGCTTCTTGTTGTCTAACTTACTGTTCTGTGAGCCTTGAATGTGAAATGTGAAACTGATAAGTGTGGTATAGACAGGATGTATATGCGTATACATGTACCACTCATATGTATGTAACAACACGCATGACATGTCGATACATATGTATGATAGGCAATTATTATGCCATACACATGTGTCGACATGGTATACATACGGATACGTATACATGGCTGGCACACCTATAAACGTATGCACACTAGCTATAATGTTGTTATAACATTATATTGTTGCCTGGAATTTACAGTTAAACGTATATATACATGTTTGTACAAATACATGTATTAAGGGTACGCTAACTGCCCTGTAATACACGTATTTGGATAATTAAATACGAATATGTATAGATATATTTAAATGTAAATATTTGAATGTGTTTATATATATATATATATTTAATATAAACATTATTATAGTTTTACCTGGAATAAAATATATAGATATATCTATAGTAATATTTAAATATTATATAGATATATACCTATATTTAAATATGGTAAATAAAACTATAATATGAATATATATTTAATATAATGGAAAATATAAATATAATATCTTGTTTATATTTTGGGTAAATATTACCTTGGAATAATTAAAATTGACTTGTATAGTCATTTGGCAATAAAATGCATTTACCATAAGTAATGAATGTATTTTCGATTTCCATAGTCTATTGGAAAAATACGTTGGAAATATCATGAGAATTTAAATGGTAAAGACTATAGTCTTTTTAAAAGATTTAAATCAAATGCATTTTAAAAACTTTGGTTAAAGTGAAAATTGCGGATTTCCATATGAGGAAAAACGCGAACAGTAGAAATGGCTGAAATAGAGAATGGAATGAAACCGCACGCAGCTCCTCCTGGCGCAAGACTTGGTCGCAATTTTTTGAGACTCCATTCCGTGAAAACGTGAGGAGTTACCCACCATTGTTCATTAATTGCGCCATTTTTGGGAGACGCCTGTAGGTGTCAATCCGCCTTTCTTATCAAATGAAAGTTTGAACTATTCTCTGAACTGCTGGAAGTCGATTCATCTCTTAAAGCTATGAGTAAGTATGGAAATTCGCCACATTTCAGTTTGAAATATTCAAATAGTAGTTCTATCATCTTTCATGCCTGCAAGAGTGGAAATTGTTGGGCTGAGGGCTCTATAAATAGCCGCCCAGTTCATTCAGCAAAACACACTTTTTGGAATTCCAAATTTTCTTTGGTGAGAGCTGCATTTTGCCTTTACTGTATTCTCATGAATTTCCTATCTATCATTGCATTTGTTTGAGAGCCATAATTTGACAATTCTGTAGCAGCATTTTGAGAGCCAGATTCTATCATTGTTGTATTGCATTGGTTGAGAGTTGTTTCCTGTCATTGTTGCATTGCATTGGTTGAGAGCTATTTCTTATCATTGCTGAATAAGCATTTGTTAGAGCCATATCCTGTCATTGCTGAATAAGCATTTGTTTGAGAGGAGTGACACTGAAGACGAAGGAGAAGCAGCTGCTGACTGGAATCTTTTACAGCAAGAAAACAGGCATGTGAAATAGATTAATCTTGAATGTTAATTAATCTGCTTGATTTAGAAATTGCTAGAAAAAGGATAGTAAAATAGAAAAGCACTAGAAGAAAGTATGTTGGAATAGAATAGCTTATTGTTATGAAATAACATAGAGAAAGCTTGCCTGTGAAAGGAATGCTGGTTTGTGGAAAAATAGCTTGTTAGTAAGTAGTACTTAATTTCATTGAGAAACCTTGTTTTGAGTAAATAGCTTGATTCAATAGAATAGCTTAAACTCTTGGGAATGACTTGTTTATAAAGGGAAAAGTCTGTTTATAGCCTGTTATGGAGGAATAGATAGTCCATGTTATAAAGGGAATGCTTGAAATGAATTTTATTTGAATACTGCTTGATTTTCTTACATAAAGGATAAGGGTTATCTAGTTATCATATACTAGGAATGAAATGAAGATAGCGGTCTAGAAAGGTCTTTTTCAGCTTAAGTTATAGGGATAATTGAGATAAGCTAAAAGTACTCTTAGGATAAAGATTTCCTGATTAGGAGGAATGCTATAAAGACCCTTGTAGATTGTTTCGTTTCTAAGTAGATTGTTTGAAGGTAGGTTGTCTGAAACAGGATATACCTATTTGGTGAAAATTACTTAGTAGAATGTCGTAGGTTGGTTTGGGATGATTGATAATCCAGTGAAGGACTTGAACCTATATTTGTTGTCTTAGATTAGATTGAGGTAGGATAGTCTGGGATGATTGACAATCTAGTGAAGGACTAAAGCCTACACGTAGTGTAAGATAGCCTTAAGTCAAATTGGCCCTGAGTAGTGTGTATGATAGATGACCTTCATTCGAAGTACTGAATGAGAATACTTTGGCCAAAGTAGTTGAAGGTACGACATCCACTTAGATGTGAGATAGTCAAGACTACACTGTCAGTTCATTGTGATCCATCATGCTAGTTCGGGATTGTGAAATAGCAAGTTCTAGATGTATAGGACACATCACTATGCTCAGTTGGGTTGTCGCAGCCGGTTACTTTACCAATCTCTTTGTTCGAAGGGAGGGCCATGTATTGAATGATAGATGTGCGGGGGACCGCATTAACAGTTCGTGGTTGGCGGAAAAGCGCCTGAGTGATGTTTCTCCTCCACCGCAAGCGACGGATACACCAAGATTTGAAAGGAAGGGAACCTGGACCGTCTTACTACTATTTGTGCAAAAGCTTACGAGCTATGTATGTAATTGTTTTACTTTTGTACTCCGATTTATATTTGCAATGAAAATGGAATTCATGTGGAAATATATATATTGTAACTTGCAAGCATTTATCAATAAAGAAAGGAAGAATTTTATTGTAATGACTTTGTTACTTGTTACTTTTCTATGTTTGAAGTGAAAAGTTGGAAAATTTTTAATTACCCAAGGATGGGGTCGTTACAATCAAGATCAGAGATTCGATAATCAAGAACATTCAGCAGTCCGGGTTACTTGAGGCCGCTTCCATACCTATCTCAGTTCATTGCAAGAGTTTGTAATGTCTTGCATTAAGCATTACAATTCTGCTGCACGGGAGATACGGTCAATGTCATATGCAGTCTCAAACCCCTTGACATCAAGTGAAGTTTGGGCATTCCTCAATATCCAGATGGGTTGGTCATTTCCATGAATCAGAGCGAGCAAGCATTCAATGCTGAATTGGATAAGTGTCAGAGTAAGATGACGGAGAGGTGGCTGAAACAGAAAAAGACCAACTTGCCAAACAACGTAGGTCGTTGGGAGTTCAAGGATGAGTATGGTATTGTGATTACACTGCTTAATCGTGTCTTAGGTCATGCAGATGCAAACAAATTTCACCCATGGATGTACTACATCATTGGTTGAATCATCTCTGGGCAAGAGCATTATGACTGGGCATCCTTCATCAGCGATGCTATTCACGAACAAATCACCGGATTCCTAGTTGCACACCAGTTTCATATGTGTTCCTACCTTGTGTACTTGATCGCCTATCAGGGTCAGTTTAACGGGTTGAACACGGTGGGCATCCTTAGTGTGCAGAAGGTCTATCGTTACTATGATCAGCTCGAGTTCATGAAGGCTGAAAGTCATTTCAAACGTGTGCAGGAGGCTTTCTTGACTTATACAGTGAGAAACTTGGACTAGGAGTTGCATATTCATATCTCAGCAGTTGCTAGAGCAGCAATGAAGAATTGGGCAGACTGGTACATTCAGTTCCCTACATACACCTACATCCGTGTCTATGGATACACAGGAAATCTAGCTATGCTACCACGTTATCCTTCGGATAAGACAGTGTTCATGGAGTTCCTGAGGCAACTGTATTAGGTTCACAAACATTTGCGCCACAAGCGTAAACAGGCTACCAACTTTCCTTTGCAGTTCGGGATATATTGGTGCAAGACAACAGTTGATGTTAAAGCTGTAGGACAAGAGTTAGAGAATTGTAAACTCAAGTACCTGGTTGACACATGCACATATGATCCTTGGGGTCATTACGCAGCACGCCTTGGTAGTCGCTCTTATCACAAACCTACACTGGAGGACTACTGGGTGAATTGCGAGGATGACTTCGAGGTACACAAACGCAGCTACAACGGGTTCTCTCTTCCGCAGATATTTGTCTTCTTGGTAGAAGAGGTGGAAGGCTTGTCAAAGGATGAGGGAGATGCACTTCCTCAATTTTACAGAGAGCAAGTTGATGGACAACCACTGCCGTTAGTGAATTGGTATGCCAAAGAGTTCTCATCAGTGAAGGAGAGGTCGAGCAGAGTCATCCAGAATAGTATGCTTTATCTAGAAAGCAGAAGGACCCGAAGAGTATCCATACCTAGAACAAAGCCGCCACCAGTGGGAGTTGTACTACCCTCCTTGTCAAAACCTAAGCAAAAGAAGGGGAGTAACCCTCCTAGAAAGAATCCAACGCCTAGTAACTCAAAGGGAAAAGCACCTGTTGTTGTTCCACATGTAGAGCCTGTCAGGGAAGTTGTTCAGAGTTCACCACAGCTTGAGGTTCAACCACGTATACCGTCACCAACACCAAAGCAGCCTCCAGTTCCAATTCACATTGATTTGGACGTGGACTCACCACCTCGCAGTAACACCTCTACACATTCACTTTCATCAGATCCTCCTATGACTAGTACAGATCATTCTAGTGGGATTAGTCGAGATTCGTCTTGGCTTGCGAGTCAGCTAGGAAGAAAGAGGAGACAACCATCTTATGTTCTTGATCATTCAGATTTCGATCATGATATAGATGTGCCTGACAAAAGGATCAAGAAACAGGTTCATATTGAGAGGAATGCAGGTAAGGAGATTGGCGTTGAGACTGCTGCACCTCCAGAGGATAAGAGTCTGGACGAGATGGAAGCTCAAGACTTTGAAGTAATCATAGACAACTTCGGTAGAAGTACTCGTCAGACGGACATTGACCTCCTACAGGTTGCTACGGATAGCGCAAGAGATAGAATGGTGAAGGATGGAGAAGATAAGTCAGCTCTCAAGGCTGAAATACAGCAGCTTCGCCAGTATATTTCTAGCCTTGTACACAGGATAGGGGATGGTGTCACCGTACTTCCACATATGTTAGAACCACCAGCAGAACAAGGTCAGCTTGATCACTTGGTTGCATATGGCGAGCAGTTAGATGAGTGGGAGGAGGAGTTTGCTATTAGAGGCCGCCTTGTACTTTCAGAGCTATACTAGTTGCGGTACAATGCACGTGAGCTTCGTCTAGAACTTCAAGATGAGGAGCATGACTTGGCTATTAGTATACCCAAGAATGAGATCCTAATTGCTAACCTAGGGTTGTCATTTGACTCAGTCACAGATGCACAAGATAAAGAGGATGTTTATACTTAAAGAACACAGTTGATCTTCAAGGCTAAGATAGAAGAAACAATAACAGAGAGCATGTTACTAGTGCATTCCGCTATATAAGAAACTTTGTGTCTCAACTAACATGTCAGTATCAGCGTGTGGGTGGTGACTATGTCAAGCTTGTTGACGTTCAGTCAGAGCTCCAAGCACTTATTCACGATATTTTTTAGTGGTGAGACCGTTGGCTGTAAGATGAATCAGCTTACAGTCATGTCAGCATTGTTTGATGAGGCAACCAGGAGTAAAGGCGAGTTTCAGTGTCAGATCACTAGTGGAGAAGACATGCTACATAGACATGGGATACTTCGTCGGAGCTTCAGTTCCCCAGAAGGTGACGCAATCGATGACTTCGTGGATGGGTTGATTGCTCTAGATCAGGGCCAGTAGACTTCAGTTCCAGCCTTCCAGGATAGACTTCATGCACGACAGTTAACTTGACGCTTCTTTCCAAGTTAACTTGTTGTTTCACATCTCGCACATGTCTATCTTGGAAGTATCTACATTCACTTGGAGTTTCTTTTTAGGGTTTAAGTTAATTGATGGTAGTATTCCAGTTAACTTGCTTTCAATAAGGACGTGCATGCTTGCACATTGTACACTTAGATTAGATGTTTCAGTTAACTGATGGTAGCTTGCCAGTTAACTGTATAGTTTCCATTATTAGGGTTTAGCAATAAGATCTTGCATGCACTGCAGAACTGTAGTTGACTCAAGGTGATTTGAGGGTTGCCTACACCTTGATGTCTATAAATAAGAACATTTAGCTCATTTATAATTAACTTTTGCATGAGAGAGTAATAAATGTTGTGCCACCTTGCCTGTAATATTGCCTATTTTGTATCTGTTCAAGAGTATTTATTGTGATGATGAATTGTTATGCAACTCGGGTTTCATGCAGTTATTATGGTGAATGCTCATCTTAGTTAAATGGGGTTGCTGGTTTGATCGTTGTTGTATGCGTGTCTCGTCTATGCAATACACTGTCCCAGTTGCTTACCTTGTGTTTTGTGTTCAATAAGCCTATTCAGATTGAGAAGATAGCCGTGCCACCTTGCCTTCAAATTTAGAATTTGTACCTAAAGCTTATCGTTTGATGTGTGTGTCAATAAACTTATTCAGCCAAGCAAATAGTTGTGCCACCTTGCTTTCACGTTGTGAATTTGTGCTTAGTTTATCGTGTATATGTTGTTTTAATAAACTTCTACCTAGCCATGCAAATAGTCGTGCCACCTTGCCTTCATGTTGTGAATCTAACCAAAAGTTTATTGTGTAATCACATTCCTGCTCCATTTCCTCATGCTTTGTTTACTTGAGGAGACTGGATAGATTTAAAGTATTTAGCTTAGCTGTAGTTAAATGATCTGCGAAACCAGAAAATCCTTAGCTGCAATGTTCTAGGTTTTCTTAACCTTGTGCCTCTTCCAGCTGAGATAAAAAGATAGGATTTAGAATACTTTACTTTTCCAAGCATATCAACAAAAGAGGGAGCTTCCCCTCCTAATTTGAAGAGCACTCATTACGCAGTGTGCATGCATAGCTGTCCATTTTGTACTAACACTCTAGAGGTGTTAGTTTTTACGCCAACACTATTCTAGAAAACTTTCCGTCATAACTTAGCTTATTTTCAGTTTTTAGTTTATAATGAATCTAAAAGGGTTCTTACCAGATTAAATATTCCATTACTTCTAGGTTTTGTAATAACTATAATAGTGGGTGGTGTAGCTTGCTGCCAACAAGTATTTATTTATAACCTAATCCCTTTCACTATATGCTCTCACCTTGCTCACATCGTGACTTGATGATCAAAAGGTGTTAAAACTCATGTATTGTTTATTGTGAAATTGAAAAATTAGAAAAATTCAGTTTGGGACATTACAATCAATGGAAAAGACATCCTATAATGGAAAACAATGAGTAGAAGAAACAATTTTTCTTCTATTATCACAATCTTCATGTTCATTTTAATTGTTGATGCTTCAAGAAAAAAAATATGAACAAATGTAAACAAATAGGTATGATTGTATCGATATTGAAGATGACGAAAGTTGTAGATTATTTTCAGTAGATGCTTCCAAATATGTTAAAAATGATGATGTTTAGAGCATCAATTCATGTGTTACTTGTCACATGATTGGATAATGACCATAGTTGAAAAATTTGGACTCAGCAAAAACTCTACAGGCCCAAATTTTTTTTTAATCTTGGAACTTTGCAAAAGATTGGTGAAAAACTCAGCAATAACTCAACAAGCTTATTATGAAAATATATAAAAATTTAAAAATATGTTTCAAAAACACAAATATATACTAAATTTCTAGAACATATTACTGATTTCCATCATATATAAATCAAACTTTGTGTTTAATACATATCATAGACCAAAAAACAAGTTCAAACTCTGAATACAAATGAACTTCAAGTTTCAATATCAATGGAAATTATCAATCATAAATTTCATCTATGGCTAGAGCTCGAAAAAGATTGTTGCCGTTGAGTGGGTTTTGCTAAAGTAGATAGTATAGCTGCAATATCCTCAATAGGAGCCTCAACAAGTGCCTCATCCATAGTGATAGGATCAAGCTGTGTATGTGAGGAATTTGCCTCTAATGGTGGATTGACCTTGCCTTCTATGTCATATATTGTCACATTCACTTCCCATTTAGTTGCCTCACTTTCTAAATCAACTCACTCATCATCAGTTAACAATAGATCCACATCAACATCATTAGGCTCAGCAATCCAATCTAAATGTGGATCAATGCCGTCAAACTCAAATGCTTTATGTGAACCTTTCCCTTGTACCTTCTTTCCATACAATCAAAGGTTGTACCACACATAGATAAGGCCATTCATATTGTGCTTCTTTGTGTGAATGGTCTAAAAAACACTCTAGTTGCACTCACAACTAAAAGCACTACAAGGCTGTAATAGAAAACAAATGGCAAGCTTTTGAAGATTAAGCAATGTGACACTGTAATGTCCCTTTCCAGGAGGTGTAAAGTTTTTGCGATTGTTTCTCCATTTGCTACTTGAAATTTTACCGAACTTAAAGAACATTAACATGAATACGTTAAATGATTCTCAGGGAATAGAGCATGAACAATCTGGAAATCAATTCTGAGATATCAGACTTGAACATGTTCAGATAGAAGCTAACAGTGAGCAGATAATTACACCCAACCCCTTTGGTAAGCTACAGCAGTATATTAGAAACAATATCCATTGCAGAAACAATATAGATAATGCTCAGATTTGCTCAAACAGCAGGTATATCAAGGTTATCGTGCTCAGAAAACTTAGCAATAATAACAACACTTGACAAACTCAGAACGCTGCAATAACAGAGGGTTCACTAAGACTCATTTACCATCATTTTCTGAGAATTACACTCTACGATTTGACACATATCAACACTTTCACAACGAACAGCTGAGTCATAGTATTTATCAGATTTACTACAGCACTATGTAGGTTCATATAGTCTGATTTTCCACTTATATTCAGAAAAAACACAGCAATATTTATATCAGACTTGGAGTATGACTAACAGAGGCGATACACCCCTCATTCATTCACTTTTAGTGCCCAAATATAGAAATACATTTCCAGACTTTGACTGCAATATAAATGGAGGCCCAAAGACACTATAATGGACTGATATGAAAGTGCAGAATGCTCAGAAGGGAGCTTAAAATATCCTAGAACTTGCAAAGGCAATTACAGGTAAGAGACTCTCAGACCTGGTATATGTCACAGTTGAGCAATGTATGAGTGTGGAAAAGGATGATTTCTGCCCAGAACAGCTCCCAACTCCCACGTCTTGCCTTATAAGTCCTCTACGTCACTTCTAGAATGGATGGCGCCACCTTATGGACAGTCTTTTGCCCAAAAATTCCAGCGCTTCTCTCCTTAATGAACACGTCCCTCCTCAGTATACTGTAACAGTCAAAAACCTCCACAAAGGCTCCCAGAAATGACCATGTTCTAGCACCATAACAAGTAGAAGTTGGTCGCTTAGGGTTTCTCAGGATGTCACGACTTCCAAGGAGTTCAGTTACTCAATGCAGCAATAGACTCAATGAAGGTTACTCTCAGAAATCAGAAATGAAGTATCTTCTTCCATATCAAACCCTTGACTTGTTACATCCCAAGTTGTGAGGTTACTATTTACTATTACTATATAGGGTAAATATGAATGTAATGTGAAATCTGGAGATGCTTGTACCTTGTTATCAATATGTATGTTATCTCAATTGATTGTATTCATGGTGAAATACTACATATATGTGAATAGATGGTTATTGAATTATAGTTATTCTAACTTTAAAGATGCTTATATATATGCTGCTTATTGTTGTGAACAAAGGATTGCTAAGGTATGTGCGAGTGGTTGCAGGTAAATGTTCATTCTCTAGGGGGAGGGGAAATATCACTCGAGAGAGGAGCTTGGTCGGTTAACCGGTAATGTGAACTATCTGAGCATACACACACGTCATCTTAGATTGAGTGAGCTGAGTCAGTTTGTGTGGGTTTTAGGTAAGTCATCCATAGCTTGTAAGATTGCATTAGGAGTCTTGCTTACTTCTGCATGCTTTGTGAGTGATTTTTATCTATGTATTTGTCTTGTGATATTACGATCATTATGATGGTAACGTGAATGAATGTAAGTGGATAGGAAGTGGACATAAATATACATGTATATAGTATATGCACGTATCCATATGTATATACATATCGATACAAACATATGTTGGTAGATGGATATATGCTCATATGAATGCATCGATATGGTATACCTACATATACGTGCACATAGAGGAATATATACGGACATATATACATGTATATATGCACACAACCTATATTATGTGGATATTAATAATATTATATTATTATTGCCTGACAATTTTACATATACATATATATGAATATATATATACATATTGGATATCCTGACTAGCTCACGATATATATATATGTAATTATATATATACAAATTATAGTTATATCAAAACATATAGATATATATAAATATATTTATATACTAGGGTATTTAAATATATATATGTTTTATATATTTAAAACTATAATTAAATATATATAATATAAATATTTGATATTTTATCTCTTAATGGAAATCAAATCATTGATTTAATTATCAACTCTCAATTTGAAAAATCGAATTATTTTTCAAATATTGATTCCAACATAGGAAATCGACTTATTTCCTATTTAATCAAAATATTGCAATTAAACTTTGAAAATTGAATGGAATAATTGCCAACCGACTATGTGAAAAGTATCAATCGGAATTTTATCTTTGGCTTTGGAAAATATATGCCAACCTTGGGAAAAGAGAAATATTTCGATGAAACTATAGTTTTGAACTTTTGAAAATAAAATAAATTGAAGCGCTGAAATGAAACACACGCAAGCGTGCGGGACTATGACCAAGTCACAGAGGATGCAAACTCATTTGGTTTGATGTCGCTTGAAGCCTGAATTATAGGTTGTGTTTACAAATAATTATGGAATTTTCCCTGTGATTAAATACCCTCCAAATTTCATGATTGGCGCCATATTTGGGATACGCCTGTAGGTGTCGATCCTTCTCTTTTCATCATATGCGAGTTTGAAGCATTCACCAATTTTTTGTCAATAACATGAGTCGACTCACCTCTGGAAATGCTGAGTATGGAATTGTAAACCCGCCACTTGCTAAGTAGACCTTTTCAAAACACAGTTTTGTCAATCAACATGCCTTTGGAAGTGGAATTCGATGGGCAGGGGGGGCTTTATAAATAGCCGCCCATTCTTCTTGTTTACTTACTTTATCATTGTTCTCACTCATCTTCAGTTGAGAATTTACTCAGACGCATTAGTCTGTTCGATAACGAATTTCTTATTTGTGCATTCATTCTGTAAAAGTGTGATTTCATCATTTCATGAGAGCTGAATTTAATCTAGAAGTTGAGTTTGTGCATCAATTTCAATATTGAGTCACCTGAGAGTTTCATATCTTCTATCAAACTGAAATCATTACTAGTTTGGTGCATCATTTTCTAAAAGATAAATTTTGAGAGAGAAAGAGAGTCCTGGAAGGAAATTGATGATTGCTAGCAGTGCTGAGAAATAGATTAAGTCTTCACCAGTTGGAGAAAAGTTGAAAACCGGGCATGACATATTCTTCTACCATCAATCTCACTTGAGAATCTTTAAATTGTTTTGGAATTGTGTTTACTGTCTATGCTTAGATAGGGATTTGTTTCATAAACTGTTGTTTGTTGAAAACTGTCATGTTCTATAATCTATACATTAGCTTGCACCTAGGGAGTATGTTGATTAAAGCATAAAAGATGCATACATACTGTGAAAGTATAAAAGACACATACTTGTTATGAAAGGATAGAAGATGCATTACTTGTGTGAATTGCAAAGATTGTATGATCTCCATATAAGGAGAATATGGTTGCTTAGATATTAGTCTATTAAGCATGAGTAAATGAAATGAGTCATTAAGGTACACTAGCCAAGTTATTAAGTTAACTAGGGAAACTGTGTCTACCCTTTAGAGAAGGCTTACTACACTTTTGTGAGTAGATTGTTTGAAGGTAGGTTATCTGGGATGACAGACTATCCATTGAAGGGTATACCTAGCTTATGTAATTACTTAGTAGATTAGTTGGTTGTAGGTTAGTCTGGGGTGACGGATTTACCCATTGAAGGACAATACCTATGCGTAGTGTAAGATAGCCCTAAGTCAAATCGACCCTAAATAGTGTATGTGACAGTTGACCCTCATTAGAAATACTATATGAAACACTTTGATCAAAGTAGTGTAATGTACAAGACATCCTCTTAGACTGGGCGATAATTACACTATTAGTTCACCATGATCCCGTATTACATACTAGTTCGAGAGTTTTTCGGATTGCACAGGTTCTAGTTATGTAGGACACAACACTATGCTCAGTTGGTTAACAGTACCAATTACTCTACCAATCTCTTCATCGAAGGGAGGGCCATCTATCGAATGATAGATGTGCAGGGGACCACATTATAAGTCTGTGGTTGGCGGAAATGCGCCCGAGTGATGCTTCTCCTCCTCATCAGGCTACTGGAGCACCAAAGATTTGAAAGGCGGATTCTTGGACCTTCTTACTACTATTAGTTCTAAAGCTCATTGGAGCTAAGTTAGTTAAGGTACGTTTTCTCGTTACTTGTACTTGTGAAGTTATTGTAATGACATGGAATCTTTATTGTAATTTTATTATGATATCTTGTTCATATATTATCAATAAAGGAAAAAAAAAATTATATTGCAATAACTTGTTAGCATGTTGATTTACTCTTTTTATGTAAATTTGAAAAAAAAAATTACCAAAGGATCGGGTCGTTACATGACTAAGTTGCAACTTGAAGTAGATTGAATCTCCTCAAATTTAGTCACTGAAAGTGACCATTAAACTTGCTTTGAAACACTAACAGAAACCTTGAATGGATTCCTTAGCAATTTCCAGCTAGGGCAGATAGTTGCATTGCCGAAACTAGTGCCCTACGGTTTTCAAACCCATAGACCCAAGAAGCTTCAGAAAATCTCTTCAATGTAATTAGAAAATAACTTCAAACATGGGAGAAATGAGCTCCTTCTTTCCCCTTTTAAAGAACTCCTTGATCTTCTAGAGAGACCCAAGAAGAGTGTTCTACAAGCTTTTAGAAGAATATTTTAATATTTCTTGATGTGACCTTCCACGAAGAGTGTTCTATAAGCTTTTAGAAGAATATTCTTATATTCCTTGATGTGACCTTCCAAGAAGAGTGTTCAACAAGCTTTTAGAAGAATAGTTTAATATTCCTTGATGTGACCTTCCAAGAAGAGTGTTCAACAAGCTTTTAGAAGAATATTCTAATATTCCTTGATGTGACCCTTTTAATATTTTATTATTCACTTAATTCACTTTTTAAAAGTATTAATAAAGTGACTTTATTAATTTATCATTAAAGTATGTCACTTTATAACCTTTTAATATAACTATTTAATATTACCTTTTTAACTTTGCACTTTTTGCCTAGTAACATTAAATAATTAAAATAATGATTATTCCTTAAGAGGGCCAAAAAACGGGGACATTACAGACACCATAATCTTCCCACCACAAATATGCAAGGATAACAATTGCCATTTATACTTAGGATTTTAGTAATTTTAAAAATTAAAACACATGTTTTTTTACCTAGTTGTAAAGTGGCTTCTACGAATGCAAAAATTTGAAGAAAATAATACCCCCTCAGCCTTGTTATAACTCTATATCTCATCAAGTATGAGGTCTCAAAGTTTATTGCCATCAACCAATCTCTCAATACATGTGTTGAGGCCAAGAACAACCTCTCCATCTACTTTGAAAGTAGGGGAGAAATAAAACTTTGGGTTCAAGTAGTAGGTAGCAACATGAATATGTTGGTGGAGTTGTCGGTTTCATCTCTGATCAATTGTGTGCCATATGGGTTCATAGTTGGTCTTGTTTGACTCATACAAATGTTGAATCACCTTGTTGGCCTTATCCATGGCCTCATATAGATACCCCATGGGATTTTGATCCCCATCCACCAATCATAGAACCCTAACCAACATAATGACTCCTAAATATCAAAATTTATCAAAATCAGCAAGTCATAATATTAGAAAATAAATAAATAAATAAAAAATGAAATTTGACAACATGCATTGATGATCTCCTCCATGACTTTGGAAAATCTATCATAAAAAAATGGCCTTCATGACCTTTTTTGTTTTAGCCTTCCTATAGTAAGGACTCTCCAACCATCTTTCACTCACAAACATGTTGGAGTGAAAAAGACACTGAGAGGTGGGGGTGAATCAGTGTCATGAACTAATTTGAAAAAAATTACAGAAACTGAAACAAAACAGATTTATGTTCCCATTTTTCAATGATTAACTCATCCATATATTGAATGCAATCACATATAACTGAAATGAGAAGTATGACAGTAAAGCATTGCACAATAAAGCATTCTCACAATAAATCAGAAAAACCACAGATGAGCAAAGTGACATAAGATATGTTGAGTGGAAAACCCTCCTGGGGTAGAAAAACCACTCCTAAACTGCTGCCTTTTAGGCTTATATTTGAAAAACCACTTTTAACAATGCCTTATAGGCTGATTTTTTAGCACCAACTCAAGGAGCACCAACCCCTTATTTTGAAACACCAATTTCAAGGAGTACAAACCCCTTTTCAGTTTACAGAAATACAATAATACAAAGGGTCTCTTTGTTTCACTTTTTCATACAAGAGCCTCTCAACAGACAATCCCTACAATCCTCAAGGTTCTCAGTTGAACCTTCAGAATTCTAGACATTATCTAATCTTAAGACAGCTTATATTTTTCTTGTATTTCAGATTTACAATATCAGAGTATAACGTGTCTATCAGAATAGACCATACATCAATGCTGTATTCAATCTCTCATTCTTTCAGACATTACAAAAACATGTCTGTCTTTTTCAACAATAGAGGTATATTGCAATATGACAAAACTATTGTCGAATTTGTGCCAGGTATGATCAGAGATTCGGAGAAGTATCCAAAATAAAAAGATTGCTTCTGACAGAATGGCCAAGAAAGTGTATTTTAAGAAAGAAGACTCTGAAACCTGACCACACAAAGAATCTGCACCAACAATACTATCTGAAAAACAAAATCATTACAATGTATGCACCAATAAAAGTATTTTCAGCTTTGAAGGATTGTGATGGAACAAAAATATCCTCGAATATCACAGCAAGAGATTGTAACCGAACCCAAAATAGTGTGCATCCAGTGACCAATAATAACCACCACTTTCAGAATAATGAGCATTATCCCTTTTGAAACTGAAGAGCAGGTAAGAGATTTTTTGTTTTTTCAGAAACCCTTAAGTAGATAATCTTCAATTTGAAACGAATGAGATAAATCCACTTTGAATCCATGATTAGAATGACATATTTCACAGAATGTATGATTACCCACCAAATACAACAAAGAACGATTCCTTCAGAGAAACCCGTTAACAAAAATGATTGGCTTTTTCAAAATACCCAAAGATGTAACTGAAACAAAATGCAATATCTGACAGAGAACAATCTTCCAATGCATTTTCTGATTCGAGATAAGAAAACAGTAACTGCCATTCCACATTTAGCTGAAAAACTTTCTTTAAAAACAAGAAAAAGATAATACCTGATCGAGCTTAAAATGCTGCTACAAAATTAAAAGATACCGGATGATTTTGATAGGCACCCAGCTGGAGAAACTTTCGAATCTCCTTCCATGCTCGTGTCCACTCCTTACTATCCCTGTCATTGTTCTCACAGAAGGCAAAGGCGTTTGCAGCAGGACACAAGTGATAGAGAAACGGCTGAGTGTTAACTTCCATGGCGGCGGCGAAACTAGGGTTTCAAACCCATCTCAAAAATAAAACCAAAGACAATGCTTTCCCTATTCTTTTCTACAAACCTTTCGATGCCTTAGTCAAAAATTGATAGCTTTTGAAGTCCGAAAAGACTTGTCAAAAAAACATCATTATTCACATTTAGAAAATTCGTTGTCAAAGCCCCATGATGCCGACACAAACATTTCCATCAAATCATTATGCTATTTCGAAGACTTTTTAAAGATGTCGACCACAATAATAAAGAATTACCAAATGGTCGATGCCATGTCACTTTTAAAGTGACTTAATTCAATGATTTCCACAAATCTGTTGTTGGCCTTAAGGCCTAATAAACCAACAATTATAGGACCCGAAATACTTAGCTTTTTATAAGAGCTTTTTAATCTTTAAAGCCTGATTCATATATGACTTTATTCTAAGTCTTTTGCTGTGTGATAAAGTCCGATACCTTGCTGTGAGAGGTACAATACATTGACATTTCCATGTTAACCATACAAGGCCCAAAACAAGTATGTCTCCATTTTAAATCATTTACTAATGCAAGTAAGCCAAAATAATGTCTTTTTCAAAATAGATGCCAATGGATATCATTATAAGCCATGTACCATATCATATACCAATGCAGAGAAATCAAGTGAAATATCAATCTCAGGTGCCAAAGTGAACATTAGTATAATGCCAACCCAATATGTCATATCACATGTAATGTAGAGAGATATGTGCTAAGATCAACCAATGATACCAGTGAACCAAACTGACAAGTATCAATGGAATTGAAAACCAACTGATAATGATATACCTGAGTAACCATGCCATTTACCTGTAAGCAAGATAACCTTTATCTGCACATGAAGCTCAACTTGATCAGTATCACAAGATACAATAAATCTGAATGAAAACCAAGTCCATAAAGCTGTCCATAAACACAGTACTGAATGCCAAAACATAAATAGACCAAGAGTAAGTTGAGCCTGAATCAAGTAGTACAATGTAAATACCAAAATGCCATAGCTAAACCAATGAAATGCCAAGACCACAGAGTCAAGATCAGAGTGCCATAGTAACAAGTTTGACATCAAGGACAAAATATCAACAAAACATGCACTTGAGGTTAGACATTGTAACTGATATACTTTTGCAAGGTGAGGAAATTAGTGGCAAAGCGTTAACTCTTGATCACATGAGATCCTTGCCATCAGTTTGCTCTCTCATAAGATTTAGGACGCATGTGTAGTTACATATGCACTTTGTGATATTCCTTGCATCTTCAACCACATTCTTCACCAAACTTAGTTTCCCTATGTTCTCAAAGTGTAGGTCGTGATAGTGGCGAGCACAAAGGATCAAAATTTATGTTGGATGCCTTGCCTCTAAAAGTCTACTGTCTGCCACATATGTACCTGCATTGTCAATAACTATTTGAATGAGTTTTCCTCTCCCACCTTCATCATCACCTCATCGAACATGTTGCACAAGGTCTAAGAAACTTTTATTTCATTGGAGACATCATCTGATTTTAAAAATAGTAGCTATCCTTCTAAAGTTATAAAAAGTTGATGAGGTCCTGTTTTTGCCATTTGTCAACCCATTAGATTAAATGGTGTAGCCTTTCTTTACCTAATGTTTCTTTTGTTCTTCTACTAGTAGGCATGTATTTTGGATCTCATCTTGCAATAATGGCTCACTTAACTAGTGACGACTTGGGGCCTTGAACCCCTTACTTGCCATAGTCAATACATTGACCAATTGTTCCCAATAAGGACTTGAAGCAATATTGAATGGAATATTATTTTAGTACCAAAATCTTGCACATTCCACTTTGTCTCATGTTATGAGTCTCAATTACATGCCATAGCTTCCAATGAAGGTTGTGCACCAAGAGCATTATGGGGAGTAGAAAATTATAGAATTATGGCTTCCCACATTTCTTGATCCTTGTATTCGTGGCTCAATGGAAGAAGGGCACCCCATATCTCCTTATGACCTTGTAGAACTGAAAAATGGGTTTGGGGCTGCCATTGCCTCCATTATTATCTTTTTTTCTACTTTTCTTTGCTCATATGCTGCAAGGAGTGCTTTCACCTCAATGTCAACCTTCAGACCAGCTACTATACATGGCACAACATCTCAAAAAGGGATTCGTGCAAGGTGATATTTGAGTCAATTTATGCCATTGGTCATAGGCTTAGTGCAATGGGTACAAATAACCTCTATTCACACTACACTTGGTGTCCCATGTTTCCAGCAAGT
Source organism: Sequoiadendron giganteum (assembly GCA_007115665.2). Taxonomy (NCBI): domain Eukaryota; kingdom Viridiplantae; phylum Streptophyta; class Pinopsida; order Cupressales; family Cupressaceae; genus Sequoiadendron; species Sequoiadendron giganteum. Next base: position 431,459,969 of record CM021102.1, on the reverse strand, counting down.
ATCCCTTGGTTTGCCATTAGCTCTTCTATTTTTAGAAGCGATATTTATTTTAGAAAAATAAAAATGAAACCTAGCAAAGGGAAAACATGAAAAAATTAGTAATACTCTAGTTAGCTGCAACCTAAACTTTAAAATAAAATATTTAAAAAATTGTTGCATAAAAAGATTTTCTTATTCTTTCATTGTCATGTTTGATTGCTTTTTACAATTTCTAGTTTTCAACTTTCATTGTCATGTAGCATGTTTGATTGCTTTTTGTAGTTCAACTTTCATTGACATGTAATGTGTTTGATTCTTGTGCAAAGTTCCTTGCCTCCAATGGAGTTTGGGTCTAGCACTAAATAAAAAAATTGGTGATTAGCTTCTAAGTTCTATTCACTTTTTTCCATCAAAATGTGATAAAATTAATTTTTTTAGGTGTAATCAGGAATCATTTTTTCATTCCATTGCTTGGTGCTGATGTTTTTTATTGTGGGGGATTCCTATTATCTTTTTCAACTGGTAGGTTGCATGGAATAGGAATCCACCATAGTAAAAGTTTCCCATGTAACTCGCCAATTGAAAAAGATAATACTATAATTGAATGAAATAGGAATCCACCAAAATAAAACTTTCCCAGGTTCAAGTAAATATAATAACGTTTGAAGGATGAACAACTATATTTCTTAGAAAGAATAGACCTGAAAGATAGAACTCAACTAACAATTTGTCAATGATATGGTATTCTTGATAAAAACCTCCTATCCAAATTTTTGAATTTTTAATCAATGCGAATAATCTCTACCATCATCCTAGACTCCTAGTAAATATCATATGAGAAATATTGATGTTCGTCCTTCCAATGAATACCAACCATGAAATGCAAAGTATTATAATGAATGTCATATGAGAAATATTGTTGTGCATTCATTCAAGTTTATAATGAATATTAACCATCAAATGTAGAGTATCGTAATAAATGTCATATGAGAAATAATGTTGTTCATCCTTCCAACGAATATCAACCATCAAATGCAAAGTATCAAAATAAATGTTATATGAGAAATATTGCTGTTCATCCTTACAACAACTATCAACCGTCAATTTACTACAAGCAAAGTATAGCCATGAATCTAGTAACAAGAATAATAATGATTACTATTTATTAGCATATAATGGTAAGCCAATCAGCAAGCACTAACAAACAATTTAACACAAGCGAAGTATAGCCATGAATCTAGTAACAAGAATAATAATGATTACTATTTATTAAAATATAATGGTAAGCCAATCAGCAAGCATTAACAAAGTAATTATTAGTGCTTGTAGATTGGCTTACCATATTCATGCAAGGGCCAAGTAGATAAAAGGCAAAAAAAAAACTTCATCACATTTCCAATGGTTATCCCTAAGTCATCATAGTTGTACTTAGTCACATCCCAAAAATTCTTGAAATCACATTGAATTTTTAATGTTTGGCAAAAAAAAGGTTTTTATACCAAATTTGGTGAGATTTTGATTGGTTTTCATGCAAAAATCATGGGTTTTTGACAATTTTTTAAAAAACCCAGCAATGAGTTTTTTGGCAAGTTACTTGTTGCCGGTTCTAGCTTGTGAGTATTCACAAACTTTTGCAACTATGATATTGACAATTTGAGAAATGTAACAAAGCAATTAAGAGAAACTATAACATTGGGAGATGATTTATAACTACATGTTGAAGAAGTTGGTGAAGCTCCTCTCAATGTTCCAACCCAAGGTAAAACAAGTATTAATGTTTTACTTGTTTTAAGGCTAAAAAAAATATTATCTCAATTAGCCAGATCATTGACAAAAACATGAAGATTGTTTCTCAACTAGGAACTTGCAAGGTGTTTGATAGTAAAGGAAAATTGGTATGTGATGGATATATGAAAGGAGGACTATTTTGTTTGAGGACAAACTCCTCTAAATCCTTAGTTTTAAGTGTTGCTTCCAGAAATCAGTTGTGGCATGAAAGATTTGGCCATATTAACCTTGGGTCATTAAAGGAAATGTTTAGTCAAAATATAGAATATGGTCTTCCATGCATCACTATAGATAAGTGTTTTTGTGAAGCATGTGTTATGGGGAAACAACATAGAGAAAAGTTTGATTCTAGAAAGGCTTGGAGAGCAAGAAAAAGTTTGAAGAATTTGATGTTTTCAAGGAGTTTGTACACCAAGTCGAGAATGAATATGATAAAAATATCAAAATGTTGAGATCAGATCATGGGGGGATTATACCTCAAATAAATTTATCAACTTTTAGGAACAAAGGAAATAAAAATGCAACTCTTAACTCTATATACTCCACAATAAAATGGAGTTGAAAGAATGAATAGGACACTTCAACAAAAAGCTAAATCAATGCTTAAGGCTTGTAATCTTGAAGGTAAATTATGGGGAGAAGCCATCCATATGTTGGCTCATTTGATCAATTAGAATTTGACTAAAACTTGGACATCTCTCTAGAAGAAGCATGGTCAAGTAGGAAGCCATTAGTTAGGCATTTGAATTTTTTGGGGAGCATTGCCGACATGAGAGAAGAGAAGAAAATTTGGTGATAGAGTAAAAAATGCATCCTTGTTGGATATGATGATTTTAGTAAAGCCTATTGATTGTATGATCCCAAGGCAAAAAAACATCACATCTCTAGAGATGTCATTTTTGAGGAAGAATGTCACCTTACAAGTATTTCCATGTTGATTTCATGAAAGAGAAAGATAAGGGTGATACATTATCATACTCTCCTAATTTTTTTGAGCTAGAACCAGAAAGTACTACTAAATCTATAGAATAAAGAGAAGGAATTGATGAGCTAAAATCAAGTTGATTGTTCACTAGAGAATCTAATGTTCCTCTATGGAGTCAAAATTAGAAAGGAGAACACCCATTAGATTGTAGGACTATGAGGTCAATTATGCATTGATGGCTACTATTCCAAGCATAGAAGCAAAAAACCCGAAAAAATAAAGAAATTTCAATAAATTGTTGATTGAGCTGGCCAACGATTTTTTGCCAATAAAATTTGCATAAATCACATCAAAAAATCGCGATTAAATTCGGGTAAAAATTGTTACCCTAAAAAACGCATTAAAACCCAAAAAAACCTCACGAAAACCCTAAAAAAACCATGAATGGTGTATTTAGGGAAGCACGACATTGTCAAAACTCCTCAAACAGCCACACAACATTGTCAAGACACCTCAACCGTGCAACAAAATTGCATGATGAACTAGTTGAAGATGGGATTGTGTGACGAACTAGTTGAAGAGGAAGCTACAACCAGTAGAAAAAGGTACCATCTCCATCTCCATTTTGTAGAGTCACAATTAGATAAAGAATTAGAACTAAAATGCTGCAACCAGTAGAGTTAGATAAAGAATTTAAATTCCATTTTGACATAGTTGTAAGTCGTGGGTTATGTTCACGGTGACACCATACTGTGAGTGTGGTGGACATACCACAAATCTTTAGAATTCGGTCTAGAGTGTATTCCGAAGCTTCTGTTGTTTGTTGTCTTAGTCTGCCATTTTTCCAATCAGCCTTCTTAGCAGTCAACCTTTGAATCAGGGACATCATTCCTTACCTCATTTGTTTTTTTTGTAAAGCTAAGCTCTCATTTGAATAAAACCCAGCCATAGTATGTTGCCTAGAAAAATAACGTAGTTCTTAGGATATGATGCACTTTAGATAAGATCAAACTTCTTCATTGTTTTCGTTGAAAGGTTAAATATTGCTTTGTTTTATACTCCTTGGGAAACAAACAAAAGAAATTCATTTTCCTACCTGCAGAAGGATGAATTAAAGTTGCAATAGAAAACCAAGAAGAATCCACAAGTAAAGGAATACCTGCAAATGCAATTGAGTATGTAGACAAGTTTGTTGATGCTAATAGAATTAGTTGTGAAGAGGAGTTTCATCCTCACTAAGTAAGTTATTATATCTGCCAATCAGTTAATCATCACTAACATTTCCATCAACCCCATTGCATGCACCTTATAGTGTTGTGCGTCGTTGCTTTCTTGTCAAGTACCAAATCAATTCCAAAATCTTGTATTCTCTCATATGACACCTGAGAATGTATTCAAAGTTCTTTAGTGTTGCATGGTTAGCTAATCCTAATTCAACTTCTTCGATAGCTTATGTTTGCAATGCATCATGGGCAGCCCACTCTTCTCCTCTGCTTAAGTTGCATAACCAAAATCTGCTATAAATTAATTCATCACAAACGAGTTTGCACCATCATCAATAGATCAATCTTGTTTAAATGGAAGTCCTCCTTAACCAAATGAGGTTGGAGATAATTCTTTCCCATAAAACATTGATATGACCCAACTTGTGTTCGAGTATGTTGCTATTCTGTTCAGGTTCGGGTTTAGGTGTAGATTATCGAAACATTGATATCAAGTATTCCTTTTGTTTCCCAATTTCACATTCAGGTGTAGATTTTAGCCATGTATTGGTTGCATGTTTTTGTCCTTACTTTCTTTTATCTTCGTAGTGAAATATTCGTACATAGCTCCTATTCTCTCAGTATTTTGACTGTTGTCAAAATATGATTATAGACAGAAAGAAATTAAATTAATGTTTGTTTATATCCAAACTGGGTCAGGGGGACTCTAAAATACAGTGAACTTTTTCCACATTTGTGCTTATTATTTATAAACAAAGTGAACTTTTATAATTTGAGTGTATTAGTAGTATAATGGGCCTTAGTATGACATAAACTAGCAATTGCACCTCTAAGTACAATAGATAAGTTGATAGGAACTATGAAACATAGAAAAAAGAGCTAGTATACATATACCATTATGGAAAACATAGAGAAAAAAGAAAACTTACAAATACATTTGTAGATGTAGATATTTGCGTAAAAGGGAAAATGAAGATACAAAACAGAAATGGAACATTTATACTTTAATTCAGCCACATGTATTGCTAGTTTTTTTTCACAGTTGATACCTTCTTGACATTTAGTGCAAGGGAATTAAAATCAATTTGCAAGTTTTTCCCAATTAATTATTCATGCCTTAATACTGAATTAAGATGCTTTTGTAGATTTGATCATAATGCCATGTCGAAAAGACTTTGCGTGGAAACATTGCACGTCAATATTGGGTACAACGAAGGTTAAATGCAATTGGTGTTTGAATGACATCAACGGTGGCATTTATCGCTTCAAATGGCATTTGGCAAAGAAGCTAGGAAATAACACCATTATTTGTACAAAATGCCCTGCAGAAGTCACGTATCAGGCAAGACAAGCTCTTGAAGGGATTTTTGAGGGTAAGGCTAAAAAGGCAAGAACTGGGAATGAAATAGACTCTAATTCTATAGAAGGTAGGAGGAATTGCTTCAATGGGGAAGATGGTGCACATGTATGTGTTTTGCAAGGAATCTAGGTCGACACCTTCTTTTACAGCAAGTGGCCCAAACACAGGTGGATCACAAACCACTTTGGAGAGTACATGATGGAGGAAGACTGTCCATGAACAAGCAAAGAAGGCAATAGAAATTTTCTAGTACTACTCTAGCTTGTCATTCCATTGTCAAGTCTCCATACTGGCAAGGTATGGTGGATGCTATTGCAGCTGTAGGTCTTGGGTTCAAATCCTCATCTTATGGGTCATTAAGGGTTCCTATGCTTAATGATGTACTACAAGATGTTATGATGTTCTTGGTGAACATCGACTAATGTGGGAAAAGATTGGTTGCAGCATAATGTCAAATGGATGAACAAATAGGAGGAATCAAACACTCATCATCTTCCTCGTGTCTTGTGATATTGGCACAATTTTTTTGAAATCTATGGATGTAGCAGACAAAATCAAATCTACAGTTGCATTGTTCGAGATGTACGACTTAGTGGTCAAAGTAATAGGGCCACAAAATGTGGTTCAATTTATTACAAATAATACTGCTGCTTGTGTTGCTACTGGGAGACTCCTGACAGACAAATACCCCTCCATATTTTTTACTCCATGTGCAGCACGTTACCTTGATCTAACCCTAGAGGACATTAGAAAACTTGAGTGGGTTAAGGAGGTATTGCAAAAGGCTCGCACAGTTACCAAATTTATCTATAATCACACAAGGGTTTTGTGTATGATGCGTTCTTTTATAGAGGGCGAGGAGTTAGTTCAACCAAGGGTGACAAGATTTGCAACACACTTCCTTGCACTATAAACTCTTTGTGAACAAAAAATGAATTTGAAACAAATGTTGGTTTCAAACAAGTGGATAGAGTCTGGCTTCACAAATGAAGGAGATGGCATCGCAGTGTCTATTATGTTAGTTTTTGGGATGTAGCTGAAGAAGTTGTAGAATTTTCAAAGCCTCTAGTGAAAGTCTTGAGACTAGTGGATGGGGATAAATCCCCCAATTGGATATTTGTATGAGGCCATGGTTATGGGACATAATTGATAGAAGATGGGATCGACAAATGCATTTCTCTCTCCATGTTGTAGGATACTCTCTGGTTACGGGACATAATAACCCGGCCAAAATAACCTTGGATAGAATACCCCAGTCACAATAACCCAGGGTCATAATAACCCATGGACAAAATAACCCGTAGTCAAAATAACCCATGGTCATTTTAGATCAAGCTAGTAAACCAGTTGAATATACAATTACCAATAGTTGGGTTATTTTGGCCGAGTTATTATGTCCAGGGTTATTTTGGTCGGGTTATTATGTCCTGATACCATACTATCTTAATCCAAGTTTGTTCTATAACTCTTCATTGAGAGATGATGATGGTGAGGTTGCACAGGGCTTGTTCATATGCATGGAAAAAATGTTTGCTACCATAGAACAGTTAATGACAGCTATGGGAGAGTTAGCAATGTACAAGCAAGCAAGGGGTTTTCTCTCATCTAAGGCTATTGTGGAAGGTAGGAAGACCTTGCAACTAGGTAGAGTCTATAAAATTTTGACAATCTCTCTATTTTGTGGACAAAATCATTAAATGTGGTAAAATTTTGAGATATTCTTACATGATATCATCTCCATATAATGTGTTTTTCAGCGCTATGCTGGGGTTTTTTGGTCATGAAACCAAAAATTTTAGGTGGATAACGAAATGCATTATGAGCCAGCCATGCAATTCATCCGCTTGTGAGCGTACTTGGAGTGTTTTTGAACACACACATTCGAAGAAACACAACCGCCTAACACAGCAAAGGATGAATGACTTGGTGTTTGTTCACCACAACCTTCGCTTGAAGCTAAAGAAAGCTCAAGGTTAGACTTTTAGTATACTTGCAATCGTAGTTGTAAATTTGTAATTGTATTCATAAAGTTTCTCATTTGTAATCCCAAGACTAATTTGTCCATGGACAAAATGAGGTACCATTGAGGATGTTGAGCCAATTGACCTTGATGAGATTGATCCAAAGAATGAGTGGATTGCTAGTGATGGTGACTTTCTTGAGCCTGAGGATTTCGAGATCCTAGAGGATCACTTGGATGGTCACGTGGTTGAATGATGTAGGAGAGGCTTCGCCCCAGGAGCTTCATCATCAGGACCTGCAACCCTCTAGCATAGCTCTATTTATAGTAGCAACTAGCAATAGTCATTGGCTACTTTTGATTTTTTGAAACTTTGTACTCAGTTTATAGGTTGACTTTGTACAAACTATATTGTAATTGAAAATTTGTCATCTATCAGCATCTAGTTATTAGATATGCATTATGAACTAATGCTTTGAAAGATGCGGAATGCAATGTAATCAACGATATGAATATAAACAACAAAAATCTATTTTCTATGATTCATTATTTAAACTCTCTATTTTATTTTCTCTCTATATCTCTATTGCTATGGAAATGCCTTTCAATTCAAAAAAAAAAAAACAGTTTCTCTTATTCTACATTTTTTTACTTTTTTTTTTCTAAATCCAATTTTCCCATTTTTTAAAAAAAATCTTGTACTTTTAGTTTGCCGATTTTTTCCCCAAAAGCTTTTTTCTGCTATGATTTTAAGTATCCATAAACCAAGCTCTTTCAAGGAAGCATTTAAAGAAGAAAAATGGTAAAGTGCTATGGATAAAGAGATGGCTTCAGTTCATTAGAATTAGACATGGGAATTGATACCTCTACTTGTTTGTAAAGAAGCCATTTTTTGTGAATGGGTGTTTAAAATCAAGTCCAAATTTGATGGCTTAATTGGCTAGAAGAAAGCAAGATTGGTAGCCAAAGGCTACAAACAAATTGAAGGTGTTGATTACATGGAAACCTTTGCTCTAGTCACAAAGATGATCATGGTTAAAATTTTGATAGCACTTACTTCCTAACATAGTTGGAAAATCCACCAAATGGATGTCAAAAGTGCACTCATAAATGCATATTTGATAGAGGAGGCATATGTGACACAACCTTTTGGTTTTCTTGAAAAAGGAAAGGAACATATTGTATGTTTCCTTAAAACGGCTATATGGTTTGAAATAGTCTCCATGAACTTGGTATTCAAAAATTGATAAGTACTTTCTTTAGAGGGGATGTTAGAAATTTTCTATTTTCCACCAAGTTTTAGGGATGGGGACAATAAGGGATAGGTGGACGGGTTTTCTAAACAGATTTTTTTGAGGTCATTTTAGGGGATGGTAAAGGGTATGGCTATATAAAAAGTAGAGAAATTTTAAATACTCATATGATAACATTGATAAAGCATTTGTCATATGCACTACAAAATCTTTCATACACAACATTAGAGTTGAATTGAGAATTCACATGAGTTGAACTAAGAATTCACATGAGAGTCAAACAAACTAATAAATGTCAAAACTCAAAATTTAATTGCTTCAATAATTCATTGTTAATGTGAAATGTTATAAAATTAAAAATACAACAAAATGCCCAAAGTCTACAAATTTGAACTGCAAAACGTCAAATGACAAAGTCCAAAAAGCATAGTAATCAAAAGTATGAGGCTTCCCCTAAATGGCATCCACCAACATTGCATCAAAATCGGAGTCTAGCTTTGAGCCACTACCACTATGAGGGACTACCTCATCCAATGGAACTCCAACCAATCCCTCTAGTGTCTCCTCCTCATCAATCTGGGTGGCATTTTTGGGATCAACATCTGACCATAAAGTTGGAGTTCACCGATACTCTAAAGTTTGATGATCTTAAAGTTTCAAAGAACAATGCACAACCACCAACATCTTTTCTCATTTATAAGTAAGCCTATTGCTCTTGATAGATTGGATAAAGCTATAATTGGACCAATTCCTCTCTACAACAGAGGAATTGACAACTTGTGAAAGGAGATGAATAACATCCTCAATTGTGGTGTATCCTTGTTGTGCCATGTCCACCATCCAATAAGATCATTTTAAGTTAATAAACTATGGTGTATCCTTTCGATGCCATGTCCACCATCTAATAAGATCAGTTTGAGCTGGCGTAGCTCTATCTATCTTCGCCTTTGGTTTGCTATTTAAATGCTGTCCACAAAGATTAGTAAAAGCAAGCCATTGTGTGCAAGGTATACTTGACTCCTCACTTGAATACATCTTTTAGAGGGCCTTCATTAACCATTTTTTTCTGTTCATCATCACAAGGAGGCAACCTACTAGCTTTTTTTGCATACCATTTAGGGGTTAGAGAAAAGATTGCCATATGAATTGGGTGTTCATAGTGTGCTACCACCACATTACAATAGGATTAGTATGTTTCTCATATAATCCAAAATTAGGATCCCTATTAGAAATTGCTTGTTTCATCTACCCAAGCATGTTGTCAATTGTCACACAAATCTCTTGAAAGGTTAGGAGAATCTATATCAACAATTCTAATGGCATCTAAAATAGGGGAGATGAAATAGCAAACATATCTACAAATAAATTTATGAAAAAGACAAGTTAGAATATTAGAAAAAAAAATTAATAATAAAATAGCAATCAATTCATTAATAAAATCAACAAGTTATTAAAAGTCAACAATTTCTTACCTCGCAATGGACCACTAGTTATCATCAAGGATCTTTGGACTGATAACTTTTTCCTTCAACATTGTTTGCATTTGGCCATCTACTCCACTCTAAATTAGCCATCATCAATTGTAGAGCATCCTACACCTCAAGCATCTTCTCTAACAAAATGAAATAATTGCCATACCTTGTTTCCACAAGTTTGAGGAATTCCTTCTTCAAAACAGTCCTAAAGAGAGAAAGTGAGATGTGGTGGTTGAAAATTAACATTTGAATATCTCTAGCTTCTACCACTAGTTGTTGTAGCCAATCTATTTTCCCTATGTCTTTAAATGTTTTTTTCAATGCATAAACACAATGCAAGATCCAAAATATGTGCTTGTAAGCACTCTCTATGAAATATCCCCCAACAATTCTTTCAATTTTGAGCACAAGATTTCTCCCGTTAGCGTTAGCAAATCCAATAAACCAGTTGAAAGGAACCCTTTCACTTTTTGATCACCCAGATCCCAGTGTGGGCAAGGTGAGAGCATAAGGTAGAAAGGGGATCGTTAGCATATAAATCTGAAACTGCTGGAAAAGTACAATGCATATGCAACTCAACCACTTATTCAGCGGCAGTATTTTGACGGCTCAACCGATCAGCATGATGAAGAATTACAAAGTACGGAAAGTAAAGTTTGGGCAGCTTACCGAACCCTTCCGCTTGTTCAGTGGGCAATACAGAGAGTAAATGCTGAAAATAAATAGACGGCGAGGCCTGTCCCTTCCACTAAAAGTGGGAATTAAAAGGTAAAGTGCAGAAATATAAAATGACTGAATCAACAATACTGATTTCAGCCTTACAATGAGAATAATCTGCAAGTTACAAAAGTTGTAGTTGTTCAAGTCCATTGTAAATTGATATTGAATGGTCTCCAAAATTTCACAAGAAAATCAACTAAGGAATAAAGCCAAAATCTGAACTTAACCAAATCTGATATGAGAAAAACCAGCAAACTGAAGATGCAAACCAGCAACTAAGAACACACCCAAAATGCTCAAAACTCACACAAGACACCTCCATTCACTCCCAAACTGAAAGCACGTGATTAACTGATGATAGAAGTCCAATCTTGCAAAGGAAAGGCCCACTGAATTCTGTCACAAAGAAAGGCACACATCCCAATGCTTGGCTGCAAATGGTACGGCCTAGGGAAAGGGTCGGCCTTACTTATAAATTCAGCCTCTTCACTAAAAAATATGAAACATGGAGGAGAGGGGTGCCCAAGGTATAGGAACACATAGAACAAACACCCATAACTAGCAAAAATTCCTCCAATGAGTTATAATTGAAAACAACCTACAGCCATACAAGAACCAACAATACAAAACTTTAGAAAACTTCAAATAACATCATCTTAATAAGCCCAATCTGCTCTTCAGTGTAAAGAACAATCAATATCTTAGCTAGTTGCTATCTTTCAAGCAAGAAATTAAGTTTGCTAGGAGGTATGCATTCCTCAAAACGAGTGAGTAACCATTTCGGCAGCACTTCATTATATTTTTTCATGGATGCCAACAATGAAGCCCAACACTCTTATTTATAATCTTCTCCACAAATTCAAACTGCTTTTAACTCCAATTCACCCTTTCTCAATTTTCATTTGAGTTTCATTAGCCTCCTTTACAAGGTCGTCCAAGGCATCAGAGAAATAATACATTATCAAAAGCAAATATAATATGAGATGGGTGTCCAAATTGATTTAAGTGAAAAACCTCATAAAAGTTAACTTTTTTAATAAAATCAACTTATCTCTCCAAGCTAGGCATCCACTATGCCTTAGCAAAAATATTTCACTTAAAATAATAATTCACCCAAAGTACCAAATTTACCAGAATGAGCTCCAAGAGTGCGGGAGACCAACTGCTCCAATTGACTTGCCTGAAATAGCCTCTGAACTGGCCTGTTGAAACCTTGCTAAAAATAGCACTGCTAATAATAGCAAGCGCTGAAAATACTGAAATGCGTCAGAAATGCTTATATGCACTGGAAACCCTAATACTGCACTGTTAAAAATAACACTTACTATAAATAGCATACTACTAAAAATAGTAAGTGTCTCCAAATGCATTTTAACCACATTTTGAGCAGTTGTCGTAACATTAAAAATAGTAAGTCCGGAAAAGTTTGTCAGATGCAGATGCATGTCATACCACTGTAAAGCTCTCTGAAAACCTAGAAAGAAACTAGCAACCAATCTGCAAAACTCCAACATGCAAACCCTTGAATCCTCAAAAGAAACCTCCAAGCAGCTGGAAACCCTAATTTTGCCTCTGACTAACCTACGGGCATCCGAGAATAGGCTAACAATCATTGGAAAGTGTAGTGCTAAAAATGGGGACATTACACTCTACCATCATGTTAAAAAATTTGCATACATGTTCCAAGGTGATGACTACCTATACAAGATTTGAGGGCCCGACCTCCTCTATCGCATCTCCCAAAATAAAAAATTGGAAGTCCACATCCTTGCACTTCGTAGAACAATCAATATTTTTAAGAAAATAAGAGCCAGTTGAACATGTGAGTATGATGTTGATGAGCGGTCGATGTCTAATATAAGTCCACCCATCTATGACAATAGAACAACTTTTCCTAATCCAAATCTATCTTATGTCTTTCATCACCAAAATCACCTTAGTCTTTGTCAAAGAGGATACTGCATAGTTTATTTTCTCTAGGGAGTGAATGAGAGACTAACAAAAGCTACATCTTTGAACATTTGTTTCAAGTAAGAAGAATGTGCAACATGGAATGGGATTGCAATGGGTATAGAAGAAAATAGCAATGGAAGACTATGCCACATCCTTTGCTTGCATATTGAACATACCTAAAACTATCCCTACCTTCTCACTAATGATAGTCTTTCTCTTTCTTCTTGTAGAAACATCACCACTACCACTACTGACCATAGAATGCATCAAGATATGCATAATTGATTGTGCATATTGTGTTGGCATTGGCACACCCTTAATACTTGCTTCTGCCTACATATGCAATCTAGGAACCTCTACCTTCTCATCCTCCTTTATATCTATAATAACCCGACCCAAATTACTATACAATATTATTTCAATTTCATGACTTCAGGTGTTCAGGCATATCCTTGTTAACCACTTAGTCCAGTAGTCTAACTCCCACAAACTCCTTTAGGATGCGCTTAATGAGGAGATAATCGTTGGTGATGCATATTAAGTGGAAAAAACTTAAAATAAAGTGGCAGCGCTATGAGTATGTCCACTTAAATGGAGAAGTATCCAGACAACTCCTTAACTAGATATACTATAAAATTTCTCAACTTCCCTTGCACGAAAGTCTTGGACAAAATTGTAACCTTTCTAAGAGCTTGGGGTAAGAAGTAAGAAGCGCCCAACCTCCAATTAATGTCGAACTCCTTGTAATCTTCTATTTTGAAATGGTCTACGATGGTAAAAGGTAGCTAATAATGTTTTCGTCCTTCAATCTTGGTTGACACCGTAGCATCAAAACATCGATTATTGGACTTGCAATTCTCCTAGTAAATTAATAAGAGTTCTCCCTAAATTAATACGGCTTCCTACTTGAAATATAGTGCTTAACTTTTGAAGCCTGATGTTTCTTCAAATATTTAATTGATCATACAAATATTCAACTTCATTAACAATTATAATATGATTATTTTCTAAGTTTGTGCCACCATACATCACACTCAACTATTTGTATTCACTCATCAAGCTCTTATAGACCAAACAAATCCACGTCACTCTTTAAGTTGCAATCACAATTCACAAACTTCCCCTTTGAAATTGTTACAATAATATTTAGCTTGATACGGCCTCCAATCACAATTCATAGATTTCACATTTGCACTAGGAAAATTATCATGTCAGCTCCTTTTTGGCGGTTTACTCTTAATTGTTGCGACTAGGCTTGTATATGATGATAGGTAATAATGTGTAGTTTATTTGCAAGAAATCCTGAAAGATATAAAGTCTTGGGTCATAGCCTCCCTTTCAACATGCCACATAATTATTGACCTCTCTTCAAACAAAATTAAAATATGATAAGCAATCTTTTGAAAACCTGGTATGATACGGCTCCATTAGAATATCTTGCGGCTCCTTGGAAGGTTATAGTAGGAAGAATGGAATATATTTAACTTCCTCAAGTTATTCAAATATCCTCTTTGGTTAAGTGGCTACCTCCATGATTTTATACAACGTGTAGTATAATACTAGAAACATAAATACTCACACAAACCAACCAACAAAGTTAACTTTGTTCAAACTCCATGAATGATTCTTCCCTTAATTAAATGAGTCCTTACAGGTTTAATTGCCTCTAACTTCAATTACTTAACATAGGATGCCTGCAAAGAGAAATTAAACCAATTCTTTATTTCCTTTCACCTATGACTCACAATAAGTTTGGAATTTTTATTTTCTACAAACTGCATCAAACACAATACTAAAACTCTAGACCAATTAAATGCCACTAAAAGACTTACGCCAAAGTCTTATTGTTTATGTCACATAGCTTTCTATGGTACGACAACCTTGCCTGAATTTGTATAGTTGAAGTGAATAGACATAAATAAATGATAACAATATATTCAATTATTTCCTCAAATATTCTGATAAATCAAACTTTGAAATTTGTCTTGAGACAAGACATCACAAGTTTCAATAACCCAATCGTGAAATTCAACTGCGAAACCTAAGTGATTTCGCCAGTAACAGTTAGGGTGGATAATCTCACCACTGAAACTAATCTTCTTTCAGAGGGTTTCCATCCTCCAAAAGGTTCTGTTGAACTTTGTTCAACCAGCAAAACCTGTTCTCCAAAGCAAAAGCAGCATGCCCTCAAAAGGAACTCCAAAAAACTTTTATTCTTTCCTCTTCGTAACTCCTCACCACCTTTCTTGAATTCTCCCATTTGCTTTTAGTTTTATTCTTTTTAAGAATTCACCTAAAAGTGACTTAATTAATTTACTTTAACTTTTCCAAAACTTAAGTCACTTTTGCACATGATTAAAAATAATAATTTGTCTTTTAATTTAATCTTTTTTGACAACATAAAATTAATTGTTTAATTACAATGCTAATGTAGTAAAAAAATGGGGACATTACAATATCTAGACACACGTTGACCTCATGTCCTAAAAGGTCCAATAGATGAGAATATACTCTTGTGTAGCTCCCTCTAAAATCTAGTTTGCAAATGTGACACCACAAGGCTGTCATGAATTACAGAAGAGCTTTTTGGGATTAAAAGGACCTTTTACATAAGGTTTTAAAACTTCCAAATGGCACTCAAATGGATTTTGTGGCTATCCCCCTTCACCCATAACACTCCCATGCTCTGATGAATCCCCAATTGATTTTGAAACTCTCACATTTTGATTTTCAATTTTTAAATCCATATCATTTTCATTACTCTCATTGTTTTTGCTCATGTTTTGTTTTTGTGAAACAAATTGCAAGTGCAAACTAAAAATAGAAAAAAAATCATACTTTTCTTCCTTTAAAATTGAAAAAAAAGGCAAGGAAAACAAATGGAAGAATGACTTACCTTTTTCACTTATCTTGCTACCTCACTCCTCATTGTTCACCAATGCTAATTTTTTTAGCTATACCTTCAAACCTTGCTCAAAATGATTTTTTTGGCTCCAACTTGGCTGCACAATTTTTTGACATGTAAAAGTGAATTTGAATGAGATAGGGAGGCATTTTTTTTTGTTGCTTTAGGGACATGCAAAAAATAATAATAAAACATTTCTTTTTCTAATTATAGACCTTTTTTTGAAATTATTTTTGTGCTACAAGTCAGGGGACAATCGGCCATCTTGGAGATGTCTTGTCGTCCCCTACCCGTCCCCAATCTATCCTCACATGCCCAAGATGTTTATGTAAAAAAAAGGGATTGCTAGGGGACATCCCTAAGCCATTACCATGCCTTGGGATTTCCCCAAGATGAGTAACGTAAAAAATCCTATGAGACGTGTCCCCAAGGAACATAGGAAATCTGATGTTGATCCAAACTTATACATTAATATTTCTGATCATAAGTTAATGTTCATTGTATTTTATGTTGATGATTTGCTCATTATTGGGAATGATCAATCACTTATACATGAATTGAAAGATATGAAGACTGATTTTGAAATGTCTAATTGGGATTACTTCATTGCTTTCTTGGAATAGAAGTGTGGCAACCACCTACAAAAATATTCTCTTAAATAATGTGCACCAAAGAAATTCTCACATGGTTCAAAATGCACGACTACAAAGCTTCACCCATACCAATTGCGGCATGAACTAAGTTGACTAAAGACTTAAAGGTGAAGTAGTTAATAAAACACTATATACGAATTGATAGGAAGTTTTATTTACTTGTCTACTATTTGTCTAGAGTCTAGACATATCTGATGCAATTGGAATCTTGTCCTAATTCATGGCTCGTCCAAAACATAGTCATTGGTTAGTTTCAAAGTAGGTTTTGAGATATCTTCAAGGAACACAAAACTTTGTATTGGAATATCTGAAGAATGAAGATTTCAAACTTGCTGGTCTTTCAGATTTGTATTGGGCAAGTTGCATAGACTATAGGAAATCAACCTTTGGTTAGTTCTTCAATCTTGGCTCCACCAATTTTTCATTGCGGTGTAAGAAGCAACCTGATGTTGAATTGTAATAAATTAAAGCAGAGTACAAGGCGATAGTTGCAGCAACATGGGAAGCAATATGGCTTAGACAACTACTTGAGAATCTTTGACGTCAACAACTTGATCCCTCAAGTATGTATTGTGATAATCAAAGTATGTTGAGAATGTTCAAGAATCTAGTGTTCCAAATTTACACAAAGCATATTGAAATACATCATCACTTTATCACTCAACATGTCCTCAATAAAGAAAATGAGCTAGTTTATACACCAACCAATGAGCAGTTTGTTTATGTATTCACTGAACATTTGAATAGAGATAAGTTTGTATACTTTCAAGAAGGTACTGATGATAAATGTTCTTCATTTGTATATGGATAGCTATGAGCCTATTTGTTATAGGTGAACCCCATTATCTGGTTGTATTGTGCAATGAAATAAAATTTATGGGTGACTGTTGAAAATATAAACTGTATTTAATGACAATCCCTAAACATTTGTCATGTAGAGACACATTTATCCACATATTTTGCCTATTTAAAGAATATTTGGATCTCTAAATGATATATAGAACAAATCTATTCAAAGCTCTCCAATTTCAACAAGAAATACTTATCCAATCGAAGTGAAACGTTTCCAATACTTGGAAGGATGAACTCTGCATCTTATCTATTAATTCATATTTTCTACCATATAAAATGAATAGCATTGTAATCTTTCAAGTTCTTGAAGTATTAACATATTCGATTCTTATCTTCATTCACTTACCTATATTTATCCTACAATATAATGTTTTGATAAGGACCTAAAATAGCTTCTTATTCTTAACAAAATTTTCAACTATTGGTGTTATAATACATAACAATACAATTGGAGAGTAGAATTGGAAGGCTAAAATGGTTGGTATTTCTGTTGTTGGATTAGAAATAAGCTTCTTATTTATTTTTATGCAAAAGTGGTATGGATGTTTTGTATATTGAGTTCTAATGTTGACCAATAACATTTTATGTAGGAGGAGTTTGATTGGAACAAAAAAATGATAACACAATATTTTGGTCGAGAGGTATGTAGATGCTTTTATGGATGTCTTTTGTTTAGCATTTTGTATGGTTTAAATTTCTCTTCTTTTTTCTATGACTACATTGAGCATATTTTCTCTTTTGGAGTCATGGACATCTAATGATTGGAGTCTTTTTGTTGCAAGTATAGCAAGATCCTTTTTATTTTTATGAAATATTGTTATACCATCTAGGAAATGATATAGAAGAATGTGAAATAGGTTCTATTTTTCTCCTATCAATCAAGATTGTAGTTACGGGCTCTTAGTTGAGAGTTGAGATAATTCAAGTAGATGAAGAAGATATGGAAGATTGACTTTAAGTATTTAAATTATAAATCTTATACTTTGTGTTAGTGTTTCTTAGATCAGATTATTTAATCAATTGAATAATAGAAATGCAACACATAAGACAATGAACACAACAAGATACCCTGGGAAAACCCTCCTCTTGAGGGAGAAAAACCCAGCAAATATATCTCTTATATATTTAAGGAATAAGAGCAGAAATCTGCTTGAACTCAGGCCCAACACAATGCCGAATTTGATACAATGAATAATAGTATCTCTCCTAGATGCAAAGATACAAATGAATATGTTTCTCCTTGAGATCGGTCTGCTGCTACAAAATGATGATCTGCTGTTCAAGTATGAACTTCTTCTATAACTGCGAATTCTGCTCTGCCAAAATAGCGAACTTCTATTATGTATATTCGAATGTGTGTTACCATCAAAAGGTAACCTTGTATATATACCTTCTTGGCGCCTCTTCATATGGGTCGGCCTTTTTGATAGATATTTAAATAACAAATAAGGTCGGCCAAAATAAGTACATTATATATCTTAAATATAAGGTCGGCCCATGTACTAGTGAAGACCGACGCTGCATTAACATCAACACTCCCTCTCAGCTAGGGATGAACTTCCATCTGCACAAGACACATTATGTTAGAATGAAAACAAAATAAAATATCACCTCAACGTGATATTAACCATTATGGCTACTCCCATAGATGGTAAAAACTCATCACGGATTCTCTCACGTGATGTTGTCATGGAGTCACACACATGACATCCACCATAGCTTCTCCCAGAGGGTGGAAACAAGGGCTTTCACCTCAACTCTCTCTCATCAGAGAATTGCATTATCAAGGACTTACACCTCAACTCTCTCTCAGCAGAGAATTGTATTAACAAGGGCTTGCACCTCAACTCTCTCTCAGCAGAGAGTTGCATTCTCAACAAGGATCACTGATTACTGAGACTCTTTCTCAGTCAAGGCTGCATTCTCCACCATACCAAGTTTCTCTCGGAAGTATACAAACTTCATCCTGGCGAGAGGCTTGGTGAGAATGTCTGCCGTTTGCTCTTCAGTGCTGATATACCTCAACTGTATAGCTTTCCTTTGCACCATATCTCTAATATAGTGGTACTTGATCTCAACATGTTTTGTTCTGTCATGAAACACAGGATTGACAGAAAGCTTCACACAGCTTTGATTATCACAGTGTATGATAGTAGGCTCCATTGATTGACCAAACAATCCTGCAAGGAGCTTACGAAGCCACACTGCCTCACGAGCTGCCACACAAGCTGCAATATACTCTGCTTCAGTTGTACTCAAGGCCACTGAAGACTGTTTCCTGCTACACCAGGAGATCATAGCAGTCCCCAAACTGAAGCAACAACCAGAAGTACTCTTCCGATCTGAGACACATCCTGCCCAATCAGAATCAGTAAAACCATGCAGCTCCAAATCCACATTTGAGGAATATCTCAACCCATATCCAATTGTGCCACATAAATATCTCAGGATATGTTTAGCTGCTACAAGATGTATTTGCTTTGGTTCACACATGAACTGGCTAAGTGCACTCACTGCATAGCAGATATCAGGTCTAGTGTTAACTAGATACATCAATGAACCAATCAACTGTCTATACATCGTAGAATCCACTGGTTCTGAACTAGCTGCAGCTTCTTTCAACTTATCTAAATTAGACTCCATGGGTGTAGACATAGGTTTGCAGTCAAGCATACCAAACCTTTTGAGAATGTCAACAGTATACTTGCCTTGACTTAGAATCATCTCATTTGGCTTTTGCCAAACTTCTAAGCCAAGAAAGTAATGCATAAGACCTAGATTCTTCATCTCAAACTCTGAAGCTAATTCCTTCTTGCATTTTAGTATTAGATGTTCTTCACCAGTAATGATTAAGTCATCAACATATAAAACTAAAATCAATGCTTCACCATTCACTACCTTGAAATAGAGGTTAGAATCTGCATCATTCTTTGAGAAACCCAAACTTGAAAGGTACTGATCAATTCTTTCATACCAAGCACGAGGAGCTTGTTTAAGACCATACAAGGCCTTCTTCAACTTGCAGACATGAGATTCTTTCTCATGTACCTCAAATCCTTCTGGTTGCTCAATGTAAACCTCTTCTTCTATTATGCCATTCAGAAAAGCTGTCTTTACATCCATTTGGTGAATCTTCCATCCTCTAGATGCGGCAATAGCAATGATGGTTCTAACAGACGTGTAACGAGCCACAGGAGCAAAAGTTTCTTCATAGTCAACTCCCTCTTTTTGTGAGAACCCTCTAGCCACAAATCTAGCCTTGTGTTTCTCAATGCTCCCATCAGCTGCATGCTTGATCTTGAAGAGCCACTTAGAAGACACCACAGATTTGTCTTTGGGTCTAGGAACTATATCCCAAACATCGTTCTTAAGTATAGACTGATACTCCTCAATCATGGCATCTTTCCATACTTGTTGACTAGAGGCTTCTTCAACATTTGAAGGCTCTGACTCAATAATCTGACTCATCAAGGCAACATAGCTAGAGAACTTGTGAGGTCTCTTGCTTTCTCTGAAGGTTCCTCTTGGAGCTACAAACCTTTCTGCTTCCTGCATTGTCCTGCGAGCCCAAAGAGGTCTTTTCTTTCCAATCACAATGTCTAGAGGCCCATCAGTAGGATCCAAAGGCTCAGCTGGATCAATATCTTCTTTAGGTTCTGTATCCTCCTTCAGATTCTCTGGGATATGGTCAACTTCCATATCTTGAGGAGGTTCTTCTTCATCGACCTCCATTGGAGTGCCTTTGGACTTCCTATAAGCAACATCTTCCTCAAATGTGACGTCTCTACTAATCTCAATAGACTTTTGTCCTGGAATGTAGATCCTGTAAGCTTTTGATGTCTCACTGTAGCCTACAAGAATTCCTTTCTTCCCAGAAGGTTCTAGCTTTGTTCTCTTTTCCTTTGGAATATGAACATAGACTGGACAGCCAAAGATCCTCAAATGACTAACTTCAGGCTTCACGCCTGAGAATGCTTCTTCAGGAGTTTTATTCTCTAAGATCCTGTGGGGACTCCTGTTTTGAACATAGACGGTTGTTCTTGATGCTTCAGCCCAAAGAGAGATTTGTAAGTCTTGATCATGGATCATAGCTTTCACTGCTTCCACAATAGACCTATTCTTCCTTTCAGCAATACCATTTTGTTGTGGATTATAGGGAACACTGAACTCCCTCTTAATCCCTGCTTCAATACAAAAGTCTCGAAAAGTGCCAGAAGTGTATTCTCCACCATTATCAGATCTTAATACTTTGATCTTCTTCCCAGACAGATTTTCAATCTGCGCTTTGAATTCTCTGAATCTTACTAATACTTCTTCTGATTCTTTCGATCTCAAGAAATAAATCCAAGTCTTTCTAGAGTAATCATCAATGAAAATAATATAATACAAGAAACCACTAGATGATGCAATAGACATTGGACCACACAAATCAGAATGAATGAGATCAAGAATACATTTGGATCTACTTTCACTGGAATGGAACATACCTTTTGTGTTCTTGCCTAGGGCACATCCCTTGCATGTACCTTCATGTTCTTGATCGAATTTCGGAAGACCGGTGACCATCTTCTCCATGATAGGTAGAGCACGAAAGTGAATGTGAGCCAATCTTCGATGCCAAAGTTCACACATGCTGGTACTGTTATGCACAAGTACTTGAAGAGGACGAGTGCACAGCATGTAGAGACATTCATGTCTAACTCCAATCACTTGAGCAGATTTGAAGCTGGAGTTCTTTGCCCATATAAGAACTTTCCCTTTAGAGAAGGCAACTTGATAACCTTTGTCTTCTAATGCTGAAATTGAAACAAGGTTTCTCTTTATCCCTGGTACGAACAGTACATCATTCAATTCCAAAGAAATTCCAGAATCCAAGTGAAGAGTGGAATTTCCAAACCCTTTTACAGAATATCTAGCATCATCTCCAATAACAACTTGATCACTAGAGTTGCTTTCCATTAAGTTTGAAAGGTGACTTCTGAATCCGGTGATGTGTCTAGAAGCACCACTGTCAATCAACCAAGTGTAAGAGTCAGTAGAAACATTGCTAGACAAGGCTGAATAAAATAGATAATTACTGGAGTCCTTTTGTGGAGTGACTTCTTCAACATCTGCAGTGGCAACTTGAAGCTTAGGTCGTTGAGGGCACACCCTCGCAAAGTGACCATACTTATCACAACGAAAACATTGAATCTTGGACATGTCTCGTTTTCTTTTGAAGGTAGGAGCATCATCATTTCCATCTTCTCGATTCCTTTTGAAGAATCCTTTCTTAAAGCCTTTTCCTTTGTTTGATGAATGAGAGGTAAGAACTTGTAATTCTTCATTCTTTGAGCTTTGACCAATCCCCCTTGCTGTTAGTCTTGACTCTTCTTGAATGCAATCAATCCTCAATCGATCAAACTTAGGAAGTTCGGATCTTGCACTGATTCCTTGGATGAATGCCTCCCATGAAAGCGGAAGACCATTGAGAGCAAGCATAGTCAGTTCTTTATCATCAATCATGTGTCCAATAGTGGAGAGCTGATCTTTTATCTCTGAAATCCTCATGAAGTATGTAATAACAGATTCTCCTTTCTCCATTTTCACATGATGAAGTTGTTGCTTCAGAGCAAGGGCACGACTGGTGTTGTTGATTTCGTACATCTCTTCCAAGGTTGTAAACATCTCTCTTGCTGTATCCAACTTGAAGATAATTGGTACAATATGATCTTTGACGGAATCAACCAATGCTTTCTTTGCCCTAGTGTCTTTCTTCCTCCATTGCAGCTTCTCTTCTTCCCCCTCAGGTTCGGGAACTTTTGTTTTCACAAACTCAGCCAAATCATTCTCTTCCAAGGTTAGCATGAACCTGAATCTCCATGATATGTAGTTCGAGATTCCTTCGAGTCTATCCTCGATTTTCAGACCGTTCACCATCTTGAGAAATTTGGAAGATAGACTGAAAAAGGAATAAGTGTTGCGAACTAAATCTGATCACGATCTTTTTCACACCCGCTCTGATACCATGTTAGTGTTTCTTAGATCAGATTATTTAATCAATTGAATAATAGAAATGCAACACATAAGACAATGAACACAACAAGATACCCTGGGAAAACCCTCCTCTTGAGGGAGAAAAACCCAGCAAATATATCTCTTATATATTTAAGGAATAAGAGCAGAAATCTGCTTGAACTCAGGCCCAACACAATGCCGAATTTGATACAATGAATAATAGTATCTCTCCTAGATGCAAAGATACAAATGAATATGTTTCTCCTTGAGATCAGTCTGCTGCTACAAAATGATGATCTGCTGTTCAAGTATGAACTTCTTCTATAACTGCGAATTCTGCTCTGCCAAAATAGCGAACTTCTATTATGTATATTCGAATGTGTGTTACCATCAAAAGGTAACCTTGTATATATACCTTCTTGGCGCCTCTTCATATGGGTCGGCCTTTTTGATAGATATTTAAATAACAAATAAGGTCGGCCAGAATAAGTACATTATATATCTTAAATATAAGGTCGGCCCATGTACTAGTGAAGACCGACGCTGCATTAACATCAACACTTTGAACACTAACTAAAACTCTTTTGGTTGCTAGTTTTCATTTTTATTGTAAAGAATAGAGGATAAAATGAAATAATTTAAAATATTTAGTTTAGACTACCTTGTAAATAATTATCAAGTATATGATTGCTAGATATCATATACAGATTACTTTTTTGTTACTCTGTTTTCACATAGACATGATATTCTCAAGATTTTCCTTATAGATGATAGTGGCTTCTCGAGTACCACACGGGTACTTTAACTAGACTAGAAATAGCGCATAAATGCAGATTATGTTCCATTTTGTGATTCCTTCGTTCTGATTTTGTAGATATACTTTTTCTTTTTTTTTTAGTGGCTACAAGACATGCCATGATGGGTCCAAGCTTTTAACTTTTCAAGAAATAAAACATCTTCAAGAAGACTTTCAAATTAGTGTACTATTCCTAGGATGTTTTTCTAACCTTAAATTATGTCATCAGTTTTATTTCATTTGTTCCACATAAAAGAGCATGTTTGTATTAATGTTAATGTTTGATTGTCACTTATTATTACGAACCATTTCATAAGAGAGTTGTACTCAAGATAAATTACAACTATTCTTTGACTTTAATGGCACTTGCATATAAACCTTCAAAGTCAATAATAAAATCTAATAATTCTACGCCAATTGAAGACCATCACTAAACCAAATCTAGAAATAGGTGTCCTTAGCATTCATTGCTATGAGCATAGTTCAAAATCTTAGCAAACCTAATTTTGAGTTGAACTCAACAAATTATAAAAATACTTAAATTTCCTAAAAACCCCAAAAGCTTGCAAAATACAGTTACATAACATATCAAATGAGTATGTAGAATGTTGGGGAAGTGTTTTTAACTAGATTTGAATAAGAAAAGGGTACAAAATGATATCAACATGCAAATACAACCACCAACAAATATGATATGTATTACGATGATCAAAAATCATTATAAAAAAATACAGTTCCATGTAAGTTGCAACAATTTACAGTTTTATCCTCCTCATATTCATCCTAGTGATGGTGGGTCTTAATTGCAATCGGTTGTGGCTCCACCCTCAAACTAGAAGTCAATGAATCCTTCTTAGAGGCAACATTATCATTTACCATGATGTCATCCAATCAATGACTATTGCTTTTGCTGCACCCTCCTTTTCTTGCCTCTCAAAATTGGCAACCTTCTCTTCTTTAAACATGGGGTCTTCATCCAATGTAGTCTAATTGTTATATGGATCAATGTCATCCAAATCAATCAGCATGTGACTGGTTGTGTCAACCTTTTTGGTGGGAAGATGAGGGTTACATTGCACAAAGTTGAAGTCATTGAGGCACTTTTGTATGGTCTAAATTTCTCAACAGATTTATCTTATGCAACAATTGTTTGGTGGTTTTGTCTTGCACAACAAAAGAACTAACTTATATATCAAGAGTATTGGTTTGTACATCAAGGAAAAACACCACGCACAACAAAAGTAACACATTCTGCAATGAAGGAAACACCTGGCATAGCAAAACAATTGCTTTAACTAGCTTTCTCTCTTGTACACTACTCCAAAAGATTGTGAAGCACACAAAAGAAACTGCACAAGACATCATATAAAATCAAGATTAGATGATCAGTTCATTCTACATTTTCATACTTAAAAAACAATCATTTTGTCGGAATAATCATGAGACAAATAAATAACTTCAAGACTATATGTGATGGAAAAGTTGGTTAAATGGGATTTTCTGATACAAAGGCATGTTCAAGAATAGGAAAAAGGTCTACAACTGTATGCAATATGGGGCTCATCATCATAAACTAACGGAAGACATTGCATGTCCTCATGGAATCTTAATTGCTTTGTCGTAGGTGGTTTATCATACTTGAGAAGAAAACTACCTTGAAGTGGTAGGACTTTGTGTGGGGCTTCTATGTCACATGGTAATAACCTTGATTTGCTGCAATCTCTACCCACCTTCTTACTTCTGCCCTTCTATCTATAGGAACCTTGCTAGTCCATTTTGGGATGATAAAATCTGAATCCTATCTGTTCATACCCTTGTTCCACTATAGCATATTGATACAATTTGTGATGTCCCCTTGTTAAATAAATTTGTGTGGAACTAGAGATTCACTCCTTTCTCTTTTGGTAAGTCAAAACTTGTCGATTTTTCGCTTTCTCTGACCACCTTCCAAAGTGTTGAGTGTTTTATTTGAGCCCCTATGTCTAACTCCCTTTCTTTGGGGTTTCAAACTTCTTCCTACTAGCATCCCTCTCCTCAAATCCCTGACCCTCTTGCCGGTGGCAATCCCAATCCCCAAACTTTGACTTTCCTACCTTTTTTTTGAATTCACCTCACCTACCCCATTGCACGATTAATGCAGTTCTGAATTTGCAATTCCTTCGAGTGACCTTTCCTACAAAGCAAACATTATTAATATTTTATCTATCTGATTAATTTGTACTTGTAGTCTGAGTAGTGAAATATGATGTTGTTTCATTTATTGTGGTGGTTGTAGCCGTATGAACCTTGAGCCATCACATATCACAGATATTGTTTTGTGCGAGAACACTTTTGACTGCAAATTTGGTGTTTTATCAAAGGTTAGTATTGTTTTTGAGTTGCTCAACAACTATGGATGTTGGGATGAGTGATGTAGGTTCCTTTGAGCATAGTTATACTTCTAGTTTTGATATTTGTTTTGATGCCATGGATCTCACAATCCATGAGTTATTTATACACTTGACAATATTTATATATTAAAAAAATGTTGTTTCCTTCAACTAAAATGCTTTTGTACTTAGGTAATCAATGTATACTTGTGTATGTGATCAAATTATCTACTCTTTGATTAGTTTAGCATACCTTTTAAAGTTTATTTAGTGAAGGGTGCATGATAAAATGTTTAAATCCTTGAAAATCTCTATATTTTATGTTTTTTCCAATTTCTCAAGTCTCAGTCAAGTTTGAGTGTCAAGTCCAAGTCTGAGTAGAAAAAATAGCTTGCCAAGCTTGAGCAAAGTTTGAGTCTTGTAAGTTTGTAACTATGATTTAAATAATTAATTGAGCAAC
The DNA here is from genome assembly GCA_007115665.2 of Sequoiadendron giganteum. Classification (NCBI taxonomy): domain Eukaryota; kingdom Viridiplantae; phylum Streptophyta; class Pinopsida; order Cupressales; family Cupressaceae; genus Sequoiadendron; species Sequoiadendron giganteum. Next base: position 431,433,301 of record CM021102.1, on the reverse strand, counting down.
CTATTTTTAAGATGAAATTGCTTGTTTCTAGTAGGTAGTTGTCTCTCAACCACTATTGACAATCATGTGACTACCATGATTTCAAAATTGTTGTGGCAGTTTTGTACCCGCCCTAGCAATTTCATGATTGTCATGGTAGTGGCCACTAATGGTTTTGCTAGCCATGGCATCAAACCCCGGATATGTCTTAAAAAGCACAAAAATGCTAAAAAATCCAAATTTTTAAATTAACACCCATTCTACTCATCCTAACAAACATTTGGACTATACTTTTACAAAATTTGATTACTCCTAAGCTAATTTTTTTATCAATTTTACATTTTGATAAAAAAAATTATAGTTTTTCATTCATAGCTAATGTGGATGGGATCATTGCCACTTGCACCTTCCATCACAATGATCATTGCTTCATTCTCTCAAATGAATATAATTTTGTTGAAAATTGTTATCGAATGAGTAGATCTCTGAATTCTCTCCAAGTTGTAGGTGAAAATGAATTTATTTAGAGGCTAATTTTCATATTTACCCAAAGATAACCACTTTTGCATCTTTTGCATGTTTTGGATCATAGTTGGAAAATTTGGACTCGGCAAAAACTCGCCAGCCCCAAAAAATTCAACTCGGCAAAAACTCGGGAAAAACTCGACAACATAAAAAAATTACTTGAATTTCTTTAGAAACACATTTTTTTATGCAAAATTCAATGACAAGATGAATCCAATGAGTCCATAAATGAGTACAAAAGTGTTCTCTATTAAATTTGATTGATTTTAGTGCAAATTGATTACAAAATCGCATTCTCATGCGGAATCCTGATGGCTGAAAGCCTGATACAAATTAAAATAGATAGCTGAAAATGAAAATAGTAAAACTAAAAGTAAATACTAAATACAACATTTTATACCTTCCTCTTCCCTAATCTACTAAAAACTAGGGGAGAGGTAGATGCTCTAGTCCTTCGAGTAGGCTGTGGCTCCTCGATTGGCATGGAAGGTAGTGGCTAAGGCTAGAACTCCATCCTGGAAGTAGCTGGCAATGACTCCTTATCCTCATGATTGTCATCCAATCCTACATCTCCTGCTACACCCACATCCTCCATTGCCTGTCTCTCAAAATCAAGAATCTGGTCCTCAGTAAACAATGGAGGCTGCTCATCCTACCTTGTCCAATCATTGTAAGGATCTATCTCATCCAAATCAATAGGATCCTATGATTTGTCCTCTACCCTTCTTGTGCGCAGTCAAAGGTTGTATTGCACAAAGACGACGACATTGAGGCTCTTTTGAGCTAATTTGTTCCTCTTCTTCGTGTGAATGGCCTCAAACAAGCTCCAATTGCACTCACAGTTGGATGTACTACAAGGTTGGCATAGTATGCGAAGGGCAATTCTTTGGAGATTTGGGGTATTTCCACCCCAACTTTTCCACCAAGCCTCTACAAAATAAAATATTGAAGAATTAGAAAACAAATTCAAAACACATTTTATCAAATTATAAGATGTACGTGAAATAAGGACTCCAAATTTTATACCTAGTGTCTGAGTGGTTCTTCCTTGAATAGCTAGCTATGAAGAAAAGAGTCGATCCCTTCCTTCCCTGTAATTTTCCAACTCTTGGACAATGAGGTCTCTCACCTCAACTTGGGGTGCCATCCTCTAAATGCATGTCATGAGCCCTTCCATAATCTCTCCATTAGGATTGGAGGTGTTTGAGAAGAAAAAACTAGGGTTGAGGAAGTACCTTGCTGCATGGATGGGTTGGTGGAGTTGATTGTTCCACGTCCTATCAAGAATCTCCCATATGGGATCAAATTTGAGGTTGTCCCCCATGTAATAATTTTTGATAGCCTCTTAGGCTCTATCCATAGCCTCATAAATATCCCATTGGGTTTTGATCCCCATCTACCAAATGGAGAACTCTAACCGAGGGCTCCAACACCTACATTAAAAATACAAAAAGATGAAGTACAAATTTATAATGAAAGACTAAATTAAAAAAATAAAATATTCAACTTGAATTTAATTTCAAAGTTTTTGAAGTTACCTTCATGATCTCTATAGCTCTTTGTGAAAATAGTTGGTCAAAGACTATGCTTTGCAACCCTCTCTCCTTCAGGCTTCTTTGCATAAGATGAGTCTAGCTATGCTTGACTCACAAACATTTATTTTAAAGCAGTCAATGAACCCATAATGCTTTGCAATGTTAGGAAAACCATCTCCCGACTCCATTCATTGACCATTGACCATTTAGACGCTTTGGCATATAATGATGTAATGTCCCCATTTTTAGCACTACACCTTCCGGTGACTGTTAGCCTATTCCCTGATGCTTGTAGGCTAGTCAGAGGCAGATTTATGGTTCCCAGCTGCTTGGAGGTTTCTTTTGAGGATTCAGGGGTTTGCATGTTGAATTTTTGCAGTTTGGTTGTGAGATTCCTTCTGGGTTTTCAGAGAGCTTCGCGGTGGTATGACATGCAACGGGATCAGAGAACTTTTCCGGACCTACTATTTTTAGTAAGTTACGATGGCTGCATGTTGGGGTTTTATAGTTCGGATTTTGGATTCCTTCTAGGTTTTCAGAGAGCTTCGCGATAGCATGACATGCAACTGAATCAGAGAACTTTTATGGATTTACTATTTTTAGTAAGTACGACTGCTACTCGGATTGTGGTTAAAATGAGTTTGGAACAACTTACTATTTTTAGCAGTATGCTATTTTTAGTAAGTTCTATTTTTAGCAGTACTATTTTTAGTCGGGTCTCTGCAGTTCGATTTAGTGGCTATTTTGGGTAGGGCAGTATATTCAGCCGGTCTCTAGCATTTGAGGTGATTATTTTGGCAAGTTCAATATTTGATGAAAATATTATTTTAAGTGAGATATTTTTACTAAGGCTCGGTGGACGCCTAAATGGAGGGATAAGTTGGTTTATTAAAAAAGGCAAATTTTATAAAGTTTCTCATTTAAGTATTTTGGACGCCATACTTTGAGAAATATTTGAAAAGCATTTCACTTTATTAAGTGGGGCACTTAACATTCCTTTTATTGACATTTTAAATAAAGTTTCATCCTCTTTATGTTTGGACGCCAAGTTATGGAGAATGAAGTTTGAAATGAAAGGAAAATGTCAAAGTGAATTTGAATGTGAATCTCATGGGGGCGACCTAATTGGAGGGAAAAGGAATTTGAATTTGAGGTTGGAGGAAGTTATAAATAAGACACTTTGCTCTCTCTTTTGGCATCTTATGTTTTACAGTATTGTTATGCTGTCGGAATGGTATCAGGATTGCTTCGAGGGATGCATACCTCCTAGCCAGGCTTAGCTTCTTGCTTGAAAGATAGCAACTAGTTGAGATTAGTTTCATAATGAGTTTTTTTGCGTTTTGCAATTGAGTTATTGTATTTTTAGTCTATTTTGTAGTTGTTGTTTTGCCTGTGGCTGATCTGGTTTTATCCTCATATGTTTTTCAGTGATTTTATTTTGCTTATGGGTATTGTGGAAATGTTTTTGGATGGTTGAGGCGACCCCTTCCTCCAAATCTTAGATTTTATTTCCATGTATTGGATTTTATTAAGCAAATTCGCCCCTTCTCTTGGGTCGTACCATTCTGGAGTTGCTTGGTTTTGTGTGCCAATTAAATATGGAGATTCTGAGTTGATTTTGTGCTTCCATCCTGGGCGCCATCAGTCTTAGTACTTATTGCATTTTATCCCATGAAGTTTGAGTGAGTTTTGAGGGAGTTGTCATTAATTTAGTGATTTTCTGTGTTGCTGATCATGCAATTTCAGTGCAGATCTGTCACAATCAGATTATCAAAAATGGGGTTTGGGAGCTGGATTTTGGTTTGAGAGGTCAAATAGGTTTAGAGGAGTCTTCACATCTTATCACAGCAGTATGCACTTATTCTTGAAGACAAGCAATTATATCTTATTGTAAGCTGAACAGTAGTACTGCCAGCATTCATGGTTATTTGCCATTTCCCACGATTGTGGAAGAGACTGGTATCCTTTCAGTCTATAGTTTAAGTTTCATTACCACATACCCGCTGAACAAGTGGAAGAGGCCGGCTTGCCGCCTATTTGCTTATTGTAATGCATTCTCATCATTTGCTGATCGGCTGAGCCGTCAACATGCTCCCGCTGAATAAGTGGTCGAGTTGCATTTTATTTTCAGTACTATACTTTCAATTCAATCGTCCCGCTGAATAAGTGCTTGAGTGATTGCACCTTACTTCTGTTAATTTCAGCAAGCTCTTGTTATGCTAACGATCCCCTTTCGTGTATGCTCTCAACCTTGCCCGCATTGGGATCTGGGTTGATCAGAGGAGAGGGTTCCATTCAGCTGATTTATGTTTGCACTAATGCTAATGGGTGAATTTAGCTGTGTAACAAAATGAAAAAATTGGCCAGGTATATTTCAAATGACTTCTCTCCCATAATGCCCAAAACCTTGTCTAATTGCCTCAAGTGATCATCCCATCTCTTGTTGTAAATAAGGAGATAATCAAAGAACACTAGGAGGAACTTACACAACTGCTTGTTGAAGATGTTCATACACGACTAGAAAATAATAGGTGTGTTGGTCAACCCGAATGGCATGACCAAGAACTCATAATGCCCATAATGGCACCTACACTATCTTATGTATATCATGCTCTCTGACCCTGATCTAGTGATATCCCGATTGAAGATCAATCTTTGAAAAGTAGACTGCCCCATGCAATTCATCTAACAGTTCATTGATCCTAAGGATAGGATATCTATTTTTAATCGTTTTCTTATTCAGAGCCCGGTAGTCTATATACATTCACATAGTTCCATCCTTCGTAACCAAGACCACTGAAGAAGCAAATGGACTGGAGCTAGGTCTAATATGGCCTATATCTAACAACTCCTTGATAGCCTTCTCTATCTCATCCTTGAACTTATTCGGGTGCCTATAAGGAATGGTTATCACTAGTTTGGCTCCCTCTTCTAGCTCAATAGTATGCTTGAAACCTCTATCAGGAGGTCTCCCTGTAGGAATATCTCCAAAAACCTATCATGTTTGCCCAACAATGATTGAATGTCTACATGATATGGCTGGCTACTATCTGGAGATTCCT
>CM021102.1:431266326-431425020 GCA_007115665.2 Sequoiadendron giganteum | reverse complement strand
CTTGAGAGATAGGCGCCCCAGTTGAGACACCAAAAACAGCTCCAAACACCTGCAATTATTTGCGGCACACTTCCCAATGCAAGATAAATGGTACGGCCCTTGAGAGGGGCGATTTTGGAATATAAAAATGTACACAATAAATTCCAAAATTGCTTGGAGATGGTCGCCTAGACCTTAGAAACTTTATTATCAAATGCCCAGAAAGATATAAAATTCGTACAATCTAACATGAGCAAAAACAACTTTTAGCTGTATGCAAACAGCAACTGTAAAATTGGAAAAATACATCAATAATTCACCTTGAAGCACAATCTGCTAGTCTGAATGAGAAGCAGCAATGATTCAACTAGGTGTTGTCTTACAAACACGAAATTGAATGAGAACTAGGAGGTCAGCATTCCTCGAAGTAGAAAATGACTAATCATTTTGACAGCATAACTTTAGCAATATAATGGATGAACAATACTGAAGCCAAGCCTTACTTTTAAAGGACAAAAGGAAACTGTTCAAGTCCCCCAAGAAGGTACACCAATAGACAAGGCTCTTCATATTTCCAAAGGAGAAGCCACTCTTCAAAAATACGCCCCACTTGAATGATGAGGAATTAATTAAAATTAAAACCTTTTGACTTCTTCATGTGGCGCCACCCTCAAAGACCCCTTTTTCAAAACAACTTACCTTCATTCCTTAGGCCAAGGGGGTCAACTGCAAATTAGAATTAATTGCTCAATTAATGAAGCATTTCATTAATATTAATATTTTAATGGCCAAGGCTTAATGCTGACAACTGCTTGCTGCCAGAAGTAGTATTTACTATAAATAGTAAATAATGAGAAAGAACCACAAAACCTCCAAGACTGGAATCCTTTGAAACACCTCAACGAGCCTACAAGATTCCGGAATAGACTGATGAGCTAATAACAAGATCACTGCCAAAAGGGGAACATTACAAATTTCAGTTTGCAGATTTTTATATTAGACTTATTTCAATTTCTGATTTTGGTTTCTATCTTCAATAATTGAGAGATTGTCAAGTGGGAGATCATCTATTTCATTGTGTTTTGTAAAGATTGTAATAACACTTGATGTTAGATTTAGGATCAGAAATGAAAGCAATCAGAAAATGCAACACATAAGACAATGAACAGAACAAGATACCCTGGGAAAACCCTCCTACTCGAGGGAGAAAAACCCAGAAAATATATCTCTTATATATTGAAGGAATAAGAGCAGAAATCTTCTTGCAACTCAGGCTCAACACAATGCCGAATTTGATACAATGAATAACAGCACCTCTCCTAGATGCAAAGATACAAATGAATATGTTTCTCCTTGAAATCGGTCTGCTGCTACAAAATGATGATCTGCTGCTACAAGATGATGATCTGCTGCTTAAGTATGAACTTCTTCTAGGAATGTGAATTATGATGAATGAACTTGATGATCAAATGAATGATCATCACCTTGTATTTATACAAAACTAGGTGACTCTTCATTTGGGTTGGTCTCTTTTAAGAAACAAGGTGACTCTTCATAAAATTATTATATATAGCAAATCTGACTTGCCTTGGTATTATTTATCCGTCATTTTTAAATTTGAGATAAAGATATCTCCCACTGCTATAACATCAACACTCCCTCTTAGCTAGGGAGGCATCTTTCTAGATATCCACGTCATGGAGTCTCTCAACACGAGGCCCACAATGGCTACACCCATTTATGGAAAACTCAAAGGTTCATTACAGAGTCTCTCAACATGATGTCGTCATGGAGTCTCTCAACATAACATCCACCATGGCTACTCCCATGTGTGGAAAGAAACACAAGTACAAGGGTTCATCACAGAGTCTCTCAACGTGATGTCGTCATGGAGTCTCTCAACATGACATCTCATCTCAGTCACAGAGATGAACAAGGGCTCGCACCTCATATTTCTCCGTCTCAGAGAAATATACACTACAAGGGCTTTCACCTCATATTTCTCTGTCTCGAAGAAATATACACTACAAGGGCTTTCACCTCATATTCCTCCATCTCAGAGAAATATACACTACAAGGGCTTTCACCTCATATTTCTCCGTCTCAGAGAAATATACACTATAAGGGCTTTCACCTCATATTTCTCCGTCACAAAGAAATATACTTTACAATAAGTATTCATGATGATGTGACTCCCTTTGAAGCTCCAAGTACTTGCATCAACCTCCTGGCCTTCTCGTCCAAGGTTACCTCTGATGGTTTGTCAGACTCCCTCTGAATGTAATTTCCTCCTCTTCGAAGAAACTGATCGACTTTAGAATAAGAAACCTTCTGAATTGACTTTAGAACTTGGCTCCTTCTGAGATGTCCCTATGTCAATTTCTGCAAAAGAAACATGTTGTGTAGACCTTAATTTGCAATTTCGAGCAAAGTGACCGTACTTGTCACACCTGAAACATTGAATGTGAGAGAAATCCTTCTTCTTCTTCGTTTTTGGGGCAGAATCTGATTCTCTGTCTCTATTCCTCTTTCTTCCTTTGCCTCTATCTCCAGAAGTATGTGTAGCAAAAACTTGATTTTCTACATCATGATAGTTTCGCCCAATTCCTCTTGCTGCCAACCTGGACTCTTCTGGAATACAATCAGCTCGAAGATGATCAAACTTGGGCAACTTAGATCTCCCACTGATGCTCTGAATAAAGGGTTCCCAAGATTGAGGAAGACCATTTAGTGCAAACATAACAAGATCTTTGTCTGCAATTATATCCCCAATAGTGCTCAACTGATCTCTCAAATCAGCAATCTTCATAAAGAATGAGATGACTGAATCATCTTTAGCCATTTTTACATGGTGAAGTTGTTGTCTCAAAGCAAGGGCTCTGCTGGTATTGTTGATCTCATACAATCCTTTTAGAGTATCAAACATTTCTTTAGCTGTCTTCAACTTGGAGATGATTGGTACTAGGTGATCCATTACAGAGTCTATCATGATCTTTCTAGCCTTCGTGCCATTTTTTCTTCCACTATATTTTCTCAATATCATCGGGAGGCTCGGGCATATCACTTTCCACAAAATCAAGAAGATCATTCTCTAATGCAATGAGTACCTTGGGTTTCCAAGAGTTGAAGTTTGTGGCTCCATCAAGTCTATCTTCTACCTTGACACCGCCCACCATCTACTTTTTCTGGACAAATTCACCTTCAAGGATCTACCCTTTGGTCTGAAATAATTTGCAACCTTTTGCCTTAAAGATCTGCCCTACCTGAAAAGTTGACTGAAGGATGGCTTCCTGTTGCAAAATTCAAACTTCTCCAACAGAATCCAAATTTCCCTTTTGAATTGAATTCCTTAAATTGCTACTACTCCAATATCGATTTCTCCCAAATAATCGATTTCTTTAGCAATTCCAAATTTGGCCTGTTGACGAGTGTTTTATGACCACACCAACACAGAATAAAGTTTCCCAATGGTACTCTATCCTCTCTTGAACAAAGTATTTTGCATCTAGAAAGATCATACATTCAACTCCAAGGTTCCTTATGCAGCGGATATGGTCTCAGTTGGCTTGATGTGATTTGTTGGTTATTTCAAGGGGACTTACACAATTGTTCGATCAAAAGAGAAGAACTTGCAAGAAACGAATGATTTATCAATATTGCTCGGGTTTCCTAAGTTAACCGGGAAAATACTGAAATTATAAGGATAGGGATGAGAGGTTCTATTGTCTACTCCTAAATGCGGGATGCAAAGATCAATTCTTGCAAGCTGAAACCGAGTTCTACTTTGCCTCACTTTGGACAGCCTCTACAGAGCCGGTGCAATCTTCAAGGGGATAACGAGAGATATTCAAACCACAACTCAACATGCAGATACCATCACAACAATGCATACCAACATATGAACCGCGATTGAAGTTAAGTTCAAAGTGTTCCAATCGACCACGCAAGGCGAACCCACCGTCAGTGAGCCCACTAGTGGTATGGATAACAAAGCTTGCTTAAATTAAACAATGAATTCCACAACTACCAACTACTTGCATGAAATGAAATCTACTTTACTTTAATCTACTTTAAGACTCTAAGTGAATTGGAAAGACGAAGAAGCCTTGCTAGCTACTCACAACAAAAGATGGAATCACCACGCAATGAGAACTCTTTATATTATGATAGTGTTCACAACAACTTCTTACAAAGCCTTCAAATGGAAAACTTTCTTTCCTCCTCAATCTAAGCTATGCTAACTCAAATGGAATTCTAGTGGTGCCAGAAGGTCCAAGCCTTAGTGAACTCTTCGAGAGATACAAAGAAAGAAGCAGGAAGCAATAGAGCATTGAAAAGGTGCCCGTTGAATGCATCCTGTTGACTGGCTGGTGTAGAATTCACAATGAGGGGCATTCAGAATCCACTTGTCAATTATGCAAGGAGGCCATCAGTCAAGTGCAACATCAGTTGGGATGGTTGGAACATCCAAGTATATGCAATGCAAAGTTTTCAAAGGATTGCAAAGAAGCACACATTCAACCAGCATACCTTGCACCAAAGGAGGAATGCCTAGAAGATGAAACATGGAAGGAGCATAGCACCACATCATGTGACAATCAAGGGAGTGAGTTTCAAGAAGATATCACAATTGAGCCAAAAGAAATTGCAGTTGAAAATGAAGTTCCGAACATTGCGCCAAAGGAATAAGGCATCGAAATGAAGGAGACAATAGAAGACGTTCAAGAGAATGAAGAAATTGTGGGAAATGATCAAGGTTCGAAAAACTGTGACAAAGACCTATCGCTCGATGCTTCATCAATCTAAGAAAAGGAGGAAATCCTTGTTGAGCTTTCATCCGCGCCAAAAAGAGAAGAGCTGCAAGTAGTTATAGGAAAAGAAATCTCAAGTACCCTTGGAGAAAATGATCAAAAGGATGGGCAAGTTGGTGAGCAGGATGTAACATCAAGAGAAGTGTATGAGGAACAATCATCATATTTCAAATGTCCCGCCTCCCGCCCACAAACAGAACAATTCGAAGGGGCGCTACCCTTTATATTTGAGAACCAACTTATTAAGGAATCCTCAATTTTTGAGGACAAGCTTACAGATGTGCACAAGGACGCTTGGTGTATTCAACATGAGGGTACAGAAGAGTTGTTCCAAGGTTTCAAGGATAAGTCAGAATTCCATGAGCATGATGTTGGTGAAAACGAAGTATTGTATCACCAACTACGACCTCCTAAAGATGAATGGATAAAGGAAGAATATCAACTTGAAGGTCAAGTACCACCTGATAAAGCAAAGAGTGATGAACAATTCGAAGGGGCGCTAAGTCTACTTCCAAGAGGGTTTCAAGATGAATCAACGAGTAAAATTTTGCATGTCATAGATGCAAATGGAACCACACATCACCAATGGCGACCTCCAGAGGATGTTTGGAATCTCTCTTCATGCGGTAGGGCGATGCACAACAATCAAGGGTTTCCATTCAAGCACGAAGAACACCAGGTTGTCTCTTTCCTTGCTCTTAATTTTGAAAGCTATGAATTTGACTATGGAGGTCTAGGAAAAACAACTTGCTTGTGGATTAATCTGTCATGTCCCCCGAAATTGTAACACAAACTATGAAATATTAAAAATACAAATAAACAATGTCAAATGAATATTAAAATATAAATATGATTAATCACAATTATAATTATCATAGATAACATTATGATTATAATACGAATATCATAGTATGAAATAGAATAATTAATATTAGTGATTATAAATATCATAATAATAAAGATAATATTCACAAGAATACAATTAATACAATTATCATAATGAATAGAACAATTAATCAATTGAAAATATGATAATAATAATAATAAAAAAAATACTATTATTAATAACTATGCCTTAGTTAATAAATTGAACCATTTAAGGTTATTGATTGTAAACATCATAATAATAAAAATAATATAAAAGAAAACTAATATTATCTGAATATAATTATACCTTAGATAAATAAATAAGTAAACCTAAAAACATTGTTTCATAATAAGAAGACATACTAATCATTAGTAATAGCAGCGAATAGTATTACAATGAAAAATCATGGTCAAAGGAGGGATAAAGGAGCAATTAAGAAGGGATACGATAGTTACAAAAAGGCAGGTCCTTAAAGAAAGAAACGCAGCGATTGGATGGTCATGACTGTTGACAAAACATATTATAAAAAGAAGATAAATCCAAACAGATAGGAGGGATTTGGGGAAGAAAGAAGAATCGATTGGGATATGGATGAATCAAAAAAAGAATATAAAAACATATTCTAATTGATGAAGGAAGATCGGTGGCTAGAGGAGTTAAGTATTTTCTGAGATTTAAATAATTAATTAATAAATGTATTAATGAAATAGGTAACTAATTCCAGAATCTTAAAAACAGCAGTAATATATTTAGAAAATGATAATGGTTAAATATAATAAAGTTAGATGATGGAAAAATACATTAAGAATTTAAATGATAGTTAATAATTATATATATATATTATGATTCAAGACATATCATAGATGAGGGATAAATACAATGTATACATAATATATATATATATATAGACATATATAGAGACATATATATATTCATGCAAAGTAATTATTGTAAACTGGACTCAATTAGGGATAATGATTTATATTTATATATATGTATTATTTACGTTTATGCAATAATGATGCTTGGAGCAATTATTGAGCCTTACAAGTAATTACGATCTTAATGTAAAAATGAATAGATTAATATTTATTTATGATCAATCAAAAGTAAGGTTGGAGGAAGACGATTAAGGAATAGAGAGACATGGGAAAGACACAACAGATCAGGTGATGTACTCACTTAGCAATAATATTTAGCATATTTTGAATATAAGAAATAGATATTGCTAATCTGATTATTGATATAATGCTTTCTTTAATCTTATCATAATGAGAATCATTCTAAGGAAATAATGAACTTAAAGAATCATTGATACATGAAAATATATTTGATTATAGGCATGTAATAGATCTTGGATGAATGCAAATATAATTGATTTTGTAAAGATTGTCTTCTCCGTGATTGGTATCCTCTTAGGCAGGTGAAGTAGAGTCCAAGTGGATAGCCTAAAAACCCCCCTCTCATGTTCGTAGGCCAAGGAACGGGTTAGACATAGAAAGGTGGGGGTCCCACCGTAGGAAACTACACTATTATAGGGGTGGTAGGTCGTAGGCCCTTGGATCGTAGAACTTCACCTTGTTCTAATAGGGCAAGTGTCTTGGAGGTACTGTCTTGTATGGGGATATGCAGGGACTAAGCCGTTGGGAAAGGAGGATTGTGAGAGGCAACCTCCCGTGCCCAACACAAAGGCTTTAGGGCAAGATCCATACAAGGCACTCCTCTTGCTTATTAAAATTGCATTTATGATTACGCTTATATTTTGGATATCTAGATATTAATGTTAATGGATATATGTGTATGTGGAAATGTTGTTAATATGGTGAATACAGATTTTAAACCAAGATTACTTCATTAAAAAGACCATTCATTTGGAAGGAAGAAACCCTAAATCTAATCAACAAATGAATTCTAGACCAAACTAGGTAAGGGACATTACATAATCATGGTCTAGATGAGTTGCCTCAATTGCTAATCTTTCCTGAAGTTTTGCTTGAGTTTGAGATCTGTATTGTGAAAGATTACTTTTCCGAATTCAAAGACAAGTTTTCTAGGCTCCGCACTATCACTACTGTTGTGTTGCCACTGAATGTCCTAAGAAGTCATGTTGGGAGTTATATATATTTTTGCCCTCTAAGTCTTGTTCGTTCAAAATTTTGTCCTATTAGAGTAGTTTTTCATTTTCGTTTTTGCTTGGCTTGGCCTGCTTTGCTTTCCTTAGTTTAGTTGTTGCTTAGTTTAGCTAAGAATAAAGGGGATCCCATTTGTAATGGTGGTGTTGTGTCATTCATGAAGCGCTTTAGAATCAAAGGTTGTTCTTTCGAGTTTTATCATTTGGTTAGGATTTGTACTTGACTTGCAAGGGAATCATCTATTGTGTCTTGACACCAAGTCTCACGATTACTATATTTTACACACATAATTGATTGCTCTAAGTCATTGAGGTTTCTTGGGAGAAGTCGTGGCAGGTGAAAAATCTTAAATCCTACTTAATCACCCTTGTAATTCTCAAACATAGATGAGCTTCACTGCTTATGAGCCAATTGTGAATACACAAAAGACCAAAATGTGCTAAAAAAGGAAATATCTGAAAAAGAGCAATGAAAGAGATATCAAAGTATTTGGCTTTGGGAATTTGCGAATAACTCCATCGGGGCTATGGACGCCTGGCTGGCAATGGAGCAATATTCGTGGGAATTACAGGATGCTTTTAAAGTTAGGATCATTGTATAGCTCGTCACGACGGATTATGGGAACTTCAATGGTCTTTTGGGTTGGAATAAACGCATATGTACACACTTGTAATCAAAAAGATGAGGTGCCTTGATCCAATTTAGGATTCCTTTTCCCTTTTAAGTGTGCTCCTAGCCAGTTGATAGGTTAGAAAGAATTATCCAAAGGTTCTAAGTCTGAAAGTCTTTGAAATGTCCAGGAACATTTATTCGAGGTGGCGCTAATGTTGTGACCTTTTCACACATCACCCCATGCTAGATGGGGACCCCCCTAATTTTGCTCCATTTTGGTCTTTTGGCTTTTATTTTGCGTCTCTCTCTCTCTGATCTTTTGTCCTTTCGGGGATGTCCCCGTTCTTTGACCTAATTTGAAATTTTGGCTAAGTCTGAAGTGAATCTATGAAATTAGGGTTTTGTTCTTCAGGCTGGATTGAGATTAAATCAAGACTGGTAAATTGGCAGCAGAGCTTGACATTGCTTTCAGAAGGCTTCCAGCAAGTTCCCACTGAGTTTTCATTGAAATCTGACAACTTACTATTTTTAGTAAGTGCTCAATACGAGGTCTTTTCCTCAAGATTTCGGGATTCTGGCTACTTCAGCACATCCGGGCAACTTCAGGGTGCCTACACATGAAATTTGAGCAGATTCAGACAACTGGCTATTTTTAGCAGTTCAGCCTTCAGAGGCTATTTTCAGGGTTTAAACGAACAATTCTCCAATGCATGACTGGAGAATGGATCTGGGTTTTTCAAGACCTTCGCAATGGTATAACATGCAAACCAAGACAAGGACTTTCAGAGTTCAGCCTTCAAAGGCTATTTTTAGGGTTTGCATGCAGAGTTTTTCAGTGCATGTCCGGATATTCCATGTGGGTTTTGCGAGAGCTTCACAGCGATATGACATGCAAACGGAATGAGTCAGTTTTCAAGGACTTACTATTTTTAGCCAGTGCCAGCATGACGACCAGTTTTCTGGGTTTTTGAGATCCCACAGGCACTGTGACATGCAAACTCATCCGACATCAGATTGACCACTTTCTGAACACTTACTATAAATAGCAGTTTCACTCCGACAGCCACCCGACACTTCAGTATCACGAACAGAGCGGCATGCAACAAAAACGAGGTCAAACGGAGACTGTTCAAGGCACATGCAAGTCAGATTAGGGTTTCGGGCTTCGACGCCTAAAAAGTAGGGTAAAAGGCCAAAATTTCGAGAAACGAAGGTATCCCACTGCGATCAGCATCCTTCAGGCAATCTACTGGTAAAATTTGGGCATAATCCGGGCACTTACTATTTATAGTAAGTTGTCTCCGGAACATGGCTATAAATAGTAGGTCAACACGAGGGGCAAATGTAAACAGGTTCACCAAGCAATGTGGATCACGCCTAGCAAATTTCAAGTCAATCAGAGCTACAGAGGTCTATGAATTTTAGGGTTTGCTAAAAATAGCACATCAGCTTGGGCAACAGGTATAAACAAGGTAGCAAGGCCACAAGGAATGTATCATGCCAGCACCAGAGTCGGAACGGGTAAAAAACCATGAAAAGGCACACACCTCCAAAATTTACTAAAAATAGATGGCAAAGGTAGCTGAGGCGTTGAAAAAATTTCTAAGTCCACGAGTGGAAACTGGTAGGAGGAAGTATGAAATGCACCCAAGCATGAAGACTGGCAAAAGAATCCTAAGTATGAAAATTCCTCCACCCTATGTGAAATGCGCCCAAGGTGTGAGAGGATGTTGAAAATTTTGAAAAAGTTAAAAATTCCTCCTCCCTACCTCAGATGCGCCCTTGAAGGAGGTGTTGTGACCTTTTTCACACATCACCCCATCAAGATGGGGACCCCCTAAATTTTGCTCCATTCTGGTCTTTTGGCTTTGGTTCGCTCTCTCTCTGGTCTCTGGTCCTTCCGGGGATGTCCCGTCGTTTGACCCAGGTTAAAATATTGGTTAAGTCTGTGTAATTAGGGTTTTCATCCTTCAGGCTTATTTAAGGTCAAACCGAGTCATAAAATTGAAATCTAAGCTTAGTGCAGCAGTCAGAAGACTTCCAGCAGAGTCCCCCTAAATTTTCACTGTATTCCGGCAACTTACTATTTTTAGTAAGTATTCAATTTGGGACTATTTTATTGAGATTTTGGAATTCTGTCAGTTCCACTGCATCCGGGTAACATCAAGCTGCCTACACGTAAATTTTGAGCCAGATCAGACGACTTGCTATTTTTGGCAGTTCAGGCTTCAAGAGCCATTCTCAGGGTTTCCACATGAGCTTTTCAGATGCATGTCTGGAGAATCCTTCTGGGTTTTCCAAAACCTTCGCAGTGATGTAACATGCAAACCGAGACGACCACTTTCAGAAGTCAGCCTTCGGAGGCTATTTTTAGGGTTCGCATGCAGTGTTTTTCAACGCATGTCGGGTTTTTCTTTATGGGTTTTTCGAGAGCTTCGCAACGGTGTGACTTGCAAGCGGAGAAGATCGAGTTTTGAGGACTTACTATTTTTAGCCAGTGCATGCATGCAGACCAGTTTTCTGGGTTTTTCTGGGTTTTTTGAGATCCCACGGGCAATATGACATGCAAAACCATCCGGCAGTGGATGAGTCACTTTTCAGACAGTTTCTATTTTTAGCAGGTACACTCTGGCAGCCGCCCCCAACACTCCAGTTCAGCAGACAGAGCGACATGCAGAAGGAACGAAGTCAAACGGAGACCGTTCGGGATACATACAAGTCAAATTGGGGTTTCCACTTTTATAGGGGGTAAAATCCAAAAACAGCCGAAACGAAGTACCCCACCCATGTCAGCACACTTCAAGGTACCTGCTGGCAAAATTTGAGCGAAATCGGAGAACTTACTATTTTTAGTAAGTCAAGGCACGGCTATAAATAGCAGGTCTGCACCCGAGGTTGGCATCAGAGTAAAACTCAAGCTATCAAGATCAAGCATTGCAACTTTCAGGCAAAACGGAATACTGAAGTCAGAAAGTCAGAACTTACTATAAATAGCAGGTGGCTATAAATAGCAAGTCAGGGCAGAGGACTGGCAAAACAGGTTCACAAGGTGAAGAATATCATATGATGAAATTTTCAGGCAAAACGGAGCCTTAGAGGTTGAAAATCAAGGGACTTGCTAAAAATAGCACAACTTGCTAAAAATAGAATGCGTAAACAAAGGCAGGCAGAGGCATGGAAAATATTCTAAGTGTGGGAAAATGAAAGTATCCCCTTCAAAATGCGCCCACCTCACAGATTGATAGCTTGAAAATTGTCTAAGGCAGAATTCAAAGTTGAGCTAAGGAAATGCGCCCACCTTGATGGAAGCCTTGAAAGTTTCTAAGGCATAAAACAAAAGCTCATACCTCAAAATGCGCCCAAAGAGGAATAGGGGGAGCATCAAAATTTTCTAAGGCAAAAACGAAAGCACACCCATGAAAATGCGCCCTCACCTTGGAGAAAATGATGCTTGGTAAAAAACGCCTAAGGCATCAAAATAAAAGCATGGCATATGAAGTGCGCCCTCACATGAAACCTCACCTAGTGAAATGCGCCCTCACCTTGAGAAGGATAATGGAGGCCGAAATTCTTCTAAGGCATAAAATGAAAGTAGAGAGGTCAAAATGCGCCCTCAAGAAGATACATGGCTTGAAGAAATTCTAAGTGGTGAAAATAAAACCAGACACACCCATATGCGCCCAAGGCAAGATAAAGTGGCTAGGACTTGGAGAAATTTCTAAGTCAAGAAAGTGAAAGCTCAAGACCCCATATGCGCCCAAGGAGGAATGGAAGTCTAGAAATTTCCTAAGGCAACGAAATGAAAGTGGAACCTATGAAATGCGCCCTCACCTTGAAAGGATATTCTAAGTGTTTGAAAATTTTCTAAGTGTAAAATGAAAGCTTCCTAGGCAAAATGCGCCTTCACTTGAAAGTCTCACCCCTCAAATGCGCCCATGATAGAAATCAAAGCTCCACTAAGGAAATGCGCCCAAGGTTGCTGGAGACTTAAATTTTATTTCTAAGGCACGAAATGTGAATAGCATAAGCCATTTGCGCCCAAGGAGGGTGAGTAAAGATAGGAGAATTCTCTAAGGCGTGTGAAAGTAAAAGCTTGCATATGTAAATGCGCCCACCTTGGAGTAAGAATGTTGAGGAAATTTCCTAAGGCGTGTAAAGTGAAATTGAGGGGTATGAAATGCGCCTCAAACAAAACCTCCACCATGGAAATGCGCCCTTGTGCTGAGAGTCTAAGGAATTTTTCTAAGGCGTGGAAAATGAAAGCATCAAGGGTGAAATGCGCCCAGCTTGTTGTATACAAAAAAAAAATGCTAAGGCATTGCGAAATGGAAGTGGGCTATGTCAAATGCGCCCAAGCCTAGATCAAGCAAGCAGAAAATTTCAAAGTCCATGGAAAATAAAGTGAAAGCCTCTAGGCTAATATGCGCCCTTGAAGAGGGATTTAAATTTTAATTCATAAGGCATGGAGTTTTTTTTTTTCAGAGAAAAATTATACCAAGGGAAATACGCCAAGAGACAAAATGTTAGAAAAATTTTCTAAGTGAGATAGCATTTCACTAGGGAAAAATACGCCCTTGGCATGGAAGGATGATTTGACGAGTTTTAAAATTTTCCAAAGGCAGTTGAAAGTTGACGAATATTTTTCAAGGGGAAGATTTGATATCGATGAATATTTTCCATGGGTCAAGTGAAAATCAAATGAACCCATTTAAAATGCACCCATGAGTTAACAGAGTTTGAAAATTAATTTCCTAAGGGAAATTTTAATATTTTCAAAGGAAATTCGTTTTGCCTAGATTATTTTCCTGACGGAAGTTAAATCTCAGAGGATGAATTATTTCGAGCATGCAAATAATTTTTAATCACCCGGAGTTGAACATTTTAATGAGAGAATTTAAAATGTCTAAGGCAAATTTTATGAAATCGAGGATTTAAATGACAGACATTTTAAAAGTTGGAAATAAATTTACAACTCCCACGAAATTTTTCGAGTTGAATTTATTTAAACACTGCGAGATTTTAAAATGGAATTTTAAATCAAGTCAAGTGATTGTTTTTCTCGCGAGTTGTTTAAATCGCCAAGAGTTAACTGGCAGACTAAGAGGAAAATTCGAAATTTTTTACAAGGAAGGAATCATTATTAATGGCAACTGCCATAATGACCGGCTGACGACTAGCCCACTACTGCGCTTGAATTAGAAGATTCCGAACGAAGAGAGTGGAAAATTGATGAAGGTGCTAAAAATAGCCCCAGCACTACTTAGCAGGATTCTCCGAGAAGAGTTATTTAAACAATCTCTTCTCTCATTTCTCCTCACATTGTTTCGAAGTTGAAGTTGCTGAAGAAGTTCTTGAGAGATTGAAATATTTTCCAAGTGGTTGAGGAGAGGAATTCTTTGAGAGTTTATCTTATTTCGGAGTGTTGAGTTGCTGAAAGTGCGAAGTGCTGGAGAAATTTTCATTTGCCGAGACTCTTTCTTTCGAAAAGCTGAAAGTGTGTTGCTGCAATTCCGAAGTCGAAAGTTGAAGTTGTTTTCCGGAGTTGCTGGAGAATTTAATTCTCAAAGAGCTGAGAGTGGAGTTGTTGCAAAGTTTGAAGTTGTATACTGGAGAGCTAAGATTTTATTTCCAGATTGTTGAAGTCGCTGCAGATTTGCGAAGTTGTAGAGGATTTCTTTTCTCTGGAGATCTTTATTTTCAAGCTACTGAAAGTCGAAGTGTTGAAGAAGTTTAAACGTTGAGAAGTTGAGGAAGTTGAAATTTCATATTGCTGGCAACTCTTTATTCCTCTAACTGCTGAAGTTGACAAAGTGAAGTCAAGGTTCGAACTATTTGTGCTGGAGAAATTAGCTACATTGCTGAAAGTTATTAGCTTGCTGCGTTTTTTCTTCACCAGTCAGAAGTGCAGTTGTTGAGAGTTGTCTCTAAACTCAGAGATTTTTATATAGTTTGAGGTTTGGAGTTAGAAATTTATGCTGAGGAATTTTATTTTCAAAGCTAACTCCGTATTCGCAGCCATCTCGGGAATTGTTTTATTTTATTAAAAATCTGCAGTCTAGCTTATTATTCTATTTTATTTTTGCAGATGGCCGGAGCAAAGGATGTCGCAGGAACAAGCAGAGCCGCAGGCAGAGCTGCAAACACTGAAGCAGGCAAGGCTGGCTCATCCCGGCAGGCAATGATTAAAAGGCTCGCTAAGCCATTTCTCCCAAAGTCAGCAATAGTTTCAAAGTTGGCAGGATTGAATGACACCAACCTTGGTTCATTTAATCTAAATGCACTCAAATCGAGG
Organism: Sequoiadendron giganteum; assembly: GCA_007115665.2. Lineage (NCBI taxonomy): Eukaryota > Viridiplantae > Streptophyta > Pinopsida > Cupressales > Cupressaceae > Sequoiadendron > Sequoiadendron giganteum. The sequence continues at coordinate 431,410,326 of CM021102.1, read as the reverse complement.
ATGTTCGGGCTAGGGGGCCATCAACCATCAGTCACGGCACATAATATAATGAAGAGTGGAATCTACGCAGCTGCTAGTTTTCCGCCAGCAATTCAGTGTCCGGAGCTAATTATGGAGTGCGCCAATCACTACAAGCCAGAACGTAGGACGATTGTCTCTCCGGATGGTAAACTGCTCGCCAACTTCACGCCGGATGCCATCGGAGAGGCATTTGGGATTCCAACTGCTGAGGAGATGTTATACAGAACAAACAAAAGGGCAGATAAGATGTACTCTTCCTCTTTTGAAAGAGTCACTGCAGTCATCAACAGAGTTTGGATGCAGAAGCCGAGGCCACCCCGCACTAAGCTCCCAAAGCAGATAATTGCCGAGGACGTGAAACAAGAATACTGTGATTTGATAATGATGCTGAGCCGGGTGAATGGGAGTGCACAGGCTTACATTTTCGAGCCTTGGATGTTCTACTTCATCGAGATCATCTTGGAAGGAAAAGAGTGTGTCGATTGGGCTAGGATGATTAGCAACCACATCGATGAGCAATTCAGGAGCTTGAAGGTGACGAAGACTTTCTACATGAGCTCATATGTAATTTACATGTTGGCCAGAATGACTAAGTACAGAGGGATTTCGTACAAGGAGCCAATCGGCTGTGCCCCTGGTCAATTCAAAATCCATGAAGCCTGCACACAGCTACATTTAGCTAACATTGCCAACTATAAACGGGCAAATGATGCATTCACAATGCACATTGCGAGGACACTTCAGCAGAGGACGCAGCAGAGAATATCTAAAGAAGCACAGACACTGATTGAGGAATATGGGTATTGGCTCATCCAATTCCCGAAATTCACATATATTAGGCTGCAGGGGTTCACTTCGTATCCGTATCGGTTACCACGATACCCCACTGATCACATAGTAATGCTTGAGGTATCTAGGCAATTGATTGCCTACGATAAGATTCAGAAAAGGAAAAAGAAGGGTGGACTTGATTTCCCTATCACCATGGGAAATTCCATTGAGGTGTGTCCCTCTTTGCAGGCAGCCCGAGAGGCAGAGGACGAGCTGCAATCTTATCATTTGTCATATCACACAGGCAGGCAGGATTTCGATCCTTACAGGAACATCCGGATGATACAGAACGTTGAATACCGGCACAGAGCTCATCTGGAGGACTTCTGGGCAAATGCAGTGGATGAGGCTGAGATAAGAAGAAGGATGTTTTCCAGACTTCCTCTCAAGTTGATTAGAGAATGTGAGATTATTCCAGTTCCCGACCAGGTGGAGGAGGATGTCAACATCATGCAACCCGACTATGGGTCAGTTAGGGATACTCCTGTCCCACCACCTGATTGGTCCGAGCCAGAGATCATGGACTTGGACACTCTTTCTATCCCGGTGATGACTTTTACCAGGACTTGGGTCGACAGACATGTATGCAGACTCAAGAGCAAGTCGATCGCCCTTACTTATAGCTTGATGGGTGACCCAAGGCCGTTATCGGTAAAAAAGGGGAAACAAATTGCTCAGACATCGAGGGCACAAGTGGAAGTGCCAACCCAACCGATACCGTTGAGGATAGAACAAGCATCACCCGTGCACTCACAAACTCAGTCTTCGAGTTTGAGAGTGGTTTCATTATTTGCCGATCAGAGGGCAGGATTAGAGGAAGAGCGGGGACTTGAGGAGGTAGATCAGCCCAACGCCGGGAATCAGCTAGTGTCAGTCTATCCAGGGGCGGCCAACAGGAGGAGGAAGAGGAAACAATGGCCGACACCCATTTTCAGCAGATGTTGGACACGGCTTTGGAAGAAGAGGAAAACACAGAACAGGGGACCCAAGGGTCGGGAGATACCCAGCTTATAGAGGAGGATGAGCCTGAGCAGACCAGTGCAAGAAGAGAGGAAGTGCACGAGATGGAGGCAACAGAAGAGCAGCCCCTTGTCATTTGTAATCCACAGCAGACAGTGCCTGATTGGCTTTCCGACAGAATGAGGAGAGAACCCGAGGATGATACGGATCCGGCCATTGAGATGGAAGAGTTCCTCAGGAGGATCAGTGCGCCACCAGAGAAGAAAAGGGCCCGAAAGTTTTCAAAGATCTCGACTGACGAGTCAGGCTCTCGCACGCTTCAGGTGGCTATTCCGAGGGAAGATTGTGATCGAACCAAGGAGAGGCCTGAAAATTACGTGATCACCACAGTAGAGTTGGGTCGTCCTACGGGAGCCCAAGTTATCGAGGAGTTCGATAACTCCTATCAGGCATTGAAGGATCAGTTGCTCCGCACGGAGGGGAAGTATAAGAAATTGAAGAAGGAGCACAAAACTTTGATAGGATACGTACAAAATCTAGCACATCCAGGTGAACCAGCAAACCCAGCAGTGGAACGTCCATCAGAGCTTCCGAAGGAGTCAGTTGTTGCCTTAGAGGATTTGAAGAAAATGGAAACGGAGGCAGACAAGTGGGTTAGCCGTGTTCATACTGAGACAGGGAAATTCATGGAGGACCTCGCCGATGCTTATCGACAGGCCTCAAGTATTTTGGCACGGATGGATATAGTAGATCAGGCCTGGGGTGATACTCGCATCTATCAAACGAAGACTGTACTTCGTTTGGGGGCTTTGATGCATATACCTCTAGAAACCTTGGTGGATGGAGGTGTAATTCAGAGAGGTGATAGGTATGATTTCACCAGTTGGTACTCCTCGGTGGTCACAGGCCGTGGATTTCACGACGCAGCAAGGGCAGATTCAGCTAAAGTGAGGAAAGCAATGGGCAACATCTTGGGGGGAGTCCTCAATACATTAGAAGCCATATTTGCTAGAAAGTTGGTCCCAGAGGAGATAACTGCTGATGGCTTGAAAAGTAGACTGCCTCCATTCTTCTCAGCTGCGAGGTCACTTGTCCTGGATGACTTTGAGAATGTCTCCACGTTCTCTAGTATAATTCAGCATACCCAGGACGCCTTAGTGACATGGAGAAAATCTTACACCAGATACGGACAGACGGTAGCAGTCTTGGAGTTCCAGCTCAACCATATTCCACCGATCTCTACACAGGAGGTTGAAGCAGTATTGGCCCGTTGATCGAGTTTGCTATCCGGGAGAAGGCCAGTGGGAACGCGCTGCTTGATGAGGATCTTCTTGATGATGGTAGTGGGCATTAATTGCTCATTATGATTCCTGCAGGGGAGTGGAGAATATTCTGTGCATTCATTGCCCACTCCTCTTGTGGCGGTTTTTAGGGCAGAAACCCTAATCAGGGCATAGGTGGCTCGATCTGAGCCCTTCATTGTAATTTGATCTGAACCGTCCACTGAATTGGACTTATTATAAAAGGGGCATCCCCCCTCATTTGTAATCAAAAAAAAAAAAAAAATTAGACATTAGATCAAGAGTTGAATCAGAGCTAGAGAGTAGAAGGCATATAGCATTTAGCTTAGAAGTTAGCTTTAGATTGAGGAGGGAAGAAAACTTCCCTTTGAAAGTTTTGTAAAAGGTTGTTGTGAACACTTTTCATAATACAAAGAGTTTCATTGCTTGGTGATTTCTTCTTTGTTATGAGCAGCTAGCAAGGCCATTTCGTCTTTCCAATTCAAGGTAGATAGAGTAAAGTAGACTTCTATTTCATGCAAGTAGTTGTTAATTGTGGAGTGTGGCGTTGTGATTTGAGCATATCTTCTTTCATCCATACCACTAGCGGGCTTACTGATGGTAAGTTCGCCTTGCGTGGTCAACTGGAGTATCAGCACTTAACTTCGATTATGGTTCATATGTTTGTATGCGTCGTATTGACGGTATGAACGTGTTGCGTCATAGTTTGAACACTTTTCTCATCCTTTGAAGATTGCACCAACTTTGTCGGAGTTGTTCGAAAGGAGACAAAGCAAAGTTTGGTTTGAAGATTGTTTAAGTCGATCCTCGTCCTCCACCCTTTAGAAGTAGATTTGTAGAATCCCTATCCCTATCCCCTTTAAATTCTGCATTTTCCGAGTCAGTCTAGATACCAGAACAATATTGCCAAATCATTCATGTCCTAATTGCTTCACAGAGTCGAACAACTACGTAAGTCCCCTTGAAATAACCAGCAAAACACATCAACCAACTGAGTCTATTCGCGATAAAAGGAACCTTGGAGTCGAACACATGAACTTTCAAGCAATCTTAGCATGTGGGACACTTTGATCAAGAGAGAATAGAGTGACCGTTGGACAACTTTATTCTGTGCTGGCGCTGTCATAAAAAGCACGTCAACAGGAGGTATGAAGTAAAAAATTCTCTAAGTTAAAAAAAAAATGGAAGGAGCTACCCTCATATGCGCCCAAGGAGGATGATGGAGGCTTAAAAGTTTCTAAGGAAACAAACAAAAGCACCACCTTCAAAATGCGCCCACCTTGCATAAAGTCACTTCAAAATATGCTAAGGCGTGGAAGATGGAAGTAGACACAAGAAAATGCGCCCAAGATGAGAAGGCAAGCTAGAGGCGTGAGAAATTTTCTAAGGCTGAAAAACAAAAGCATAGAGTGGTAAATGCACCCAAGAGGGAAAGTGTTTAAAAATATTCTAAGTGTTTGAAGAGTTCCTCCTCCACCTCTAAAATGCGCCCATGTTGGGGAGATGATGGAAAATATTCTAAGGCAGGTTGAAACAAAAGCTTCACCACCTAAATGTGCCCACCTCAAGGATGAAGCTTGAAAAGTTTCTAAGTTACGAAATAAAAGTACCCCCTCCTAAATGCGCCCAAGGCAAGACGAGGTAGCTTGCTGGTTGAAATATTTTCTAAGGCATTAAAATGAGAGTAGATACCCTCAAATGCGCCCATGATGAAAGAGTGCCTAGGGAAATCTTCTAAGTAAGTGAAATAAAAGCACATGGCCTCAAATGCGCCCTTGGCAAGAAGGCGGAATGTAAACTTTCTAAGTGTTGAAAACAAAAGTCAATGGGCTGAAATGCGCCCTTGGGGGAAGAAGAGATGAAAAGGTTTCTAAGTATGGCAAAATAGAAGCTCACCCCTCTAAATGCGCCCTTGAATGAGGTGGATATGAAAAAATTGTAAGTATGGTGAAACAAAAGCTTCTACCCTCAAATGCGCCCACCTTAGGAAATCCACTTCAAAAAGTTTCTAAGGCACACAAATGGAAGTAGCACATGCAAAATGCGCCCTCAAGGGAGAAGGGTGGCTGAAAGTTTCTAAGGCATAGCAAAAGTAGACCCTTTAAATGCGCCCATCATAAGGAGGAAATGACAAGCTGAGAAATCTCTAAGGCGTTGAAAATGAAAGTTCAAGGGGTCATATGCGCCCAAGGTAAGGAGGAGATAAAAGACTTAGGAATTTGTCTATGGCATTAAAATAAAATGCCACTGAAGGGAAAATGCCTAGAGAGAAGGAAATGCTGAAGGAGTTTCTAAGCTAGAAAATGGAAGTAAAGATTTCCAATGCGCTCCAAGGAAGTTGGGACTTGAGAAAAGTTGCTAAGTGAAAGGTAAAGGTTGTTAAGGCGTGGAAATGCTTGGGAGATGAGGGTAAAGGTATGTGTTATGAAATGCACCCAAGGTGAGTTGATTAAATTAAAATGTTTCTAAGGCATTTTACAAGGTGAAATTAGAAAATTCGCCTAAGGAAGAGATGATATTAAATTTTCCAAGTACAAGGTGAATTGTGCCCGTAAGCAGGAAGAGAATTTCTTCAGGAAATAAGGAAAGTGCCAAGGCATAAAAAAAATGAAGACTGCAGGTGTGGAATACGTCCAGAATAAAATGGAATCAACCTTAGCAATTTTTATTATTTTTTCAAAAATAATAAAAATTAAACTTACCCCTTTGTCTGGATACACATGGAGATTATGATTTCTAAGGGGAATTTTCTTCTGGGTATTGGACATTTCCAATTGGGAGATGGTTTAAAATTCTTCCACACCTTGCTCGTGTTGTTTTTACAAAGATTTCGGCCTAGCACCCGTTTAACAAATTTCCTAAGGCTCTGAGGGATAAATTTTCTAAGGCATGGTAAAATAAAGCTCAAGAGGTCAAATACACTCACAGGGTAGAGATGAAATTTGTCCAAGGCATAGAAGAATTTGAAGATGAAATGAAGATAGAACATCAAGCATTCAGATGTTGAAAAAGTTATAAAAGTTTGCTGGAAATGATGAACTCTATCAAGACCCGGAGATCAATCAGTCAGAACATGAGAACTAGGTAAGTGAAGTGAGTTTATATTATAATGTTATGATGCTCTTCCTTTTGTTCGTTTTGCAGGAAGAAGATGTTGAAAGAAATGGCTAAGTGTCGAGACAAAGTTGAAAAGGTTCCCAAGGAAAGAGAAATGGCAGTGAAGATTTGTCTAAGGCACTAAGAATGTGACGCAAAGGAGGCTAAATGCGCCCAAGGTAGTGGGTTAGAGAAATATGAAAGTTACAAGGAAGATATGCGTCCAGAAATTAAAGCAACGGGAGACTGGAACGGAGAGAATTCCTTGCTCATCACTTTTATATCAACCGTATACTCGCCTCTCCTCCTGGCGCAACAGAATTGGCAGACAGAGCAGTGGGAATGCATTTCTGGATGAGAATCTTCTAGAAGAAGATAGTGGGCATTAATTGCTCGTAGTGGGGAGTGGAGAATATTCTATGCATTCATTGCCCCACTCCTCTCAGTGGTGGTTTTTAGGGCAAAAACCCTAATTAGGGCATATGTGGCTCGATCTAAGCCCTTTATTGTAATTCAATCTAAGTCGTCCGCTGGACTGGGCCAACTATAAAGGGGGCATCCCCCTTAATTTGTAATTAAGTAGATTAGATCAAGAAGATTGAGAGTAGAGAAGATAGAAGTTAGAATAGATAGAGAGATAGCTTAGAAGTTAGCTTAGTTTGGAAAGGAGAGAAATACTTTCCCTTTGAAAGTTTTTGTAAAAGATTGTTGTGTAAGACTCTCATAATATAAGGATTTTCATTGATTGGTGATTCTATCTTGCATTGTGGGTAGTTGACGAGATCTTTTCGTCTTTCCAATTCAAGAAGATAGAGTAGAGTAGACTTTATTTTATGCAAGTAGTTGTTAATTGTGGAGTGTGGCGTTGTGGTTTGAGCATATCTTCTTTCATCCATACCACTAGCGGGCTTGCTAATGGTAAGTTCGCCTTGTGTGGTCAACCGGAATATCAGTGCCTAACTTCAGTTGTGATTCGTGTGTTCACTTGCATTGTTGTGACGGAGTGCACATGTTGAATCACAATTTGAACATCTTACTCATCCTTTGAAGATTGCACCAACTTTGTCAGAGTCCGAAGGGAGACGAAGCAAAGTTTGGTTTGAAGATTGTTTAAGTCGATCCTCGTCCTCCACCCCTTAGGAGTAGATGGTAGCATCTCTAATCCTTGTATCCTTTTACATTCAGCATTATCCGGTTAGTTTAAGAACCCAAGCTTCATTGACAGATCTCCCGAAATTTGAAAATCCTTTCTTCAAAGTTGAACGATTACGTAAGTCCCCTTGGAATACCCAGCATATTCACATCAACCAACTGAGTCTATTCGCAATAAAAGGAACCTTGGAGTTGAACGCATGAACTTTCACACAATCTTAGCATGCTGAATACTTTGATCAAGAGGGAATAGAGTGACCGTTGGACATTTTATTCTGTGTTGGTGGTGTCATAAAAAACACGTCAACAGGTTTGCTGCTACAAAATGATGATTTGCTGCTACAAGATGATGATCTGCTGCTCAAGTATGAACTTCTTCTAGGAATGCGAATTATGATGAATGAACTTGATGATCAAATGAATGATCATCACCTTGTATTTATACAAAACTAGGTGACTCTTCATTTGGGTTGGCCTTTTTTAAGAAACAAGGTGATTCTTCATAAAATTATTATATATAGCAAGTCTGACTTGCCTTGGTACTATTTATCCATCATTTTTAAATTTGAGAGAAAGATATCTCCCACTGCTATAACATCGACACTTGAAAATTGTAGTTGTTTTTCATTGTAAGACTGTAAACAGTAGTACTGTTCCAGTCATTTAATTTGCTACATATTTTAGTGTTAATTTTCACATATTTGTAACCCCTGGATGGTTTACCACCAGTGTGGAGAAAGAACAAACTAATCTCTCATTTATCACCCATTGAAAAGTGGTGAATTCGCACTATTAAGTGGATGCCTACCGCAGTGGATGAATTAGTTCAGAATTGTAATGTTCTTTCCCCCCACTAATTAAGTGGTAGCGTTGAAATCTCTCATGGATGGTTCACCGCCTCTTTCTGTTTTCAGTTGTATTTACTTTCAATTATAATTCAGTTTCCTCCGCCATATGTTAGCACCTTAGCCGCATCGGGTCTTGTGTGCACATTCTTGGTGTTGAGTGCTTTTCAGTTGATTCTCTTTGAAGCTAACGCTAATCAAATTGGCGTAGTGTTGGTTTGTGTTGTGACAATTCAAAGAAAAAAATTGGTTGGCACATTTCAATGGTATCAAAGCCCAAGATCCTGCCATCCTGTGACATTCAACATTTAGTTATCAGATGAGCGATAGAGAAATCAAATATTTTATCAGAGGTCAGGCTAGAACTCAGAGTCAGTTTCCTCCAGTGCCAGAAGCAGAGACATTGTCAGAAGCTTCGAGGGAGACTGGTAAAGCAGTTGAGAGCATGTCAGAAAGTGCAAGACAATCCATGGAAGAAAGAGATGCTAGGATGGAAAATAAATTTGATGGTATGATAGATTTGATGTCGCGATTGCTTGCAAAAATGGATCAGCAAGCAACTCAAAATAATCCGCAGCCCCAGAATAATCATACTGGTGAGAACAGTGGTGTCAATGGAAATAATGGCCATAATGGTTCGGAGGTCAACGGAAGTGAGAGGACTATTGGCCAGCATACTGCAAACACTAGAGGATCAGCCTCTAGACCTTTGTTCCCCACCTTTACTCCAAGGGAAGAACCACCACAAGCGGAGGTTGTAGTACCATTTGCGGATGATGCTAGACCAACGTACATGGAGTATGTTACACTACCTCCTGATCTTAGGGATCAATGGACATTTGATCAATCCATGAATCAAAGGGGTAGAAGAAATGGCGGAAGAAATGATTACCGTCCTCCTATAGTTCCAAGGACAGATTATCAACAAGCTCTTGGGAAAGTGACTTTGGCCCATTTTGATGGGAGTGATAAGTGTACGGCAAGGTCATGGGTGCAAAAGCTAGATAACTATCTTTCATTGAGACCGATGCCTGAAGCGGATGCTATCAAGTTTGCCACCTTGCATTTGGAGGGAGCTGCTCGCGAATGGTGGTATCATGGTTTGGTCACACTTGGCTATAACCTCATTCAGACCTATGAGGAATTTACAAACAGGTTGATCGAGAGATTCGACACCAAGGATCTTGAGGTGAGATTTTGTGAATTGGCGCAGTTGAAGCAACATGGATCCCTTGAAGCTTATGTGGCTGATTTCCAAAGGTTGTCAGTAATGGTGCCCAACATTACTCAGAGGAGACTTGTGGTCTTGTTTACTGAAGGATTAATGGAGTCGTTGAAAGGTTGGGTCAAAGCCTTTGATCCACCAACCTTAGATGAAGCAATCAAGAAGGCAAGGAGCATGGAGTTGGCTGCCCCAAGGCCAAAATTTCAGTCAAAATCCTTTAATCATAAAAAAGATAAGAAACATTCTTCAAGTGAGCCCAAGAAGTATCCTCAAAAGTTGACCAAAGAACTCCGAGAACAGCTGAGGAAAGATGGTGTTTGCTACATTTGTCATGAGCCTTGGACAAAGGGTCATAGATGCGATGGAAAAGGTAAAGCATGGCATATGGAGGCTTATTCTGATGAAGGATCAGAATCTGATTTTTCTGATCAGTAGTATGAATCAGCGAGTAGTGATGGCGAAGAAGCCCTAGAAGAGAAGCCCAAAGATGTGGGAGATGGTAGTGCTTTGGCACAACTTTCAAGCTTTCAAAAGAATGAATCTTTTCGAGTTCATGGGGTGATTGGTTCACAGAGAATTGTTGCTCTCATTGATACCGGAGCAACTCACAACTTCATAGACGAAGGATTGGTGGCAAAGAGAGGTTTGCATACAGAGGAGTTTGAAGGCTTCAAGGTGATGGTAGCTGATGGCTTCACCATGTCTTGCACAAGGAAGATTCCCAACCTTTCCATACAATTGGGAAACTATGAAGTAAGAGATGACTTCTATGTTGTTGGCATTGGTGACACCGATGTTGTCTTGGGTATATAGTGGCTGCGATCTCTTGGAGAGATCACATTGAATCTACAAACAATGGAGCTGAAGTTCCAATATGAGGGAAAGAAGGTGGTATTGAGAGGGATGTCAAATGGAGGCCCTCGAATAGTGTCCCTAAAGAGAATGGAAAGGCTGATCCGCCATGACCAAGTTGAGTGGGCAGCAGAGTGCCTAATCCTACCATCAGATCCAATGGAGGAGAAAAGGCAATATCACCCAAATATTCAAGCCTTGCTTTCTAAGTAGAGCAAACTCTTTGGGAGTCTACCTCTTGAAAGGGGTTGTGAGCATATGATTGAGCTTGAGGAAGGAGCAAAACCGGTTATCACCACTCCTTATCACTATCCCAAGAACTAGAAGGACGAGATTGAAAAAACCATCAAGGAGCTTTTGGAAATGGGGTTCATTCGGCCAAGCAAAAGCCCCTTTGCTTCAGCAATGGTGCTGGTCAAAAAGAAAGATGGCACAATGTGTATGTGTGTGGACTACCGCGCATTGAATCAGAAGACAATCAAGAATAGATATCCTATTCCTAGGATTGATGAGCTTATTGATGAGCTCCACAGGGCTATGTATTTCTCGAAGATTGATCTTAGATCAGGTTACCACCAAATCAAAATGAGGGAGGCGGATATTGAGAAGACGACATTCAGATGCCACTTTGGGCATTTTGAATTCCTTGTCATGCCATCTGGTTTGACAAATGCTCCAGCAGCATTCCAATCTTGTATGAACAAGATTTTTAGGCAGCAGTTGAGGAAGTTTGTGCTCATCTTCTTCGACGACATTCTCATCTTCGGCAAGTCCTTGGAGGAGCACCTCAAGCACTTGGAGGAAGTGCTTAGCATTTTGGAGGAGTTTTTGTTTGCCAAGGAATCGAAATGTGAGTTTGGGATGATGGAGTTGCTTTATATCGGCCACATTATCAAGCTCTAAGGGAGTCCGAGTTGATCCAGAAAAGATAAGAGCCATCTTAGATTGGCCACCTCCAAAGAACGTGTCTCACTTGAAAGGATTTTTGGGCTTATGTGGTTTTTATAGAAGATTTGTTAAGGGTTATTCTCAAATGGCAGCCCCCCTTACAAATCTTACAAAGAAAGGAGTTTTCCTATAGACAAATAAAGCACAAGGAGTCTTTGATAAGTTCAAGCATATAATGAGCTCTTGTCCAGTGTTGGCTCTACCGAATTTCACAAAGCCTTTTGATCTGCAATGCGATGCTTCAGGTGAAGGAGTAGGAGTTGTACTCATGCAAGACAAACACCCCATTGTCTTTGAGAGCAGGAAGTTGAGAGGAGCAGAAAAAACATTCAATCTATGACAAAGAGATGCTTTCCATCAAGCATGCATTAGCCAAGTTCCGATAATATTTGGTGGGAAGCAAGTTCATGGTGAAGACTGATCACAACAGTTTTAAGCATTTCATGCACCAGAAGGATTTGAATGAAGGCAACGGAAATGGGTGAGTAAGCTCCAAGCTTATGACTTTGACATTGAGTATGTCAAAGGGAAAAACAATATAGTGGCAGATGCTTTGTCAAGAAGACCTCATTTGCACTCTCTTTGTGAGCTTACTGCAGATTGGAAGGAGTTGTTGCTTGCTGATTATGCAAAAAATCAGTTTGCAACTAGCATAGTAGAAGGTCATTTGCAAGATGAAAGGTATCAATTGGCTGATGGTTTGATCCTCTATAAAGATAGAATCTTTCTAATGCTCGAATCCAAGCTTAAGAAGAGGGTTCTACAGTCTTTCCATGACATTCCCCTTGCTGGAAATCAAGGGTATTTCAAGACTTGTAAACAGATCCGAGAAAGATTTACGTGGAAGGGAATGAAAGAAGAAATCATGCACTACATAAGGGAGTGTCCAACATGTCAAATGAACAAGAATGAACATTCTTTTCCAGCTGGTTTGTTGCAGCCCTTGCCAATTCCTAATCAAAAATGGGAAAGCATTTCCATGGATTTCATCACAGGGTTACCAAACGTGCAATGGAGAGATTGTATTTATGTTGTGGTAGATAGATTAACGAAGTTTTCTCACTTCTTTGCTATCACAAGTTCATTTACAGGAGCCCAGGTAGCTGAATTGTTCTTTAGAGAAGTTTTCCGTTTACATGGTTTGCCTAGAACTATTGTTAGTAATAGGGACAGCAAGTTCCTAAGTGCTTTTTGGCAGGAAATTTTTAGATTGAGTGGTACTGTGCTCACTCCTAGCACTAGTTATCACCCACAAACGGATGGGCAATCCGAGATTGTAAACAAATGGTTGGAAGGCTACCTCAGAAATTATGTTTCAGGGCAGCAAAGAGCTTGGGTAAAATGGCTTCATTTGGGAGAGTATTGTTATAGCTCTTCTTAGCACATGTCAATTAAGATGTCTCCTTTAATGGATCTTTATGGATATGATGCTCCTAACTTTGTAGATTTGGTGTTTGGTGATAGTAGAGCTCCACAGGCAAAGGATATGTTGCAGTAGAGCCAAGACATCTTGAAATCACTGAAGGAAAATCTCCAACAAGCTCAAAACCAGCAGAAGCTGTATGTTGATCAGCAACGCGTTGAACATTCTTTTGAAGTTGGAGACATGGTTTACTTGAGGCTTCAACCCTACAGACAATCTACTCTCAAGAAGAGTGGTGCAGAAAAGCTCAAGCCACAATTCTATGGCCCATTCAAAGTCATCAAGAGAATTGGTGAAGTGGCATATGAGTTCGACCTCCCAACCAGTAGCAAGGTGCATAATGTTTTTCATGTGTCTCGCCTCAAGAAGGCGCTTGGGCACAATGTAGTTGCCTCCTTTGGACGAAGAGGGACAGTTGTTGTTAATTCCAGAGGAAATCATTGATACTAGAGAACGCTTTTTGAGGAGAAGAACAATCAAAGAGTACTTGGTGAAATGGAGGAACTTGCCAATAGAAGATGCGACATGGGAAGGCGAACACATTTTGCAGCATCCAGACTTGCGGTTGCTTGAGGACAAGCAATCTCGAGGAGGGCAGACTGTAACGTCCTCTTCTCACCTGTGAGCAGTTCAGTAGCTTGTCAGCCTATTCCGGAGGCCTATAGGCTTGTCAAGGTGAAATCAGGGTTTCCATCATTTGGAGGTTTTTGGCACTTCTCGGAATTTACTATTTTTAGTAAATTATAATTTTGGCAGTGAACCTGTTGACAGCATCACAATCAGTTTTCCATTTCAATTGGAGCAGTTGATTATGTTGATTTTGGCCTTTGAGGTGAAATATTGGAGAAATAAGCTATTAAGTCATTAATGTTATAATTTTGAGTTGACCCCTTATCCATGTGTTATAACTTTAAGTTGTCTTCAAAGGTGGTCATTGAGGGTGGACGCCTCATAAAAGGCATTAATTAATATTTTAATGATGTTTTATTTGCCTTAGAGTTTTGGACGCCATTAAGGAGGAAGTAAATGCCATTTTAAAATTAAAATAATTCAAAAGGTGAATGGGTGTCCCTTTTTGGAGGGAAATTGTGGGAAGATGAAAGGTCACCTCAAGTTCAATAAAAGACAGGCTTTGCTCCATCGTTTGGCATCCATCATTTATGCTAATGTTATGCTGTCGAAATGACTTGATGAATTTGGCTTCGAGGAATGCTCACCTCCTAGCATTTGCCCAATTTCGTGTTTGAAAGATAACACCTAGTTGGTTTTATGGCTGCTTCTCATTCAGACTAGCAGATTGACATTAATTTTGAAGATTTCTTGAGTTTTAAGTTGTTGGTTCAGTCATGGCTGCAAAGGCGAAATTGAATACAGCTTTAAGGGTGAATTTTATTTGCACGTGGGTATTGATCCTATCCAGTTATATGCCTGAGGCGCCTCTTTTTGTGTAAGGACAGAATTTATAATGAAGTGGTTGATTTTTAAAGTGAGGTCGACCCTCTCCTAGGGCCGTACCATGCTTTAGATGCATTGGAATCCGTGTTGGGGTGATTTGTTGAGTTTGAAGCTTAAAAAATGATGCTTACATGGTCGCCTAGCCTTTGAAGTGAAGTACTATCAGTTTGATAGAAGTTTACGAAGTGTGTTAAGAGATTTGTCCATTTTGGTGTCTCATTCATTGCTGGTTCAAAATTTCAGTTTGCAGATTTTTATATCAGACTTATTTCAATTTTTGATTTTGGTTTCTATCTTCAATAATTGAGAGATTGTCAAGTGGGAGATCATCTATTTCATTGTGTTTTGTAAAGATTGTAATAACACTTGAAAATTGCAATTATTTTTCATTGTAAGATTGTAAACAGTAGTAGTGTTCTAGTCATTTAATTTGCTGCATATTTTAGTGTTAATTTTCACATATTTGTAACCCTTGGATGGTTTACCGCCAGTGTGGAGAAAGAACAAACTAATCTCTCATTTATGATCCACTAAAAAGTGGCAAATTCCCACTATTAAATGGATGTCTGCCGCAACGGATGAATTAGTTTAGAATTGTAATGTTCTTTCCCCCAACTAATTAAGTGGTAGCGTGGAAATCTCTCATGGCTGGTTCACCGCCTCTTTCTGCTTTCAATTGTATTTACTTTCAGTTATAATTTAGTTTCATTTGCCATATGTTAGCACCTCACCCACATCGGGTCTTATGTGCACATTCTTGGCATTGAGTGTTTTTCAGTTGATTCTCTTTGAAGCTAACACTAACCAACTTGGTGTACTGCTGGTTTGTGTTGTGACAATTCAAGGAAAAAAATTGGTAGGCATCCACTGTAATGTCCCACCCCTAGTGGACACTTGCTAACTGAGTTTCTACCTGTATATTCTGCTTGGGGTTTCAAAAAAAAAATTGTTTCAAGCATAGCAACAAAAATCTTTTGGGGAATAAATCGGCAAACCAAAAGTTCAAGATTTTTTGAAAAAATCAGATTTTTAAAAAAATGTAAAACATTGTAGAATAAGTGACAAAAACTGTTTTTTTTTTTATTGAAAGGCATTTCCATAGCAATAGAGATATAGAGAGCAAATAAAATAGAGAGTTTAACTAATGAATCATAGAAAATAGATTTTGTTGTTTATATCCATATCGTTGATTACATTGCATTCCACATCTTTCAAAGCATTAGCTCACAATGCATAACTGATAGATGACAAAATTTCAATTACAATATAGTTTGTAGTACAAAGTTTCAAATATCAAAAGTAGCCTATGACTTGCTAGTTGCTACTATAAATAGAGCTATACTAGAGGGTTGCAAGCTCTAATGATGAAACTCCTGGGGCTTTGCCTCTCCTAAGTTCTTCAATCACATGAGGATCCCAGTTGGCCTCCTCTAGGATCTCAAAATCCTCAAACTCAAGAGCTTTGTCATCATTACCAATCCACTCATTGTCTGGATCAATCTCATCAAGGTCAATTGGCTCAGCATCCTCAATGGTACCTAGTTTTTCCCATGGACAAGTTAGTCTTCGGATTACAAGTGGAAAACAATTAATACAATTACAAATTTACAACTACGATTGCAAGTATACTAAAATTCTAACCTTGAGCTTTCTTTAGCTTCAAGCGGAGGTTGTGGTGAACAAACACCAAGTCATTCATCCGTTGTGTTAGGCGATTGCGTTTCTTCGAATGTATGTGTTCAAAAACACTCCAAGTACGTTCACAAGCGGATGAACTACATGGCTGGCTCAGAATGCGTTTCGCTAACTACCTAATATTTTTGCTTTCATGACCAAAAAAATCCCACCACCAAAAAAATCCCACCATGGTGCTAAAAAACACATTATATGGAGATGATGTCATGTAAGAATATCTTAAATTTTTACACATTTTATGATTTTGTCCACAAAATATTAAGATTTTCAAAATTTATAGACTACCTGGGTGCACGGTCTTCCTGCCTTCCACGGAAACCTTAGATGAGAAAAAACCCATTGCTTGCTTGTACATGGCTAACTCTCCCATAGCTATCGTTAACTGTTTTGTGATAGCAAACAGTTTTTCCATGCATATGAACAAGCCTTGTGCAACCTCACCATCATCATTTCTAAATGAAGAGTTATGGTACAAACTTGGATTAAGATAGTATCCTGCAACATGGAGAGGAGAATGCATCTGTTGGTCCCATCTTCTATCAATTATGTCCCATAATGGCATATACCTATCCCTGTCATTTTCCATCCTACTCCTCATCACCTCCTTTGCCCTATCCATGGCCTCATATAAATATCCCATGGGGGATTTATCCCCATCCACTAGTCTCAAGACTTTCACTAGAGGCTCTGAAAATTGTATAACTTCTTCTATTGCATCCCAAAAACTAGCAGAATAAATGTACTTTGAATTGCTATGCCATCTGCTTGATTTGAGAAGCCAAACTCTACCCACTCGCTTGAAACAAACATTCGTTTCAAATTCATTTTTTGTTCACATAGAGTTTGTAGTGCAAGGAAGTGTGTTGCAAATCTTGTCACCCCTAGTCGAACTAACTCCTTGCCCTCTGTGAAAGTGTGCATCATACACAAAACCCTTGTGTGATTATAGATAAATTTGGTAATTGAGCGAACCTTGTGCAATACCTCCTTAACCCATTCAAGTTTACTAATGTCCTTTAGGGTTAGATCAATGCAATGTGTTGCACATGGAGTAAAAACTATGGATGGGTATTTGTTTGTCAGGAGTCTCCCAACAGCAGCACAAGCAACAACATTATCGGTAATAAATTGAACCACATTTTGTGGCCCTATTTCTTTGACCACTGAGTCATACATGTCAAACAATGTAGCTACAAATTTGATTTTGTGATGCATCCACAAATTTCAAAAAACTTGTGTCGACATCACAAGACACGAGGAATTTGATGAGTGTCTGATTCCTCCTATTTGTCTATCCATTTGACATTATGCTGCATCCAGTCTTTGCCCAAATCAGTCGATGTTCATTAACATCATTAACATCTTGTACTGCATCATTAAGCAAAGGAAGCCTCAATGACTCAGTAGATGGGGCTTTGAACCCAGGACCTGCAGATGCAATAGCATCCACCATACCTTGCTAGTATGGAGACCTAGCAACATGGAATGGCAAGCTAGAGTAGTACCAGAAATCTGCTACTACCTTCTTTGCTTGTTCATGGACAGTCTTCTTCCATCCTGTACTCTCCAAAGTGGTCTGTGATCTTGGTGTAGTATGAGGTGGGAAGAAAGAAATTATGTTTCATCCACCTGTGTTTGGACCACGTGTTGTAGAAGGTGTCGACCCAGATTCCCTGGAAAACACATGTGCACCATCTTCCTCTTCTAAGCAATTCCCCCTAACTTATGTAGAACTGGAGTCTTTTTCATTCCCAATTCTTGCCTTTTTAGCCTTACCCTCAGAAATCCCTTCAAGGGCTTATTTTGTCTGATACGTGACTTTTGGAGGGCATTCTGTACAAATAATGGTGTTATTACCAGGCTCCTTTGCCAAATTTCATTTGAAGCGATAAATGCCACCATTGATGTCACGCAAACACCAATTGCATTTAACCTTCATTGAACCCGGTGTTTCCTTGCAATGTGTCCACGCAAAGTCTTTTACGTGGCATTATGATGTATTCTGCATTAGAGGATATGTTGTTTGAATGTATGTTTTTTATACAAAACATGGCTGAAGCAATTTTGAATTCAGAATTTCAAAATACTGTAAAAGGTATTTCAGTATTAAATAATTGCTACTGTATTTTGTATTTATTTTTATATAGAATTTTATATAAATATTTCAAAACAATATCTGTGTTTCATTTGTAAAATGTAAATATAGTAAATAAATACAGAATATTTATTTTTATTTACTGTATTTACATTTTACAAAATGAAAAATACATACAATTTTTTTTTTATTTACAATATTTTGTAAAAATAAATAAATATAGAATACAGTAAATGAAAAATATCAAATAAATAAATACAAAATAATTTATAGTATTATGTATCTTTCATTTTATAAATAAATAAATACTGAAATAAATAAATATTGTATTACTATTTACATTTTACAAAATACAAAATAAATACTGAAATAATAAAAATAATATTTTGGATTTTTCATTTTATAAATAAATACAGTAAATAAATAAAAAAATCTGTATTACTATTTACATTTTACAAATTAAAAATAAAATACAAAATATTTGTTTTTTTGGCATAAAAAAAAAATTAAAAAATAGTAAATATTTTATTAATACAAAATAAATGTAAAATATTTGTTTTATATTTTATAGAAGAATTTACAGAATTTTGTATTTTGTAAAAATAAATAAATACAGAATTTTGTAAATAAAATAAATTCTTTTACAAAATAAAATACAAAATAAATATAATTTTTTTGTTTTTTTGGCATAAATAGTAATTAATAATTTAATACAGTAAATACTAAATAATACTATACTAAATTATTATTGCATTTTATATTTTATTTTATATAATATTATTTTATAAAATACAGTTTTTATACTGTATTTTATATAATAATACAAAATATTTTTACAAACAAATATAGTAAAAAATTTTTAAAGTCAAATACAAAGTGGAAATCGATCAAAGAAATACAGTAAAAAAAATTTGCGACGACAAACACAGAAGTGGAAATTGATAAAGGTTGGAAATCGAGCCTACCTTGCAAATTGGAAGGAAGAAGAAAAATCGCTTCAAACTGGAAATCGCCATCAAACTGGAAGATGCCAAAAGAGCCGCTGAAATTGGAAATCAAGCCCTCTAATGTCCGTCGCCACTTCCAATGGCTTTCCTTCTGTGGTTTGAGAAAGAAAAATCTGCAAATTATAGCCTTTTCGCGTGGATTTTAGGTTTCCATTTTTGCGGGAAATGATTGATGGGTTGGTGAGAAGAAAAGTTGCGATTTTTTGCAGATTTAAACCCGATTCAATCACCCAAAAAGTCATTGACTTTTTTCAACATTTTTTTGCAAATTTTGGGAAAAAACGATGTCACCGATTTTTTTTAAATCACGATTAATCAAGTTTTTTTCAGATTTTTGTTTGGTTTCAAGAAGGGGTCGGCACAATATTAAGGTTGCGACTATTGATTTTCTAAAGACCTTTGGCTGCTATCAATAGTTGCCAAAGGTCTTCAGAAAATCACAACACTCTTCACGTATGCATCCAACAACCCCAAACGACCCCTCATAGCAATGTGGGACAATAGTAGATCATGGTGTCTAAGCTACAAGCAGTTTCACACCCCTTCATAAACTCCACAACCCTTGGAAAATGCTCACAGATCAATGTAAAATAGGTGTGCCTTCCTTAGAACTAAATAACAGGCGATATGGAATATGTGCCACAAGAAAACCCTTTGAAATTCAATGTCCAATCTGAGATATGCAGGTAACTATATTCACCAGCCCTATGAATGAAACAATATCAATTGACTAGCATTATGCTCAATCCTACAATCACCCTATTTGAATGTATCACCGCATTTGAATGCAAATCTTACTATCGTTAACCCTGAAGTTTGTCTCCGCAAGAGACTTCTTGCTTTGAGGAAAGCATACCTCCTAGCTAATATCGATTTCGTGTTTGAGTGATAACACCTAGCTGATTTGAGACTGCTTCTTCATCCAGAGGTTGCAGATTGAGCTTCACAGTTGATTGTTTGGATTGATATTTCTGTTTTGGAGTTGCTGGTTCGAACATGGTTGTAGCACGTTTTCATTTACAACTCTTTGGGCGATTTTTCTATCATTCTGGGTATTGAAGATATCATTTCTCCTACCTTGGGCGCCCCTTTCCTCAAAGTTTCAAAATTTTTGGTTGAGTCTTTATTTTTCTAGAGTTGGTCGCCCTAGTTTTGGAGGTATTTCCATTTCCAGATTTTCCTTGGGAAGCATGCAAATTAATTTGGAGTTGTTTGATGTTGTTTCTTTGTTGGTACTTGGTCGCCCTTCTCATATGCTTCATTTGCACTTGGTTTGACATCATTCAAAGGAGTATTGGCAAAGTTACGAGCATAAAGGTGAAATCTGTACTTGTTGGTTTGGTGTTTCAGTTTGCTGCAATTTTATATCAGACCTGTTATTTCAGTCATTTTGGCCTTATTTCATATACTGGATATCAAGTACTTGTTAGGAGGTTATGCTCTAACATTTTGGTGATCATAGGATATCTATATCTCATTGTATTTGCAAATTGTTCATCATATTGTAACGCTAAATCAGTAGTACTGATCAACTCTTTTACTTTCTACATTTTACATTTTGTATCCCCACTTTTAGTGGAAGAGACTGGCCTCACCGTCTATTTACTTTCTTGTGCTACCCGCTGAAAAGCGGAAGGGGTCGGCTAGCTGCCTAGACATTTACTTTCTTGTAATAACACTCTCGCTGAATAAGTGGTCGAGTATGCATTTTCATATCATATTGATCGGCTGAGCCGTCTCTCATTTGTACTTTCACTTTGGATTTCACCTAACGATCCCCTTTCTACCGTATGCTCACTTTGCCCTCATCGGGATTTGGGTGATCAGAAAGTGAAGGGTTACTTTCAGTTGTTTATGATTATATAACGTTAACGGGTGAAGTGCTTGTAGAAAAAATTGAAAAAAATTATAAGGGGGATATTTCAGTGGTATTTGAAATGTTCTCCTTAATTTTTTCCTTTGTTTTTCAGTTCACAACAATGCAATCATGCACCCGTTAAGAATTAGCTCCAAACCAAAACACTACTGAAACAACTTTAACCAAGAATGCGCCCTAAAACCACTTAAGGAGGAGGGGCGGACATATGGTCAGAGGATCCCTAGGATCTAATAGCTTGATAACAGCTGAAATAGAGAGCTAAACTCAACACCAAGAATGTGCATGCAAGATCCTTTTGCAAGGCGAGGTGCTAACATATGGTGGAGTACTAGTTATAAAAATGAAAGTAACACTTCTTCTGCTGATGCAGGCATCCACAAGCGGTGGGAATACTCCACTTATTCAGTGGGTGTGATTATTACAATTATTTGAAGGCGGCAAGCCAGCCAATTAACCTCACTTTCACTTAAACTGTGGGGGGTATACAATCCACACAACCATTTATTTTTCATGGGGGGAATACAACAAAATAAATTGCAGCAAAGTAAACAATTGTTGTTAGTACTACTAATCAGCTTACAAACAATTATCAAACAGCTGCAATATATCAAAGATGAGCTTTTAAAACAAGCAATGGTTAGAGTATCACTTCCTCTAACATTTACAACTTGAATAAATGAAGAATTGAAGCTCAAATCAGCATCATAATAAAAACTAACTAATCTGATCAGAAACAGAAGGTACAAAAAATCAGACCAGCAAGTTGTGAATTTACCAAAATGGACGTATCTTTCCCGAATCAACTCGGAATGCTCCCAAACCATAGCCAAAGGACAACTAGGAGATATGCACCCAATCTTCAAGGAGAGAACGAGCCAATTACAGAAGCAACATAGGGCACGTTTCCCAATGCAAGCTCAGTGAGATGGTACAACCTTCTCTTAAAAAATCAATACTCAACCAAAAAATCTGAAACTTCCCACAAAGGGGCACCCTTCACAGTAGAACAACATGGACGAACACCCAAAATGAAACAAAAATCCGTGATGAAGCTATGAGCAGAAAATAGCTTCAGCCATGGCAAATCAACAACTCACCAAACAGGCTTTACATCAGCAACCTATTTGATATCATCAATTTGAAGCTCCATCTGCATTCCAAGATGAAGTACAGTCACAATGATCCACCTAGGAAGCCATAGTTTCAGGCCCGAAGGATGGATTGAATTCGCTAAGCTTCCCCTTAGCCAGGTTTTGGATTCAAACCAGCAGCATAACTCTACTTTCAATTTTCCAAGATCATAAACAAAGAGCAAGGCACCAATATATAAGCTTCAATTGGCAAATGAAGCAATCTGTAACTCCCAACAAGAAACTGTTCAATTCCTCCAAGGGACGCCACCTTTAAGCATTTATTTTATTTAAAATATCAAAACATTCTCCTTTAGGCGTCCATTTCCAAAATGCAACAATAAACATTTAAAACAAACATTAATTGCCTAAGAAGTTCGACCACCTTTATGTCCCCTTCATTAAAACAACTTAAAGTCATCAAGCCTAGGCATGGGGTACAACTGCAAGATATGAAAATTGACTAAGTCTGGGACTCAGTCCAAGGAGGGATAGAAGCCAACACTCAAAATGATTCTGCCAAAAATGGAATGATGACTTGAGCAGGACTGCTGATGGTGCCACTACCACAAATAGACTTACTAAAAATAGCCAATGCCAAAAATAGTAAGTTAACTTCAAAACCTTCAAAAAGCCAACTGAACAGCCACATTGCCCAAAATGTGAACTGCAGATGATTGAACTACTGCTAGAACGATGCTGCTATAAATAGACTTACTAAAAATAGCAACTGCTATAAATAGTAAGTTTGCAAAACTTCATCTGAGCAGTAATCATGACTTACTATAAATAGTAAGTGTTCCCAAACGCCTTTTGAGAACAATCCGAGAAGCCAACATGACTTACTATAAATAGTAAGTGCCTGGAAAAGTTATCAAATGGAGACGCATGATACACCAATCTGAAGCTTTCTGAAAACCCAGAAAACTCCACCAGACATGCATCAAAACCCATGCATGCAAGCCCTCAAAATTGCATCTGAAACCTCCTAAAAAATAGGAAACCCTAATTTTTAGTTCTGCTTAGCCCAGAAGTTTCCGGAAATAGGCTAAAACCTCAAGAAGAGCGTAGGGCTAAAATGGGGACATTACAGTATCAGAGCCAAAGTTCTTACCATCCTATTGGGTGAACCAAAAGAAATTTGAGTTGCCACAATGGAATTCAATAGAATTGTCGAATAGTTCAAGAGGCAATGTGAACGTGAGACTTCCATTCTCCATGAAGGTATTAGAACCGGTGATCTTGCCATCCTATTGGTTAAGTTAACATTTGTTGCAAATTCTCAGTTGCATGATAGAGTTTCAATGATAGAGTTTCAGAGACTTCATATCTCTTTGCATGTTGGTGACCAACACTTGCATGTCCATTACTTTTCTTCTTTGACGGATATTGAGGCGGAAGGGTGAGATGACTACAAAGAAGTCTATCTCATAGTTGATATAGGAATTGACCATGCTTATGAGAGATCCTGACATTAAAGGGGCATACTCAAGGATTGCTGCAAAATCTAAATGTTTGGATGGGAAGGCTGCCTTGACATATGAAGGATGTGTGACAGAGCCCCAAAATACTCCCTTTGACTTGCATGCGATTGGGAATGATGAAGATCAGTTTGGCAATAAGAACAAAACAGCAGTTTTGAATCCTAATTTGAATTCATCCAATGAAGGTATTGAGATTAATGACTTCACAGAAGATGTTAGAACTGTTGTGTGGGATGAGTTCACTAAAGAACAGAAAGCTGAAGGAAATACTAGTGGTGTCATTGAACCAGCTTATGACCACTTTCATAGTGATGATATTTATGATGATTCCAATGAGTTTGTACCAATTCATGTTGAAGGTTTGTTGATGAATATAGTTCTCTTGTTGCTGACCCAATTTCCCAAAAGTTTTCACAAGAATTTATGACAAATGATCAAAAAGACTTTTTTGGTATGCATGTAACTACTCGTGATGAGATCATAAATATACCTATAGATGATGGGCTCATTGAAGGCAAAAATGATAGAGTTTTCCAAATAGCTAGCAATGATGATTCTTTACTCCATTACAGTGTTGGTGGCTTGGGTGGTCTTGGGTTTGATTATCAAACTAAGCCCTTAGAGAGAGATACTTGTGAAGATATCAGTTTAAGTGAGTTGGGAGGTGACTTATTCAAAGAGTCAACACTCCAAGAAGAGCACGATGAGCACTTTCCTTTTGATCAAAACAATCAACCCCTTAGCATTTGGGATCCGGGTGTGAAGGCACCTAAGGTTGACAAAGAACCTGTGTGGGATGAATTTCCCTTTGATCCTGATGAAGCTCATAATTCAGATTGCATTGCAAGCTATGAGGTGGCCATTGGAGGAGAAGGTGTCTTTGAAGAAGACGTTTGTTTGGCAAAGCTCCACAATGAACCCTTTGAAGCGGTTGCAGCCACTAAAGAAGAGTATGTTGCTACAGAAACTTTTAGAATAGCAATCAATAATAACTCATTGATCAAGGGGCTGCCATAACCTTTGATCAAGGAGATAGTGAAGTGGAAGTGGAGCTAGAAGATCATATGGCTCTTTATGATGAAGAGTTTAAAGAGCTAGTTGGTGGAGAAAGACAAGAGCCTTGGAGTAGCTATGGGGGCAGCGATTGCAAGAAACAAAGTTCTGTTTTTTTCTTGCAGCCTATCAACAATTCACCATCTTTGCATTCTTATGAGTGGGAAGGTCAATTCAAGGTGTCCATTGAAAATGAAGTGCGAGCTCTATCTAGATTTGACCAAACACACAGTTTGATAGAAGAACTCTTTTGGAAGGCTCAAATTGATGAAAGACAAAAAAGGGTTAAGGATGAATTTGCTCTCCCTAATCCACAACTTATCAAAGACACCTTGGAAACATTGAAGTCAAAGTACATACACTTGATTGGAGATCGAGATTATGCCATTGAATTTGCAAAGAAGACCTTTAGTGCATTCCAAGGAAAAGAGAGGTTGATGAGCTTATTCATGAACTTGAATCAACAAAAGCTATGTTAGAAGATACTCAAGTGGCATTAATGGAGGTAGAGGAGTAGCTAGCTGATTTCATAATTTTCAGGGAGCAAGAGAATGAACAAAGAGTTGAAGAAATCAAGTAATTGGAGAGTCTAATAGTCTTCGAGAGGAGTTTGATCTTCAAAGTTTCACAAGAAAATCAGAAGTTGCATGTGAAGAATCGAATCAGCAAGATGGAAGTGAGCAAGAGGAAAGGGATGTCTTCCAAATTCTTGACAATCCTCTCTTTGAAGTGGGTGCAGAAGAAACTTATGATAACCTTGTCTTTGTGATGGAAGATAAAACATGTGGTGAAATGACTGAGCATGAGACCTGTTGTCCTCAATTTTGAATTCTCAAAATTGGACAACCCATATGAAATTTTGCCTAAAATTTCTTCATAAATCTCTATGGCATACATTTTGAGGCACCAAAATTCTCCAATTGAATTGTGCAGCCATTGGTATCCATCCTATTTTGCCTTGTGTGAAATTCGGGAACATTTCGACATGTTTTTCCCTTTGTTTTGTCCAATTTCAGTATTTTTTATCACCATTGCAAATAGGGATCTTTGTGTGTTAGGGCACGTTTTACGAGGTGTTAAGGTTGTAAAACTTTGGATTTTAATTGATGGTTCCCTTGGGTATCCTTTCATCAACTCCCCTTTCCGTTTTTGTAAAATTTTGAGTCATTTTTCTTGTCTTTTTGGTCAAATTCGGGTTTTTAAGACAGCTCAGCAAAATAGGGAATTTCAAGCCTAAAAGCAAAATTGCTAAAGTCTTCAAAAAGTCCGATTTTTGCTTAAGTGCCAAAAAGTTCCTACTTTGCTAAAAGCAAAATTGCTGAAGTGCCAAAAAGTTCCTATGGTGTTTTAAGTGAAATTGCTAAAGTGCCAAAAAGTTCCCGAAATTGCTAAAGGAGTCAAAAAACCCGAAATTGTCAAAGGAGCTAAAAAACCCGAAATTGCTAAAGGAGTCAAAAAACCCGAAATTGCTAAAGGAGCTAAAAAACCCGAAATTGCTAAAGGAGTCAAAAAACTCGAAATTGCTAAAATCTCCAAAAGTTCCGATTTTTGCTAAAAGTAAAAAATTGTCAAAGGAGCTAAAAAACCCGAAATTGCTAAAGTCATCAAAAAACCCGAAATGCAAGTAAAGGGCATTTTTTGAAGTTATTTGTTATATTTTTCAATTGCAATGAGCATCAAAAAACCCGAAATGAGTTTTGCAAGTGTTTTTGTGGATTTTGTAGCTTGCTCTTGCTCATATGTACCCCGATTGAAGAGATTTTGGCATGAAAAACACTTGGCAAGGTCTGCAACTTTATTAAATTCCCCATTTTTGCTCTACCATTGCCCCATTTTTGCAGATTTGAGTTTGTTCTTTGTTTCTTTTTATTTTTCTGTTTTTGTTGCTTTAAATCTTTTGTTCTTGGGTTGCCTTTCTATGGAAATTGAGATTGCATATTATAAAAAAAGTGTATGGCTGAAAATGCGTTTTTCCACTTCACACACCCATTCATTCATTTCTCTTTCATACACCATCATACTTCATTCGCCCTTCATTCATAAAAACGTTTTTCTCTCTCTTTAATTCACCTTTCCATTTCGTTTTTCATTCACTTGCCTTCATTTCATATTCATTTGCCATTACCATTTTTTTTCATCATCATTATCAGTTTTTACAAAAATGATGCCCTTGGCTGAAAATCGGGTTTTCATAATCTGATTACAAGTAGGAGATTTTGACCAAGGTTACAAGTTAAAATGATAAACTTGCAATGACCTCTTATTTTTCCTACCTTGCACTTTTACTTGCAATGGCTTCCAAAAATCCCGATTACATTATACCTTACTTGCTGTCAGCCTTCCAAAACCCGAAATTCACTTGTGAGCCCATTTTTGCATCAAATTATCCCTTCCCTTGTCAGTCTTGTTTACACACATGATCTATCAAACCAATAAATCAAGGCATGGGCATTGTTTTATAACAATTTCATGTTGAATAAGGTGTTATGGGTTCTTCATCAGTGAACAAAAGAAGAAGAGATACAACAGTAATTCATGGAGCAGCTCGAAGGTCAATAATCCTCATGAAACCATCTAGGGACAAAGTGAATCAAGCATGGAAAAAGGACGCAACGAAGAGAAGAACTTCCTAAAGAAATGGTACTACTCCAAGCCTGTGATAAGGTTGAAGTTCGCCAAGGACAAAAAGATCATTAAGAATGCAAATTCTCGTTCCAAGTTTGAGATCTCTTCACCAATCCTGAATACTTCAAGTTCTAAAATCCTGAAGCAGCATGAAGATCATCGCAGATCAAGGATGATGTAGTTCAAGTCGTGTCTTCGGACACTTAGAATAATTTCAATTATGCATTTTGTTTTCGACAAACTACATGTAAAAACAAATTTTGTAATCGCAAGTGTTTCTTTCACTTGCAGTTTTGTAAATTGTCATTACATGTAATCAAGTTACAAGTCAAATTACAATAGGACCTGTAATTTGGAATAAGTCAATTACAGTTAGTTGGTGGTTGAGAGAATTTCTCAAGTTTGTTGGGATCCTCCCACCTTTTTCTCAAGGCCTCTCTCCTATAAATACTTGAGGGGGTCTATTGTAATAGGATATCTTTTGGCAATACAACAAAACTCTGCCAATTTGTATGTGCACTCTAAGACTTTGAGCTTAGATGTAAATCAGATTGCAATCAATAAAAGAGGCAAATTGCTTTCAAACTTTGTGTTGATTCAAGGTGTTATGTGACGACATTTTCTACATATTGATTGTGAGTTTTGTGGTGTTATACAAGAGGGATTCAAGCTTAACTTTACAGACTTTGAGCTGCTTAATGCGTTTGGAGTTTTAGATTGGTTTTCAGATTTGATACAGCAGACTTTGAGCTGTTTGTCACATTTGAAGCTATTATAGAACACTCAAGCAAAGGGGGTAATTTGCAGACTTTGTGCTGATTTTATTTTCTATGTTTGTGCATATAAAGTGCATCATGTAATTAGACTTTGAGCTGCTACATATTGTACTTGGTTACCAGAAAACCATCTTAAAAAGGTTGATAGTCTGAGAGTAAGTTGGCAAAGACTTTGAGCTTTCGATTTGTTTTCCCGTCCCGGAGGAGCAACGGAGGACTTTGTGCCTTCATGGAAACTTTGCTTCTTTCTTTACTTCATTAATCATTTATGCTTTCAATTGTGATTCTTTTTTTGAAATAAGAGAAAAGGATAATTGTCTTTTCTGGAAAAAGAGAAGACAAGAGTTTCACCCAGGTTTAGAATAGATTTGTAGCTAGAATTAATTTCTGAATTGGTAAAATAGAAAGCAAAGGGGGAGCCTTCCCTTTGAAAATAGGAGAGTTTATCTCACGTACTGTGGCTGAAACCACAATTTTGTACGCTTTCCCAAGTATACAAAATTTTCAACCAACAAGACCGAGTATGATTTCCAGCGCATTGATGATATGATATCAAACTATGAGGACGTGTCACATTTGGTGAGTGGTAATCTTCCAAGGCTGCTTGATAATGAATGCATAAGTGGGTTTGAGTATGAAGTCTTCACATGGGAAGTGTTGAATCAGGGTGATTTCAACATCTTTGACATCAAGGTGTTGTCCAAACATAGTTTGGTAGCTGCTCAAGGTTTCATTACAGAAGCAAGCAGCGAAGATTTCAGACTTGTTACTCATGAAGAATGGGAGAAAGAAGGACCTAAGCATGGTGATTGCATGCGAGAAAGAAGGACCTAAGCATGGTGATTGCATGCTTGATAATCCGTCCCTTGGGTTAAGTGATGCTTTAGCTCATACTAGTCTATTTTGGGAGTTGGATTTCAACACATCTAATGTTTCATACTCCAATGTTGTTGAATCTTTCATGGATAGGCTTCAGAGGTTCACTAGAGGAGACACCAATTTCATGAGTATGCACTTAATTCTGACTAGCACTTGGGGATGTATTGAGTATTATTTCCGGTGTGTTGGAGATCACTTTCAGTTGGGTATCCATGCTTGGGATCCTCAACATGGGTTGATGGAGCTTATTACAGGTGGAAAGAAGGATCTTTGGAGGGATAAGGGTCAAATTTTCAGATTTTTTGGTGTTGTCCCCTTCTTGACCAGCCATTTATTGGTTCCTTTTGCCCATCAACTAGTGGATTGGAGAGAAATTTTGAATATGGGTTGGAGAGATGAACGGTTGGTTGCTTTTGGGAGTGATCCTTGGCTAAGACAAGGGTAGATTTTGAGACACAAGTTTGCTGATTGGAGGTAGACCAACCACCTTATATGGGGAGTTATATTCATTCAAGAGAGTTGGTTCATCACTTCTTGTCAAAGAGGTGGTAGTTTTCAGTTGGAGATTGCTCTAATGTGTTTTTCAGCCACTTTTGAGGTGTTATCATGCAACACAATGCTCATATCACGTGCTCACACTTAGGAATTCTATTGGTGTTGTTGTTATCACTTGTGTAGAGCGCTAAAATCTGATTGTACTTTGTTGATTCCGTCCTTGAACAGCAGTGATTTTTTGTTCCTTCAAACCTATCATATTCTCAGAGTTCAACTTATGGAGGTTTGTGAAGCAAAATTTGATAGTTCTTTCACAATATTGGTTCAGGACAGCGAACTTCCACATGCCTTGGTTCATCATTCTGAGGCTCTTGGAGTGGGAACTATAAGATTTTTCAGAAGTCATGGTTGTATCAGAATAATTCAAGGGAGGCATAGTAGATTCATGTGGAGTTATGAGAATGAGTTTGTTGAGCTCTTGCAAATGATTGCTTTCCTCTTTGCAAGAAGAATTGGATATTTCACATTTGCAATCGTGGCTCTGTCAGATACCACATGGAGATATGCTGAGGAGTTTGATTTTGAGTTGAGTAGACTATCTTTCCTATTGCCTAGGATTGTGATAGACAGTGGCATTGTTGATATTGATGACTCAGAGCTTTTTGGGGATGAGATGTTGCATTATATTAATTTCAATCCTTCAAGATTTTTCAGTTTGAGTATCATGGATGGTAACATTTTGGAGTTACAAGGGAGGTTAGTGCAGTTTTGGCATGATGTTTTCATTGATATGATCAGAGTGGTGCAGCATCGGCATGGGGGGTCCTTCCTGAGACGGACATGGGACCCTAGGATCGTACTTGGGTTGGTATGGATCAGTTTAAATTTTTCTAGAGTAGTGGTGACATTGTTTGAGGACAAGCAATTTTGGGAAGGGCGGACTGTAATGTCCCCATTTTTAACGCCACGCTTTCCAGTGACTGTTAGCCTATTCCCGGATGCCCGTAGGCTAGTCAGAGGCAGAATTAGGGTTTCCAACTGCTTGGAGGTTTCTTTCATGGATTCAGGGGTTTGCATGTTGGAATTTTGCAGATTAGTTGTTGGAATCTTTCTGGGTTTTCAGAGAGCTTCGCAGTGGTATGACATGCATCTGCATTAGGTAACTTTTTCGGACTTACTAATTTTAGTATGTTACTATGGCTACCCGGTTTGTGCTCAAAATGCATTTGAAGTCACTATTTTTAGCAGTATGCTATTTTTAGTAAGTGCTATTTTTTAGCAGCAATTCAGTGCAATGTCTAATTCTGGGAGGGCAATATTGGTAGTTTGGTCTCCAACATTCTTGGAGCCTATTTTGGTAGGTCATGGCTTAAGTGATTTTCAAATATGGACACCTTAGTTGGAAATTATAATATTTTAAGTTAAATATTTTACTAAGGCTAAATGGGACGCCACTTTTGGAGAGATAAGTGATTTTAATTAAGTTTATTACTTAAGTCATTTTGGACGCCTTATTTGGTGAAATATAATGTTTTAAGTGAAATATTGACTTAGGCAAAAATGACGCCTAGTTTGGGAAATATTTGTGAGTTATAAAGTTATTTCACTTAAGTGTGTATTTGCATTTTTAGTAAGTTATTTCTTTCAAATGCTTTGGATGCCTTGGTCAAGGAGTCAAAAGATGAAATGCAAATGCAAATTAAGGGGTGAATGTGAATCTCATTTGGGCGCCCTATTTGGAGGGAAAAGAAGATTTGAATTTGAGTTGAGAAAAGTTATAAATAAGAGGTCTTTCCTTCACTTTTCATTATCTATTGCTTATCACAACGAAATGCTGCTAAAATGATTTCAGACTTCTTGCTTTGAGGAAAACATACCTCCTAGCTAATATCGGTTTCGTGTTTGAGAGATAACACCTAGCTGTTTTGAGACCGCTTCTTCATCCAGAGGTTGCAGATTGAGCTTCACAGTTGATTGTTTAGGTTGATATTTCTGTTTTGGAGTTGCTGGTTCGAACATGGCTGTAACACGTTTTCACTCACAACTCTTTGGGCGATTTTTCTATCATTTTGGGTATTGAAGATATCATTTCTCCTACCTTGGGCGCCCCTTTCCTCAAAGTTTCAGAATTTTTGGTTTTGTCTTTATTTTTCTAGAGCTGGTCGCCCTAATTTTGGAGGTATTTCCATTTCCAGATTTGCCTTGGGAAGCGTGCAAATTAATTTGGGGTTGTTTGATGTTGTTTCTTTGTTGGTACTTGGTCACCCTTCTCATATGCTTCATTTGCACTTGGTTTGACATCATTTGGAGGAGTATTGGCGAAGTTACGAGCATAAAGGTGAAATCTTGTACTTTTTGGTTTGGTGTTTCAGTTTGCTGCAATTTTATATCAAACCTATTATTTCAGTCATTTTGGCCATATTTCATATACTGGATATCAAGTACTTTTTAGGAGGTTATGCTCTAACATTTTGGCGATCATAGGATATCTATATCTCATTGTATTTGCAGATTGTTCATCATATTGTAATATTGAATTAGTAGTACTGATCAGCTATTTTACTTTCTGCACTTTACATTTTGTATCCCCACTTTTAGTGGAAGAGACTGGCCTCGCCATCTATTTACTTTCTTGTACTGCTTGTTGAAAAGCAGAAGGGGTCGGCTAGCCACCCAAACATTTACTTTCTTGTAATAACACTCCCGCTGAATAAGTGGTCGAGTATGCATTTTCATATCATGTTGATCGGCTGAGCCGTCTCTCATTTGTGCTTTCAGTTTGGATTTCACCTAACGATCCCCTTTCTACCATATGCTCTCACCTTGCCCTCATCTGAATCTGGGTGATCAGAAAGCAAAGGGTTACTTTCAGTTGTTTATGATTATCTAACGTTACCGGGTGAAGTGTTTGTGGAAAAAATTGAAAAAAATTATAAGGGGGATATTTCACATATAGGCAGGGTCAAGGGTTAGCATTTAGTTGGATTGATTGTAATTCCAAATAGAGGCTCTTTTTATATCCACGCCATTTTAATTAATTGGAGATTCAAAGCATCTACATGGCCATGGATAGGGGAATCTCTTTGCTCTACCTAGGCCATGGCTATTAGGATTGAACTTAGAGATACCAATATTGCTTTGAGTTTGAATTACTGTATATTCAAGTTTATTATTGGAGAAAGTTGAAGTATCTAACAAATATACGTTTAATGGCTGCAAATTTGTGACCCTGTGGTTGGACTGATATATATTTTCATTATTCATGAAAAACTATTTAACATTTGATACTAGATTTCTTTCTAAATTAAGGGCATTCAGGAAATTGGTTGCCTAAAAAACTCAAAAAACATCAGGAATCGTGTCATATCAAAACCATACATAGGAAACGCTACAAGAAGAGATATCTCATCTAATTAGGTTTTATAGTTTATATGTAAGATTCACATTTTCTTCTGTTTTCTTTACATACGGTATACAGATAATATTATGAACAAGATCATTACCAACGTGTGTGTTTTTATGATGTTGTGTAATTACTGCATAGTTACATGTAGGAATTTATGGCGACAATCTATGGAACATTACACCAGGCTAAGGGCAGCTAGGAAAAAGAAAAATAATGCGTCAATGGTATTTTTGACCTTTAAGACACTTGCCTGACACAGATTGCGGTATGAAGCTTGGGTTTTCAACATGTATTATGCAAGTCTTGGAGAATGTGATAAATTTTGATAGCCAATTGCATTTTTTATTTTTCCCATCACGGGTATTCTTCCATGAACTGCAAGCCATGTTTTGTCTTTGACATTACTTTGTATGTGAGTTCACTTTAATTTTTGTCTAAGCTCCAAGTTTGCCACTGTCAAATTATTTTTTATGAAATAGATATGTGATGTCTTTTTCCCGTAACTTCACCATGCTTTAGGTATCAACAGAATCAGGCTTTAAAGGATCACAGATTGAGTTTGTGGCAATGTACATGCAAGCAAGTTTGTTTGTAATGATTTTTTTTTTTTTTTGGCTATTCCAATTGACATGGAGATTTTGAAAGGTAAGAGATAGAAGAAAATATTGGGGCCAAATGGCAATAATCTGCAAATCGTCAAAGGTGGAATAACCATGTAATTACAAAATAGATAAGAGGACGACTTAGTTTGAGAGGGTGTCTGTAGACCATTGATTAATTTGAGAAAAATATCTGAGGTTTTTCTTTACAAGCAATATATCTGATGAAATACCTCATTGCAATAAAGCTACGAACTAATTCCTTTGAATTTAATTTGTTACTTTTAAATAGCATGCATCTGTTTGTAATTACATTCATTGTGTCCTTAATGTGACGCAGAGTCTATGGATTCACCGTCGTTTCCTCTTTTATGAGATGATACAGCAGACAAAAGCTGGCTTTCGCTGCAGTAACACATCATTATCTGCCACACATTGTGATACGAATTTTTCAAAACATGGACAGAATCACCCACCAGTATCTCTAGATTTGTTTTCGTTTGTTGAAGAGGAGTTTGTGTTCATTGACTTATGGATAAATAAATTTGACATTGCTTTTGAAGATACCACCAAACAGAAAGAATATGCAGCTATGTACAGCATGTGGATGATCCTGGTGAGTTTTCAATTTCTTTTGCGCATAGCATGGCAATAGAAAGTGATACTGATTCAAAATGCATCTCATCTTATTTTTCTCTTTACTTTTCCAGCACCTGCGACAGTTTAATGGAAGCCGGGAATTATTCGAGAGGGTTGAAAAAGAACGAATCAAGCTTAAGGTCGTGCTGGAAAATGTGTGCCCGCAAAGGACTCTTATCTGGGAAGATGTATTATCAGGCTGAATCAATGCAATTCTAAGGTCCTGTAAAGGGTAAGGAATGATTGCAAGGTCCCTTGTAAGCCAAATCAAGCTCTTGAGATTTGTTCTGCCTGTCCAATCTTGCCTCCGTCCACATGAATAACAGACATCTTGCATACCATTCTCAACAAGTATACAATTGCAATTAGTTTTCTCGTCCTTCACTTCAATGGGCTTTTAGCTGAGTGAGATTTTAAGATTGATTTTGAGGGCGATCAGAATTCTCTAACTTTGGGAAGAAGTATTACTGCTTACTCTGTTATATTGTAACATCATTAAGATATGCATGGAAAGCGAACCTGCCTGCTAAAATTTGGCATGTTGCCATTGTAAAATTGTGTACTTGATTATTTAGCCTTTGGGTGGAGGGTCACTTCAGATCATTTACAATCATTATCTTGTCCGAAGACTCATTTTCGTATGCATAGTTGTTAGTAATCATAGATCAACAATAATCACGTTAAAGTACTGTATAAAGTACTGACCTTTAATGTTATTTTGTCATCTTTACACTTATATTTATATCCATTTCATTACTTGGGATGTTCAAAAAGATTGATCGTGCTTGTTGGGCAGATTCCCAGGC
Organism: Sequoiadendron giganteum; assembly: GCA_007115665.2. Lineage (NCBI taxonomy): Eukaryota > Viridiplantae > Streptophyta > Pinopsida > Cupressales > Cupressaceae > Sequoiadendron > Sequoiadendron giganteum. The sequence goes on along the minus strand of CM021102.1, from coordinate 431,375,649 downwards.
GAGATTTGCCATTTTAGATCTCAGAAAATTATTATAATCGTCTTTAATTCAAGATTATACACCCTCATCATTGAAGGCATTCATTGATCATCGTATTTTGTCAAAATTCAACGACAAACTCAACTTCAAATTGCAAATAATTTTATTTAAGAATGAGCACAGCTTTATGCATATACGTCACTTTATAATTCTATTAGTTAAATAATCACCATATGCTCCCTAGCTGATAAGCTGTAAATCGAAGAACATAAGCATTCAACAACGGACTAGAGAGGTGCCTATGAAAGAGCTATATCATTGACAAACGAACGGGCATGAATTGAATGCAAAATTATACTAAGAACAAGTAAAAAATTGATTTTTATAAATATTGTTTATATTTATATCATTTTATGTATATGTAGAGTCTGGAAAATTTCTACTTAATGTACTCATTTGTTTTAGTATTTATGTCTGTAACATGTTTTATGTTTTAAATAAACTAAGTTTTCAGCATTGTATCAAAAGTTAAGATGTCAAATTATCTAGTTTCTATTTTGATTATTTATCTAAATTTCTTTAATTCTATGTCAATTAAGATGCTAATGTAATTGTCACGATTAAAAATTCTGTGTTAGAATTATTGTTGTCATTGATGTCAAAGGAATTAATTTTTTCCATATTGTCTTATTGTTGGCCGACCCGATTTTGCCAAGTGAAAAATTAATAATTTACATAAGACCAACTCCCTCTTAATGGTGCCCCATCTTGGGGATTTTATTTTTGGAATTCAAAATTTAAATTTATTCAATTTTTAGGGGCCGGCCCCTAGGGCGGTGTGCCTAGCTTTAGGCAAGGAAAATTAAAATTAAAATAAAATTAATATGTTATTTGGGTCGACCAGCATTGAAGAGTGGTGACCATTGGAATGAAGAGGCATGTTTGAGGGGTATTTAAGGAAGTTTGTTGAGGGATGTGTTATCAACCATTCATTAAATATCGTTCCTAATTATAGAGCAAATTTATAGTAGAGAAGAGCATATTTATGTGAGCAGAATTTAGGAAGATTAATTAGCCACATGTTTGTGAAGTTGCTATGATGAAATCATGCAAGATTCATAAATATATGTTGTGAAGATTTGGAGTAGACATTGTGTAGAATTATGTGAAGATATACTTCAAATTTGAGAGCAATCGTTGAAGATCTTATTGCACATTTGTGTGAAGGTGTATTGTAAATCTAAGAGCAAAGTCTTAAAGGACATTGTGTTGATGTTGTGAGCAGATTTTGAAGATCATCTAAAGCAGGTCCAAAACACTATTATTATATTGCATTTTGAAGGTCGGTGCCTTCTACTTTGCTAGATTGGGAGGTTGGAGCCTCGCTCAAGAGATTGATGTCTCCTAAGTTGGTGGTTAGGGGAGGGGATTGGTGTCTCCTATGGATTGGTGTCTACAAAGTTGTAAGAGGTTTCCTATAAAAGCAATATTTTGTTGTGGTTTTCTCCCGCAAGGGTTTCCACATAAAATTGTGTGTGCATCTTGTGTTCTCTATTGCTAGATCTTGCTTGTGTGGATTCTTTGATTATTGCTTTATGATTGCTAAAGTTAAAAATTAAAAGAGTTTTTCTTACATTGATTCACCTCCCCTCTCAATATAAGTGTGTGTTTTCTTCAATTGGTATTAGAGCAGGTTCCTTCGAAAAAGCCTAACCACTTGAAGGAAAGATCTTAAGAACACACATGGCGGGTCAAGAAGGGTTTTCCTCAAGTCGAGCACGATTGCTTAATGGGAGCAACTATGCTTTTTGGAGTATGAGGATGCACATTTATTTGATGGCCTATGGATTTGATACATGGCAATTTGTTGTGGATGGTTATGTGGCACCAACTATTCAACCAATGGTCAAGCTGAAAAGAAGGCTAGTAAATGTTAAAGCTATGAATGCATTTCTAAGTGGTCTAACTGAATCAAAATTTGTCAAATTTATGCAATACACATCAGCAAAAGAGATGTGGGATAAGCTTCAAAGGACTTATGAGGGAGACAACAAAGTGAAAAAGGCAAAGCTCTAAACCCACAAGAGACAATTTGACAGCTTGAAGATGAAGGACAAAAAGAATGTTGTCGCTTATTTTCTTTGTAGATGAAGTCACAAATACCATTTGTGGTCTTGGAGAAAAGATTGAGGATGAGGTTGTCGTGCAAAAGGTTTTAAGATCTTTAGATTTGATGTGAATGTTTTCGTCATTGAAGAAATGAAGGATATAAGCACTTTGAAGATAGATGAGTTACATGGCATACTTATCGCTTGTGAAATGAGGATTGAGAAAGGAACATCATCAAAACATGAAGTCGCCTTTAAAGCATCAAGAAGGATGAAGAACAAAGGACCCATATCAATTAAAAGTTCAAGCAATGAGGAAGAGGCTAACCTTGTGAATAAATTCAATAAAGGAACTCTCAAACAAAAAGGTAAGTATACTCTCAAATGCTTTAATTATATTAATATGTCATTTTGTTGCCAAATTTCCATAGGTTGGAAGTGATAGCAGTGAAGAAGAAATATATCATGACAAGGGAAAAGGCAAGAAAAGTCATTATAGCAAGAAGTCCACTCAAAGGAAATCTGAAAAGGAGAAGAATTTTTGAAGACATAAGAAGAGCCTATATGTTCAAGGAAGCAATAGTTCATCCGAGGAAAGTGATGAAATTTTCTCTACAAGTGGTAGAGAAGAAATTATCTTGATGGAAACAAAAGAAGAAGAAGCTCCAAGGTGAAAAGACAAAGGGAATGAAGAGATAGGAAAGATACTATAGCAGATTTTGAGGAAGAACTTATTGTTGCCATAGACGAAATCAAGAAACTCAATAAGCGAAATTCAAAGTTGAAAGATCAAATTCGAGAAGACAATGAAAAGTTTGAAAAGACAACATTGGATTTGAAGACTCAAGTTGAAGAAGCCAAACACATTGAAGATGTCTCAGATGATCAGCTAAAGGAAAAAGAATCAGAGTGTGAGAAGCTTGAATATGGAATTGTTTCCTTGAGAAAGGAGCTAGAAAAGACTAAAGATCAGCTCAATAGAAACATAAAGTTTGATAAAAAAATTGAGATGCTAGAGGACCTTATCAACTCAAAAAGATCACCATTCATCAAAATTGGTCTTGGTTTTGATGGTGAAAGTTCATAAACTACAAAGACATTGGAAAGTAAGAATTATATTGTAGCCCACAAAAATTCCAACAAAGAGGAGGTGAACAAAGAAGAGAATAAAAGGGAAGAAAACAAAAAGAAGGAAATTTTCAAAGAACTATCAAGGACAACCTCAAATGGTCCCTTACTCAATGGAAGTCGTGCGCAACCAGGTTTCAATATTCTTTCCATGGTTATTACTTTTCACGTAACCAATTTGGGCAGAAAGCAATAAATTGTAGAGTTTGCACAAGGAATGATTTTCAATTCACAAAGAATTGTAATTCATTTGCTCCTCTAATGGATTATCATTATATGTCACAAGTGCAACAATTTTGGACACATAACACATTTTTGCATAACTATTTTACCCAAACCTTCGAGAAAAAATGAGAAAGATGTTTGTGACAAGAAAAAGGATGAACCAAAAAAGGCTTGGAAAAAGAAGTAACAACAAATGAAAGAAAAATCCATGCTTGTACAAGTTGCACTACATACTTAAGATGAGAAAGACAAATGGTATATTGGAAATGGTTGTTCATCCCACATGATTGGTGACAAAAACAAATTTCTCTCTCTAAAGAAAGTGATAAATGGTGAAATTTGGGGACAATGCTATGAAAAGCATAAAGGTAAAGGCACACTTAGTTTGGATAATGGAAGAACTAAAACTAAGGATGTATTATATGTTGAAGGATTGAAGCATAATATCTTAAGTATGAGTCATTTGTGTGACCAAGGGCACACCTTCATGTTTCATTCTAAAGGATGTACAATCATGAAAGATGGAAAATTGATAAAAAAAATTCTTATAGAACAAATGGTATTCTATACATTCTCAATGAAGTCAAAAGTGAGAAATATTATATAGGGCAAGAAGGTGAGAGTTGGTTGTGGAACACATAAGTATGGGACATCTGAATTTTGATAACATTATAAAGATCAACAAAAAGAAAGCAGTAAGAGACATGCCAAAGATAGCAAAGCCCTCAAATTTAATTTGCAAACAGTATCAATACGGAAAATAGACAAGGTCAAGCTTCAAATCTAAGGAATATTCTACAACAAAGCCTTTGGAACTTGTTCACACTGATTTTTTGTGGGCCAATGAGGATGAAAAGCTTGCAAGGTGAGAGTTATTTCATATTGTCGATTGATGATTATTCCAAGATGACTTGGGGTAGCTTTTCTTAGAGAAAAATTTGAAGCAATTGAGAAGTTTAAGGCATTAAAATCCTTAATAGAGAATGAAATAGGGTTGAAGATCAAATTTCTTAGATCTAATAGAGGATAATTTACTTCAAATGAATTTGAAGAATTGTGAAAGGAATGGGATAAAGAGAATATTCAACTACAAGAACTCCACAACAAAATGGAGTAGTTGAGAGAAAGAATATAATGATTCAAGGAATGGCAAGAGCTATGTTAAATGAGTCCAAAATATCATATGCTTTTTGGGAAGAAGTGGTTCATACAACCATCTATATTCCAAATCGAGTATAAACTAGGGTAAATAAAAACAAAACTCCATATGAACCTTGGAAGGGAAGGCCTGCATCAATAAAGTGATCCAAGGTTTTCAGAAGCAAATGCTATATAAGAAGAGATGAAGATTTGGGAAAATTTGATTCCATAAGTGATGAATGTATCTTCCTTGGATATTCCACAAGGAGCAAAGCTCTTAAATGCTATAACAAGAGATTGCACAAAGTTGTTGAAAGTGCAAATGTGAGGGTTGAAAAAGAAAGACATCAAAAGGAGATAGTACAAGAAATTGATTATCAAAAGGAAGGTTGCAAATAAGAAGAAACAAAGGAAGAAATTGAAAACCGTGAAGTTGAGAAAAGAAATCTGAAGACTCCATCAAAGGCACCACCCAAGACACCATCTATATTTGTTCAAAAGAACCATACTAAAGATCTAATAATTGGAGAAAAAACACAAAAATTCAAACAAGAAGAAGACTTTCCAATACGACAGAACATGCAAATCTATTCTTGCTTTCCAAAGTTGAACTAAAGAACTTTTTGGAAGAAAGTGAAGAAAAATACTAGATCAAGGCTATGGAGGAAGAATTGGATCAAATAGAGAAGAATGAAACTTGGGAGCTTGTCCCATGACCAAAGGACAAGAATGTCTTTGCAATCAAGTGGGTGTTTCAAAACAAGCTAAACAAAGATGAGGAGGTCACAAGAAATAAAGTAAGGCTTGTGTGCAAATAGATAATCACTTTCCTACCCTCCAAGGTATCTATTCAGACATTCTACTAGCAAAGAAAAGTTGACTTGAAGACAAGTCAAGGTTTGAAAAAGGGGATGATGTGAGCCAAAAAATAGTGTACAGACACCGGTCTGGAGATACTTAATATCTAACCAAAAATAACTTTCTGGAACATGAACTTAGGAAGATAGAATGTACTGTAGGGATTCTATCTAAGGGCCACGTCCCCTATTGCAACTATAAGTAGATAGAAAGATCTATTCACTAGTAGTCCATAAAGTAGCACAGTGTGTATTAGGATAAAATAAGGAAGAATATAGAATATTGATTGTAACAAAGATATAAGGAATGTAATGAATGATTACTTATATAATGAATATAAGGAACTCTAAATTGTGATCTATCTTGTGTACATGTTATTTTATTCTAATTTACAACTAATATTGGATCCAAAATACCTTCTTGTGTTACCTCAATAGGACCAACTCCAGGGTTAAAGACTATAACTAGAAAATATCATTTGGGTACAAAACTTCAATATGTACCCCTTAGATTTATTGCTAACAATCACCAACCCTAAAATGACTAAATACGAGTGACAAGTACATCACTATTTATATAAAAAAAGGCGTGTTCTCTTAGTGAAGGGGAGACAAGTTCAGAATCATCGTACCTAAAAATATTGTAGCCTCTTTTTCCAATAAAAAACCTTTTGTGTATTTTCTTCACTTTCTTGAACTAAAAAAAATTAAAATATTTATATTTATATGATACCTTTTAGTTGAACCATTTTTTATTGACACCATTATGATTAATAAAGTATTAATCAAAAGTATTTGATCAAAAAGGTTTAAAGCAAAACAATTTCACCTAAAACTATTTATGTGGCATCCTTGTTAGCAATCAACTCACCCTTTTTCACAAATTTTTGAAACTCTTTACTTAACTCAATATTTCTTCAATCAAAATTGATTTTAAAAAACATATAAAATATCCTTTTGTAGAGCTCGAATATATATATACTTGATTAGTTTTAATATGATTTTTTTGAAATATTGCAAGTAGGTTGTTATAATCAAATATGAGGATGATTAGAAATTTTTAAAAAATATATGGTGCACTAGAGGAGAGAATTTTCTCCAAAGGGGTGTAATTTTTCTTTGAAAATAATAAAAAAATAGACAAAGGTTAGCTTCTGGTGCAGGAGCACGTGGGCGGACAAGCAATCAGCACCAACCAAAAATATTGTTGGTTTTGTTTTCACATTTTGGTTTGTTTTTGTTCAGCTTTCTCTCTCTCGTAGAGTTCCTAAACCTCTTAAATTTGATGCTTTAACAAGATATGGGGCTTTGGCAGAATTTTATGGATGTTGTAGTTCCACTTGCAAATGATTGTTGAATATGCACAAATTGGATCAATCACAGCCTTAGGCACATTCAAACATATATATTGGCAAATGTAAAGATGTCAACTTGACATATAATGTTTAATCTATAGATAAATCGACCAATTTTCTATTGGCAAATAACACTATGTTATGGACCTCGATGAACTAATTAAAATCTTGCATTTAATAGTGTCTTTTCAGCTTCCCAGATGAAATGAGAGGTTAGATTTAGAAGGGAAGGTCGATGGATTTTTGTGAAGGCCGATTGGCTTGAAAGACTAATATTGAGGCATCAAACAAAAATATGATAGGCAATTGTGAATGGAAGTGCACAAGACACCCATTTAGGGAAAAAGAAACACACTAGGTGTTGGAAAAACAAGGATAGACAACTGAGAGGGGGGATTGAATCAATTGTTACCAAAAACTAACTTATACAACATTAACCAATCCTTATATCACATATCTAATAATTAACAGTGCAATCATAAGAACAACACATCAGAGATACATGAACACCAATATTTTATATGTGGAAACCCTGTTAGGAGAAAAACCACGGTGGATGTTAGTCCACAAGATTATACCTTGTTAGAAGTATAATGAAGAATAAAAAGGGGAATGCACTTGCATTCAGGCACACTACCTAGAGCACACTGCTCAAAGGGAAGGCTCACTGCCTTGCATACAACAATCAAATTAAATCCATCTAATGAATATGAACTGAGAAAATAGATTATGCAAAAGCCTGATTACAATTCTGGTTAGGCACACAAAACTTCTTCAAACTCTTCCACCCTTCTGCTCAAGCTCTTCCACACTTTGCTCAAACTCTTCCACACTTTTCTCTGAATGATCTGAACTTTATTCGCATGCGTACATCACTTGTACACTTGAGCACTTGAGCACTTCCGCACTACTTCTGAATGAGAAAAACAATCTCATATATATATCCGCTACACGGATTTACATCCACTAATCAGTCAACCACAAATAAAGAATAAATTACAACTGTCGGCCTTAATACATGAATAATTACAATGCGTACCAACACAAGGCGGTCACAACATAGTGAGGACCCAAACAAACATCTCCAAACATGCCAAACAATGAAATATTAATCTTCATGGATCCGCAACACACTAACACCATAATGTCGGCCAAGAACATGAACACTCGGGCACATATCGGAAAAATCTCCGATCACGAACACTTCAATCACTGCGGATGTACAACAAGGATAGAGTAAAATCTAGACTCATCCATGAACGTCATAGGTACATGTGCAACACATGAGATTACTATAATTTCATCCGCTTCAACCAAGAACACCATCTACAGAAACTGAGTAACTGTAGACACACAGATCTTCATAACTTCCGCAAATCTTTATGTGCACCTTTGAAACTTTCAAACAACATACTAGAAAGGTTCAACAACAAACCCTTTGAAGTGCACCTTCAGATCTTCAATACACAAAGCTTTCCAACATTCTGACCTTCTCAACTCCACTGGTTGCCTGTACTATATTTGTAACAATTTTCTCAATCTCCTCGACATATACAACCTTAAGAAGATTAAGATGCTAATAGTGTTGACATCAATGACAACCACATATCAGTAGCATAACCACAACATCCAACACTAGGGATTTGTGTAGGTGAATGAAGAGGCTATTTGGACAATGAAGAAGTGACCAGCAGGAAAGAAGGAAAATAGCGGGGAGGTGCAAAAAAATAGGTGGGAAAATAAAACAAAGACTTGGTTGCATCCTTTGGGAGAGGAATAAATTCCACAAAAATTAAGAAGTGATTTTCAAGGGGGGTTGCGCCATGTAAATTTTTTTCACAAAAGTTAAAAAATTTAGAGATAAATGAGATAGAGAGGATAAATATGAATTGCTAATTCAAATACAGGGTATTGAAGGGAAGTGCGAGCTTGAAGGAATAATTAGATTGAAATAGAAGTGTGAAGGGGGGATGCGAGTAAATGTAATAAGAGTAGGATATGCGAGTAAATATATATGAATGGAATTTTTACAGCGATATCATATGCCTAGACCGCCTTATAAACAGAGGTGGAGATGTTGCTTAGAAATCAATGGTGAAAGACAGAGGAGGACATGCAAAGAACAAATATGTGTTTGGTAAGGATTAAAAATTGTGTCTGAGGCCATGAAAGGCTAGTTGATTGTAATTGGGATTTGAGTGAATAAAATCAATGTTGCTTGTAGTTGAGTTTGATTGAGTTGTTAAATCAAGAATTATGGAATTATTGTTGTGATTTCATTTTTTGATACGTGAACTTCATTTTGTGATTTGGGAATTGAGTTGATTGGATAGAGGGGAGTACCCTTTTGCATCAATTTCTATCAGAGCAGGTAATCTTGAGAGTGGAGAGGATCCACCAGGACCTACAGGTGTGTGTGAACAGATTGTTGATGAGGAGGCAGTTTGCACCAAGATGAAAGTGTGTGAATGAGTAGTGAAGAAGCTCATGAGAGCTATTGTAGGTAAATCCTAGTAGCAAGAGAGAGCTTGAAGCCATGAAGGAAACTTGAGAAGTGATGATAGTTTGTGAGAGGTGAGATTGCAGCAGACAAAATGGGTTGGGTCATGAGGAGACCCGTGCAGACACCTTGACACCTTAGCTATAAGAAGGGGACTTTCCAAGTAAGTTGTTGTAAAAATCTGGGAGTGATTTGAAATTTCCATGTAGGATAATTAGAAGCATGAAGTTAGGGTGCACAACTACTAGGTCCTCTCCCCTATATATGAATGAAATTTTAACAATGATACTATATGCCCAAGCCGCCTTATAAACAGAGGTGGAGACATTGCTTAGAAATCAATGGTGAAAGACAGAGGAGAACTTGTAAAGAACAAAGATGAGTTTGGTAAGGATTGACAGTTGTTTTTGAGGCCATGAAAGGCCAATTGATTGTAATTGGGATTTGAGTGAATAAAATCAACATTTCTTGTAGTTGAGTTTGATTGAGTTGTTGAATCTAGAATTGTGGAATTATTGTTGTGATTTCATTTTGTGATACGTGAACTTTGTTTTGTGATTTGGGAATTGAGTTGATTCGGCAAAGGGGAGTACCCTCTTGCATCAACTTCCCATAAAGATTATTCTTCTAGTGAAATTTGAATTTAAAACATTATTACAAAAAAATATTCATCAAAATTTGTTTCCATGCATTAGATATTGAAGCTAGCTATTTCGGGGAAAAAATCAAGAAAAGAAAAAATGCTTCCTCCTTTTTTCTTTACATCCCATCAACCTCACTTTTTTTAAAAATATTCAGCAATTTAAATTTTTCTCTTAATTTTATTAAAAAATATATCAAACCCGTTTCTAAAAACACAAGAATAATCTTCATTAAGATTTCTACATTTCATTAGTTTATATAAATGCCACTTTTATGCAGTCAAAGTTGAAATTTTTTATTTGTGTTGGTCATTTCCTTTAAAAAGTGTGACACATCAATGGGCCCTTGGTTTGTTAGTGAAGTTGAATGGTTCTAAATGAGCACACTAGGAATCAAGTTTGTTGAGTGCAAGGCTCTGACATCATAAGTGATGAGCCCAAGACCATGCACCGAGAAAATTTGACGAAATGAATACGCCTCAGTCCTTGGCTCTTAGTCAAAGAGGTTCAGCCTATGGCTCGTGCACTCGTATTGGGTTGCAAAACAAATTTGAGTTTGATATAAAGCCCTCCATCAAAATAGAAGTATGACACATGTTTGTGCTTTTACCTCATTATAAGTGAACTATAATTTTCACTTCAACTTTTAATTTTCTATAAGATGGTGTATACTTACTTACCTACACATTTGTAGAATTCAACTTGAACATAAAATTGATCTTTCTATTATGTTTTATCATTAAAAACTATCATTTTTCCATTCAACCATTGGACCCTTGGTTGCCACTTTTTAATCTTTGATTTTTTTGCTCACTCAAAGATATTTAGATAAAATATTGATCAAATTTGAGAAGTGGAGATAAAATTTATTAAATAAATTTGAAGATATATATGTAGGATGATATTTTTGGAATAAAATATCCAATATTGAGGGAAAAAACCTTATCCATCTATATGAAAATCCAAGAAGGAATTCATGTTGGTGTACCAAAATTATTTATTACATATTTTTGTGTCTTATTGTGACTAACACACATATTTGATGCAATATATTATAATTTTTTTAGCCTCATACTTTTGATCAAATATACAAATAATTATTGATAAATAATCAACCATATGTCATAAAATTACAAAGTTAAAAACCATAGTGATGTTTTATTAAAAAAATCAACCTTCATTATCAAGTTAGCTTAAGGTATTCAATCTTTTGTAAGAATTGATCAATATTATTATTATTGGTATCCTTCTAAGTCAAATACACTTAAAAATATATAATATAATTTATATTCAATGACTTATTGACTCATGGTCAACTAAGGAATTTTCTTTCATTTAAGAGCAAGTTCAAAGCATCTAAATAAGACATCGTCTTGGAATAATAAAGTGTTATAACTTGTTAAAGGTTTTCTCCATTATTTAATTAATATCGTGACAAATTCATAAACCAAAATTAGAATCAAAATAATGGTTCCTAGGGCTCATATAATTTTTTAACATCATGAAATAGCATGACCTAGTAAGCATTTTAATGAATATTATAATGTTTATTTGTTAGTATTTTGAATTGATATCAGTATATTTTGAGAAAGTATTGTACGCATGATGTACAGGTTTAATGTTTTTTAAAACCTTAATAAGGTGGCATATTTTTTAAATGAATTATAGAGTATTGTATTGATAAAATTCTATTTTATTTTATTTTAGATATAAGCACATTTTATGTAATAAGTGGTTGTCACTCTAAGAAAATGTCTAGGGAGGTCTAGAAATGATAGCTCACATGTTACTACATTTTGATTATGTATATTTAGTATGATGTTTGGTTTCTATTTGAAAAAGCATGAAAATTTATTATTATTTATGTAAAGTTTTCATGCTCTAGCATTCCTCTATTAAAATAAATTTCTATTTTTAAAAGAAGCCAATTATGACCTTCTTCATCAATTTTTGGTAAATTTTTATAATCATTCTTCTATTGTAGCTCCTTTATTTACAGATGTTGAATACTAAAGTAGCTACATAAGAATCAATGTGGTTTAGGCGATTACGAGAAGATTTTATTTGGGTGCTAGTAAAATTCTTATTTTATAAAAACAATCACTAAAATTATTTTTCCTCTTAATAAATAATCATTTTCAAACATATATAAATAAACCAAATTGAATTTCCTGTGCACCTCACTAGTTTGTTTGATTAATTATTCAATAGACAATATATTGTGATTGTGGAGATCTAGGCTTAAATATCAATAAACACAATAATTTCTTTATGATCTATATTTTTCTACACTTCTATTAAATAGAATATCATGATGCATTTTTTAATCAAGTCTCTATGCAATGCCTCAATTTCAATGCTTCACCTTAACAAGTTATCATTGAGGAGTGTTTATAAAAATGATAACTCCTAGTAGCTAAATTTGTTTGTGATCCCTAAGGGCACTTATAAAACCTGTGTATATATGAATTGGATAATACTTATAGGCACATGTAATACCTACAAACATTATATGTAAGACCTACAGGAATTTTATAAATGTATTATATATAAGACCAATTGGCATTATTTATCTATTACTCTATATTCTTTCTTCCATTTGTAAAAGATTTGTATATAAGACCTATGTGCATTATAAAACCTATATTCATAAAAATGACAACCCCTAGTGGCTAAATTTGTTTGTGATCCTTGAGGGCACTTATAAAACCTATGTGTATATATGTGCATTGGATAATACTTATAGGCACATGTAATACCTATGAGCATTAAATGTAAGACCTGCAGACATTTTATATGTATTATATATAAGACTAGTTGGCATTATTTATCTATTACTGTATATTATTTCTTCCATTTGTAAAAGCTTTGTATTTAAGACCTATGTGCATTATTATTGTAACAAGAACTTGGGAAGATAAATTGAGAAATCTTGGCTTCCAACATTTTTTTATAAAACCTCATTAAAATATCATTCTAAGGAAACTTGGATCTAAATTATGCCAAGAGGTTTATCATGTAATATAGAATGCATGATCTTCATCTTGGTATATATTTTTCCTTGTGACATGCTTGTCAAAAATATTTTTAGAGGAACTCCATCTTTTATTTCTAAAATAAATTGACTACATGAACCCCATATAAACATAAGGAGTGGGAAATTAAGTTTAATATAAGTACTCTCAAATATCATTTATAAGACACACAATATTTTTCCATATATAAAATAAAAATAAAGGGTAATCTATGTATCCTTATCTTTAAATTATTTATTTATTAATTAAATGTATAACCAAAAGATTATATGGTGAAATATTATGACATGTTTACCAACGCCTTATATTTCTTTAATTATAAGCAACCATAAAGCATATTAAAAAAAATGGTTTGAATATGTGTATATGCTAGAGGCAAGTCTACATGATAGGCATTATGAAAAGAAGGGGAGGGTTATGATTCTAAGTAATGCAAGATCTTGGAATGTTTGTATTCATACAAACTTATTTTTGTTTCCTTAATTATGAATGTTGTTTTTACTTGAGAGGGATTTTTCAATGTATATATTGTGTAATTTGTTATCTATGTATATATTGTAATTATCATTTCATTTATTTTATATTATATTTAACCTAAAATCTTAGTTTTTGGATTGTAGGAGCGATATTTTCTAAATGATAATATAAGATGGTCTAGAAATTTGACTAGCTCAAAGGATAAATCTAGGGATTTGGGAGGAGCATATTTTATTTTATATTTTTGGTTAAACAACCATAAAGAAATTATTATATAATTGATTATCATCCATGATATGTTTAAATTTTTTGGCTAGATTTTCTATCCCTTGATCAAATAATGGGAAATTCGATGTTCAATTTTTTGTCACTAAAAACGTTTCCTAAATTATTCTTAATTGATGAACCATCTTGAAATTCTTCGAGGAAGGTATTGATCAATTGGGCGAATCTTGAGAGGATTGGGATGGAACTTGGTTATATCATGCAAGAGCATCTTCTACTATGGTTTTATGCGGGTATTAGTTGTTACATATCAGTTTATATTGATCCAATACCTATAGATATTTGATTATAGGGTATTGTCCTTGGATAAAGGCTCATTTCATAATTAATTGAAGATTTTTTATTATTAGTTGTTTTAGGGAAAGGTATCCCACTTGTATTTCTAATGGGAGATGGGATCAAACATTTATTAGGGTTGTTTAATGGACTTGTTGGACCTATTTGAAGAGTGAAGTTGTTTTTTATGGTATTCAAATTGTCAAGGTACTAATTGTGTCTTCAATTTGGGTGAAGTCATCCAAGAGTTGCAAAAGGGATTGGGTGGTATTAGGTGGGTTAATTTTAGTGATAGAAGATGAAAAGAGTGGGATACTCTTATGAATGGTTCCTAATGGTGTATAAGAAATAAAATGAGTGATGAAAGCCATTTACGTCCATTTTATGCTATATTATAGCATATTTCATGCACTTTCATAACTGTTTCTCCATTCCATTTCCGTTCCATTTTCATGTCATTTTATCATTTGCACTGCATATGATTTAATATATATAAGTGATATTTAATATATTTTTGGGATAAATATATGAAATTTATTATTGGTTGTCTTTACTAATAAATTTTGTTATTTCAAGCTTGGAAAATATAGCATGCACACTTCATGTCACTTGTTTGACATGAACCTTCCTATCTTTCAATGGTTATGAACTGTGTATTACCAACAATCTATTTCTGTCAACTTTTTCAAAAGATGACATCAGTCTTCAAGGTGGCATTAATGCTGACTATGTACATAAGCTAAAATATCTTAAGAACCTATGATATTATTGAATATGAATGTATTTTCTAGTTGGAGAAAACTAACATACTTCTTATTTCTATTTGTTGTTATAACATAACAATTTGTGACTAATGCCCAAGGTTCCACAAAACATTTTCATCGTCCTTTTGAGTTATAGTTGTTAAAACACGTGGATGATGGAGAAACCCATGGTGGAATATGTGCTTGTTAGTAGTTTGAAGAAACCCGTAGATCTTCTTATTTTCTATTATTGGCTATTGTTATAACAAGACAATTTTTAATCTATCACCACTTGTGCAAAAGAAATTGAAAGTCTTTATCTCCTATTTTCACCATCTATTTGTGGCTAGCGAAAAAATAGAGAAGAATGTGTGACCAAGGTTTCACGTATATTGTATTTTGTTGATCATGGGCCAAAATAAATAGCTATTTTCTATTAATTAGTTGTTGTTTGTTAAATCCCAACCTCTCTATATATGGTTGACTATAAACATCAGGGGAGATTAATATGGACTTGAGTGGAAGTGACGGATTTCTATAGCAGGAAATTGTGTGCAAACTTTGTAATATTTTTGATGAATAGAATAATGTTTTTCATGATTGAAGTGGTGTAGAAGACATTTGTATTCCATCACCAGATATATTGAGGAGGTAGGGACCTCTCCAAGATTACCAGGTGATCTTTTATTTTCAGCTGTGTGGTATGCATTAGTTTATTTCAATTCCTGCTACGTGTGATTTTAGTTGTAATATTTCTTAGTGTGATTATCATTAAAAATAGTTTATCATTGAAGCTTGTGTTTAATTCATTTCATTCATAGCATTAACAGGTTGCTTGAATTCGCTTATCTATTTTTGAGTATTCTGGGATTGAAGTATAAACTTTGAATCAAGTTGTTATTTTATCAGTCTATAATAGTTCCTGTAGCAATTTTTGTGCAATTCTTGTTGCTAGGAAGTGACAGTTCCTATCGCCAGACCTATCTGATTTGCAATAGATTTACTTTCATAGCTACATTTCATTCGCACTCAACTCACTATCTTCATCCCTTCGATAGATAGCCACAATACCTTTCATAAGTCTACAATCCTCGGATTGACATTTTAGGAACAAACTAAGGAAGTTCATGTAAAAAATGTATAGAAATTTGATCCCAAGTCCCGATCCACAATTTTGTCCATCAATGAGTACTTAAGTTAGATACTAGAGGAAAAATTATGGATATGCTCATGGTAATTTATATGGATCCAATGTGAATTCGAGGAGGGGTATGGTTAAGAAAAGTATCATGATTAGGTTTTACTATGATAGAACCAAATTAAATGTCACTATCATTATCCATGCAAATTATCATGGTGATTTTATCAAGATAATTCATGTCTTATTTATCATAATTAGCTTTGATATATGATCTAGCATAATCCCTAGAGATATTAGTTGGTTCCCTTACGTATCAACCATGTATTATTTATGGGAGGAGTCAATTTCAAAATTATAAATTCAAGATTTTTATCTTTTCCTATAGTATCTCTAGATCAGATGGATTCCATAGTGAGAATAGGGTTAAAATATGAGGATCTTAGAGGGAGTACACTCCACTAGGATTTTCTTCAAAAGAAAGGAATATAGTGTCATGGAGAAATATTAACCTAAGAGAAAATTATTTGAAGTTGTAAATAGCCAAAAAAGGTAACATAAGATTCATGTTGTGTTCACCAATTATTTATACATTAAGATAAGGTCTCTAATAATATCAACCTCTAAGTATGGAAAATTTAGAGGCCTATTCTTAGGAGACATGCTACGAAAACTATGTTTATAAAATATTATGATGAGAATGTATATGAAAATAAAATTAAAGGATACAAAAATTAGGGCCTATAGTCAAGACAAGAAGGTAAAATATGGTCAAATCATTATGTATAAGAAATCAATTATCAAAATAGATAAAATAATAACATACACATGTCAACAAAAGAGGGAGCTTCCCCTCCTAATTTGAAGAGAAGTTAATACACACTATTCATAGCTATTTGTTTCCAATAAGCACTCTAGAGGTACTAATTGAAAGGCCAATAGTTTTTTGGCGCCCATCATGGGGCAACAAGGCATAAAACTTCAAAGGAAAGCTAATTCTTTTATGTCACGGGAATGACCATATGGTGTCCTATTTCTCCAGTCAAATAGCTAGGTCTTACACTAGTAGTTATTCAACCTAATTTTGTATACATTCAAGGAGAGCAATCAGACATCATCAATAGCCTGCACACCTTCATCTTTGAGAAAAATAGATCACCTGCTCAATGGAGGAACATGACTATTACTCTGGATGAGGAAGAAGAGAAGGTTGATCTTGCAGTGGGAAGGCTAGTATTACCACCTCCTACATGGGAGTAAACATATTGGCTTACCAAGTGTACACAAGGAGGAGAATAAATCCTCTCTTTCAAGAAGAAGACGTTGAAGAGGCCTTCAATGCAAATAAAATATTCTAAAATGTTCCAAATCATTTTCAAGAAGAACCACAAGAAGAACCTCTAGCTCAAGCAATGGGAAATAATGAAAACAACAATGGCAATGCCCAAAATGGGAGAAATCCAAGGCATCCAGCCCCATTGCCTTGGGGTGATAACATAATCCCATTCTCCCTACAAATAAATCATGATCTGCCCAAAGGATCAAGAAAGTGCTTCCTAAGGTTTCATGGTGATGGGGATTGTCACCCTGACAAACATATCTCAACATTCACAATGACTTGTTTTGTTTTGCATGTGCCACATGAGGATATCATCATACGTCTCTTTGTTGAGACTCTTGAGGAAAATGGCACAGATTGGTTCAATCATCTAGAACAAGGTATCATCACAAGTTGGGTGGTCATGAGTGAGAAGTTCTTGGAAAGAGTCAAGCCAACTGAAGATAATCACCAACTGTTTGCTTGACTCTCAATCTAAAGGATAGAACCAACAAAACCAATGAGAGATTTTGTGGCAAGGTTTAATCGCCTCATCACACACCTCTTCCATACACTCAATCCATCAAAAGAGATCCCGATGAGCAACTTCCTCAATGCTCTCCCATCAGAGATAGCATTTTTCTTAAAAGGAGGCCACAAAGTGGACCTACTTGTTGCACAAGAAAATTCTATTGAGCTTGAGGATAATATGATCACAACTAGGAAGATGAAGAATGATTATATCATACCACTTGTTCAAGCATCTGCGGATCCATTGCTATAGAAGGTAGACAACAAGGTGACTATCCTCAAAAGATAGTCACCCAATCAAGGGCGGTGAGAACTTCCCACACCACCACCATATCAACAACAATAGCAATACCAACCTCAATAGCCTTACCAACTGAAGAGGAACAAATTCCAACCATTCAACAACTACAAGCCCAAATTTCCAGGACCTCCACCAAGACACATAGAGGCTGAGAATTATAATGTGTTTTGTTGTTTCCATGAGATAGACAAACACACTAGATCCACATGCCTTGAGAATCTAATAATGAATCAAATCATGGGTTATAGTGAAGCTACACCAAGCTCTATTTTCGTACCTTCACCAAATGTGAACATTGTCTCACCACAAACAAACAAATTTGATGGTGACTCCACAACATGATACTTCAATAACAAACCTGTAAATCAAGAAGAAGAAGATTATCATCAGTATTCTCTCATTGCAAATTACAAGAATATTTCAACGCCTGTGTTCACATGTGCCGAACACTTCAAAGCACAAAAATAAGAAGAAGAAAGACAAAAGTCAAATGAAATGGAAAATAAGTTCCTTCCACTTCTAATCCCCAGTCTTCTCATGAGAACACCACACCAAATGCTCAAGATCTGTATTCAACAAATTTTGACATCGTGACCTCCATGATGAATACAAAGGTACATATATCATAGTTGGAGTATCTTTAGGACCATCCAAATCAATTGGATCAGATTCTCAAGGTAGTAAAGAAGCAGGTTGTAATCCAACCCACATTGCTCGAGTCTTTTGTACCAACGAAAGAAAATTCAAATCCTTTCTACATATCTATGTATATGGGAGAGTTCAAACTCAACAATTGTATAATAGACTTAGGAGCTTGGGACATTTTCATTCCGTTATAAATCATGAATGTGTTAGGACTCTCATGCATCAAGACTCACGACAAGTGATACTCACTTAAGTCAAAGTCGATGTCATTGGTTGGCCAACTAAAGGACACTCAAGTAAGTTGGCATCTTGTTCGGAGAAGAAAATTATGATGACCATCACGATAGCTGACATTCCAATCAGTTAAAGGATGCTATTGAGTAGGAGCTTCTGCAAGGATCTTGGAGGGGAGATTTAGTTGGACTGGTCATACGCAATAATCTCGTTAAAGAAATGAAACTTTAAGTTGAAACTTGAGGCTAAGTCAAGATTCATAGTGGTGAAGTCCCAAGACCCCAAAGCACAAGTGTTGTATCAAGGCACGGGTCCCGACACATATGCCATGCTCTCTGAAGTAATCGAAGAAAAGAAAAAGGTTGCATTTTCCATGAACACATCAAATGAAGGCTCAAAGGTGTAGACACTGTAATTTGATGGAAGTTGCTCAACAGTAGGCTCGAGAGCAGGAGTTGTCATCGCTTCTCCCAAGGGTACTTTATAACCATTTTCTTATTGCTTGTATTTTGATAATACAAACAAAACTATATAATATGAGGAGTTTCTATTAGGTCTTAAAAATGCAATGGATATGGGTATAAAATTCCCCCAAGTCGAGGGTGACGTAGAACTAATTGTGTAGCAGATCAGAGATCGTTACCAAGTAAAGAAATGTCATCTTCAATCTTATCGACAAAGGGTGTATAATTCAATCGACTAGTTCGAGGCATTCAACATCAAGTTCATTTTGTGAGAGCACAATAGCAAGGTGGATGCCCTTGCAGTTTTGGCCGCTCTTTTCATGCCCCATTCTGACTTCCGTCAGAATGTCTTCTCCATTGATCTCGTGTATAGGCTGATTTTCCCTAACAATTGTGACAACTGATAGGTCTTCAACGATGATGATCACATTTAAGAGTTCCTCTATATAGTAGATGATTACGAAAAAAATTTATTTGAAGGAAGTGCTTCTCTCTTTAGAGAAACTGTATTAGAAGATTTTGAAGCAATGTAATCAAACATATTACAATTAAAGGGAAAAAATATCCCCAAGGGTTTAGTATCCTTGGAGGATATATTTGATAGATATGATAGGCATGTTCAAGATCAAAGTAATTCGATCAAAAAGACATCAGCTAACTACCGTCAAGTCAACATTAGTACCGAAGACAAGCTTCAACTCATCAACTTGGGAAAATGTTGCACTATAAAGGAAATAAATAGCTTCATCTCCCTATTCATGTAGTATCAAGATGTTTTTGCATGGTCATATGAATATTTGAAAGCCTTCACACCTAAGGAATTGTCTCACTCAATTTTGATGTCAAAAATTTCAAGAAAAAACAAAGACACTATAACCCGCGTATCTAAGATACAATCTATGCAGAGGTGTAGAAGATGGTGGATGCAAAGATTATATTCCCAATCCATCATTCTACCTGGGTGTCTAACATCATTCCTATGCATAAAGAAATAGATAGATTCAAATCTATGTATATTTCTGAAACCTCAACCAATCGTCACTAAAGGATAACTATCATTTACCAATCATGGAGCACACATTGCAGATGGTAACCAAATTGGAAATGTTCATTACTTGAAGGTTTTTCCGAATATAACCAAATTACGGTGGCTGAAGAAGATCAAATCAAAATGACATTCACCACCTTGTGGGGCACGTTCACCTATGAGAGGATGCCATTTGACCTCAACAATGTCAGTGCCACTTTCTAGAGAGCCATTGATTTGGCGTTTGGGGACCTAAAGGATAAACTAATCATCATCTACCTTGATGACCTTATCGCTTTCTCAAAGAATTGACAATACCATTTTCAACACTTAGTGAAAGTGTTCAAGAGATGTAGGTACCACCACATATAATTGAATCTGAAGAAATCCATATTCATGGTGATGGAAGGAAAATTGCTTGGCCATATCATCTCAAAAGAAGGAACTCAAATTGATCCTAATCAGGTCAACTGAATCAAGAACCTGAATCTCCCAACAAACATAACCAGGGTGCACTCATTATTTGGAAAATTCAACTTCATATGAAGATTTGTACCCGACTTCTGGGAGCTGACCAAAGACATATCAACAATGATGAAGATGACGTTCACCTTCAAATGGACTGAAGAATGAAGGAAGGCTTCAAAGAAAATAAAGGAAGCCATTAGTAAGGAATTGATGTTGGTTCAACCTAACTTGAATAAATAATTCATTCTTTATTGTTACACATCAGAACACACTCTCTCTACCATATTGATGCAAAAGATGAATGAGGAGACCGAATCACCAATCACATTCATGAGTAGTAGCTTCAAAGATAGTGAGTCTCGATACTCCTAGATCAAAAAGAATGTGTATGCAGTTGTGAAGGTAGTTAATAATTTTAGATTCTACATCTTGAACTCCCACACCATTGTGTATGTTATGGATCTCGTAGTCAATTGTGTCCTAACTCAATAGAAGATGGGTACTAAAAGAGGTAACTAGACCACAAGGGTCTAGGAATACGACTTAGAGATCAAGCCAACCAATATTGCACACAAGAGAGGTTTATGTCAACTGATTGCGGAAGATGGTGATCTAAAGCACCAAGTTGTTGATGGTAAGCTGGAAACAAAGATTGAAGAGGACCTCCCCATGGTCCCACTAGCTAATTATACAAAAGAATGGTACTCTGAACTTTAGTACTATTTAACTTATGGATAATTTCCAACTCACTTGGATAAACAACAGAAAATAAATCTAAAGTTAAGAGCACAAAGCTATGTGTCGAGAGGCAACATTCTATACAAGTGTGGGCTTGATGAAATGTTCTTTCTATACGTCAATACAGACCAACAACGATGATTTTTGGAGGAATTTCATAGCGAAGCATGCAATGTACACTTTTCATCAAGGGTCACAACATTCAAAATCTTGTAGGCACAATTATTCTGGCCAACTCTATTCCCCGATGCATATGATTGGGTGCAAAAATGTCAAAAGTGCCAACAATTTTTTGGCAAACTTATGTTGGCATCCATTCCACTAAGGCCAATGGTAATAGATGCTCAATTCCAACAATGGGGCATAGAATTTATAGGTCCAATCAACCCACATCCTAGTAAAGGGCGTGATTATGTCCTTACAACAACGGATTACTTCACAAAATGGTTTGAGGTAGTTCCTACCAAGCATGCTAATTCTAAATTCATGCGATTATCTCAAAGAAAATATCATTACACGCTTCAGAGTACCAAGGAAGATCGTTACTAACAACACAACAAGCTTCTCATCAGAGAAGTTAGTAGAATTTTTTTTCACTACGACATCACCTTGTCCCAATCTTCATATTACTATCCACAAGGTAATGGACAATCCAAATCATCTAACAAGAACATCATCACGATCATGTGCAAGATGGTTGAATCCAATCATCTAGCTTGGCACAAAAATTTGTAAGATGCTCTTTGGTATGATAGAATCATGCCCAAGAGAGCTATTGGCACTTCCCCCTTCACTATCTTATATGGCATAGAGGATGTGTTACCCATCACTCTGGAGTTGTCTGCTTTGCAGTTGGCATCTATAGTAGACGACAAAGAATTCAAAGATCCAATCAAGAAACACATCTTGTGCCTAATGAAACTACAAGAGGAAAGGGTGAAGGTAGTTGATAAGATCACTTAGCACCAAGAACGAGTGAAGAATATCTTTGGTAAGAAGGCTCGTCAGCGAGACTTTGAGATCAAAGACAAGGTCCTGTTATGGGACAAGAGACACGAGCCCAAGGGAATGCATGCAAAACTTGAATCCCTTTGGCTAGGGCCATTCCAGATCCATGATTTCATAGGAGAGAATTCCTATATTATCTCACATTCAGATGGAAGGATCTCCCCACTACCCTACAACGAGCAATATTTGAAACACTTCATCCCTTCAAGGGTGGAGTGAATCTCTATAAATTTATTTTTTTGCTTAAATGTTATGTAGTAATGTATTTCCCCATTACGTAAAGTGTTGTTGTGTTTTAGGTGACTTCTTAGGTAGTCTTGTTTTAGGTTTTTAGGATAACTCCAAGTGTTAGGTGAATTAGGAAATAAGTCTTGACTCCAACACCCAACTAATTAGAATACTAGTTTACAAAAAATAGAGATTCTCGGTTCTCCTATGATGTAAGTATCTGATATGGTCACTAGACGGAGCCTAATGTTGTACCTAGAATAATTTTTTGCTTCACTAAGGCATTTTGACTAAAATAATCTAAATCAAGTAAAATTTTCGTCAAAATTCCATTTTAGGTCAAACAAAACATTAAATTTTTGTGGGTTTATGTCAAGGAAGATACTTGCAAAATTTTAAAATTTTAAAAATTAGGGTTTCATACCCCCGTTTTTAGGAAAAACCCTAAAAATAAGACCTTTCCAAAATTAGTTGAAAATGATTTTGATAGGATAATTCTACTTAATGATAATACTAGTCAAGTCAAAATCATCAAAAAGTTTGTTTTACTCTGGTGGATCTACTTCATTTTTTCAGAAGAAAAGATAGGACCTCTAAGGCCATTAATGATAGAATAGCCAGTACCAGGTGTCAAAATCCAACCCTCAAAATCTTCAAGGAAGAATCCATGGCAGAAAATATCCAAAAATATGCTTCTCAACAGAGGGAATTTTCAAAAGTGAAAAATGTTGAAATTATTTTAGGTCTAGAGAATGCATGCATTTCTACTTGAAAAGAGGCTATGGAGTCAATGCCTTAGCCATTTTTCAAGCACCAATACATGCAACATGGTGAAATAATTTTCTATAGTGAATGCGTTCACATCATCAACGACGGTGATCAAACTAGTCAAGCTACACAACAAACACGAAGAACAAAGAGATAAGAATTTTCAAAGAAAATGATGAAATTGTAGCCAAAAGCGCCCCTGCTAGCCAAGGATGCCCATGAATTCAAAAGGTCAAAGGTAATCATCAATTTTTTCCAAGACAATCATCTCCTTTGTAGTTTTGATGGCTTCACTATGCATCATCAAGCAGGTTCACCCAATCCATCAATCACCGACGATTACAGGTGAAGATAGAATATGTTGAAAGCAAGTAGATCATCAAAAATGGCAGTCAAACATGGGAAAAAGTGCCCCTATAGCTCAAGGGCACCCAAGGATGAGATGATCCAAATGTCATTTTTGAGTAAGCTTATCTTCAGGTGATCTCTCTAGCATCAGTTCAACTTTATGACAAACTTGTTCGCTAGTCTTTAAGACACATCAAATGATGGTAGTTTTTGATCATTCAAGCATGCAAAATGGAAGGTAAATGAATGCACATCAAGGAAAAATCACCCCTGCTGGCCAAGGGTTCCTACATATTTGAGTCACCTGTTGAAATTTTTAGCAACTACTTTCTTCAAGGCATCTGCTCCACATCCTTTCAGCTCCATGAACAATTTGTTGTAAGCTCACATGACCTATCAAGCATTCACAAATGAAGATCAAGAGAAAAAACTGGAAGAAAATGTAAGATGAAAGACATGAAAAATTGGCTAAGTGTTAAGGAAAATGCACCTTCGTAGAAATAGGTGCCCAAATTTTTTGGCAACCAGATGTAGTCTTCAAGCTCCGTAACCTCCAGGAAGTCCTCCATCTTGATCAATCTCAGCAATTACATTGTCCATAGATTCAACGGAGAAATAAAAAATCTGATATTGAAGATCAAACTGGGGTTGTTCATGAAAGATTGTGAAGTCAAAGTTATAGCACAAAAGGTCAAAGGTGCCCCTATAGGCCAAGGGCACCCAAAATTTTGGGACCCCTAGATCAACTTTCAGAACTTGCAAGACTAGTTATTCTTTTTGGTAATAAACTAGTTATCCATTCCATATCTCAGCACGTTCACCAAAATCACCAGTCATCAAGAATCTCAAATCAAAGCATTGAAGGTCAAAATGGAGAAATTGAAAAGCATCCAAGAAACTAAGTCTGGTAAAAAATGCACCCTTTTTGGGAAAATGTTACCAAGAATTTGAGGCATCGGACTTAGGTTTTAAGCTTTGTAGCTCCCAAGCATACTTCTTCAGAGTTGATCCAACTCTGCAATGGATCTGTCAGCAAGACTTCAGGATCAATCGAGCAATCAAAATCAAAGATCGAACAGAGGCACTTTGTCATAGAAAAAGGATGAAAAATCTTCAACTCGTCAACTTGGACACCTAAAGTCAAAAGAGGCTCAGTTGACTGAAGTTGAG
The DNA here is from genome assembly GCA_007115665.2 of Sequoiadendron giganteum. Taxonomy (NCBI): domain Eukaryota; kingdom Viridiplantae; phylum Streptophyta; class Pinopsida; order Cupressales; family Cupressaceae; genus Sequoiadendron; species Sequoiadendron giganteum. The sequence goes on along the minus strand of CM021102.1, from coordinate 431,350,514 downwards.
ATATTTTGAAGGCCTCTTCATGTCTAAAATGTCCCCAAATTGGTGAAATTTTCTCTAGTGAACTCCTGATCAAGCAAATTGACTCCTCAATCAAGAGTTGGGGCCTAAACTTGATTGCCTCCACATCAAACACTATTTATCAAGCCTAGGCATCATAATTCATCATTTCTCTTTGCAGGTTGAAGCTCAAGAATGGATATTTTTCTCTCCAAACATCATTTTAAGATCTGGCAGAGGGCTTTCTCAGTGTTCTTCATATTTTCAAGAATTATTTTCCTAGAGGGATAGTATATTAGAGTTTGCATCTCCAGGCGTAATTTTCATGAAGATTCAGAGAGACAATTTATAACTTCCAAACTTCTTCCCCTCTTTTTCTTCTATTCTTGTCTTATATCTTCTCGCATGTCCAAATAAATGGTAGTTATTCATAGATCTGACCTTTTGGGTATGATCTACACAATAGTTTCAACAAAACCCACGTGTCAAATTCTTCTAGAAAAAGTAGCTCTGCTACCCCATTTTTTAGGGTTTCCAAAAAAGTCACAATTTCAAAAAATAGACAAATTGGGTTTGTTTAGCTTTGATGTTCCTACAATACCCATGTGTCAAAATTTTCAAAAAAAATAGTGCTTTGATGCTTCTCACTACTTCTACTACTTCTAAATCTTTTGCCTCGAGAATTTCTTGCATGTACAAGGAAAAGTGACTTTTTGGAATTTTTGATGTTTTGGGTCCATTTAGAAAATTATTCCCAAGAAAACCCACATCTTAGATTTTTTTTATAAAAAGTACTTATTGGTAAGGCTATTTTTAGTAGTTACAAAAAGTTGTCTGAATAGAATTGTGTGCACAATCAATCTTCAAGGTTTTCAAAATGCAGTTCTCCCAAGTTGAATACATGACCAAAACAGTCTTACTTTATGACTTCCTGAAAATGGTTGACATCGATCTACATCGGGCACACCTAGAGGTCAAATTAGAAAATATAGAAGGTATAGACTAATGCACATGTTAGAATATCGAGCAATCCAAATTTCTTGAGGCAACATCAATCCCCATCTCAACATAGATCGTAGAATTTGTAATAGCTTGTGTAGAGCATTGCAACCCTACCACATGAGAATCAAATCAGTGGATGGATGAGTGATAAGTAGCCTCAAGCATAGGGATATCGAAAGGTGCTTCACCATTCCACCATGTATGAATAATTTGGTCGTATTGGTGAAAGAATGTGAAAATGCATTCAATACGGAAAAAGACAAATGTCAAAAAAGGATAGTAGAAAACTAGCTTAAAGAAAAAAGTGCCAACTTACTGAAGAATGTAGAACGTGGGGAGTTCAGAGATGAATATGCAGTGATGATCACTCTACTCAACCGTATTATTGGTCAAGAGGAGGAAAACAAGATCCAGTCATGGATGTACTATGTCATCACTAAAATTGTGAGCAACGAAGAGCATTATGACCAGCCCGCCATGATTAATGATACTTTCCACAAGAAGATGACTAGTTCCTTAGAGGCTCATGAATTTCACATGTGCTCATATCTCATATATCTGATTGCCTTCTGAACCACAAAAAATAAAAGGGGGAAAGAGGATTCCCCAATGAGATTCTAGTGTTTTCCACCTAGAAGCTAATGAGAAATGGGCTCTCTTTCACACCTTTAATTTTAGGGTTCATTCAAGGATTAGGGGTAGATGTGTGTGTGAATGTGTCTAATTACAATAATCTAAATTTTGGAAATAGATAAAAGAGACTAAGCACTTAAAAAATGCAACTTGTTTAAAGACACATTGCAACATGCAAAGAGATAGATTGAAGACAATAGAAGAGAAGATAAGGAGTGCACTTGGAATCTGAAGAGGGACAAGATGGAGCTATGGAATGCTGATGAATTTGTTACAGAAGCTGACTGGGACACTTGTGCCAATCTAGGCGACTTAGTCTCAGATTTTAAAAAAGTGGTTCGAAGCCTATTTCTACCAAATAGGTGTCTAAATATGCAAAAATACTGAAAGGCAGGCTCAGTGGGACTAATTCGCCACTATTGGTGACTTGGTCCACTTTTGAATTTATAAAAATCAGAAAGTGGAGATGGAAGCCCTTGGTTTGCACTTCATTTCTTCATAGGTGTCCACTTTTGAAACTCTGATTCTTGGGCCTGAAAGTAACTTTTAGGGGATGTTTGGACTTTGCAAACAAGGAGAGTTCTTCAACAAGTCTTCAAAGCCTTTAATGTTCTTCAATGTACCTAAATGTGCAAACACATCAAGAGATAAAGAAAGAAAGAAAGATTGTTAGGGCATGGGGGTTTGCCTTGGTCAAACCCCTTTTAGGTAACTAAACCAAAATGAATAGAAAATGTAATGAAGTATGAACATGAAACAATGAAATTAGTACCTTTCCACAATGAGGGATCTTGAGTTGTTGCAGCAATCAACCCTTGAATGCTTCAGAAATATGTCTTGATGACTTAGAATGCTCAAACCATAGCTCGCTTGAGAAGAATGATGAATAGGAGAGGACTAGAATTAGGGTGAAAAAGATGAGAAAAAATGAGAAATGAGGGGCAAACCCTTTATTTATACATGTTGTGCCCTAATTCCTTAAAAAATAACACACCACAGGATGACCTTAGGGTTTAGGAGGCAAACTCCCACAATTTTTTTGAATTAAATTTATTTTTTTATGCCACATGGGACTAAGTCGCCCAAGGTGGCGACTTAGTCCACCTAGGAAATTTTGAGTGGTTTTCGGGAATTAAAGTATGATTATTTATGCTTGTCGGGATTGCCTTCCGAAACACACTAAAGTAGGACCTATAAGTGCATTAAGGGGTCATTATGCCATAAGAAAGGGTTAATTTAGTGATAAAAATCCTAGGAAAGTGTGAGAGTTTGTTACAACACTTTATAGTAAGGATTGGAAAGGGGTTATTTAGGTGAATTATGATGAAAGGGTCTTAGAAAAGTGGTAAAATATGTTACAACACTTCACAACACCTTTGCAAGATGCCATAGAATCTAAGCAAAACTAGGCCAAAAACCACAAGAAAGGCTCAAATGAGTGAAAAGTGTCAAAGGCTACACTTTTTGACAAAAAATTTAGCCCCCACTTTAGTGAGAGGATGAACTTGCTTCAAACTTACACTAAAGTAGCCAAGTGGTGCAGATGGTGAAGAATGAGAAAGATGAAGGAGGTAGTCAAGCCCCCGAGATTCAAGATTCTAAGTCAAACCGATATCAGTGCAAGAGGACACGTTCAAGGGTGAATGATTTGCAGCAAGACGAGATACATAATCATATGATGATAAGAACTAGAAGGAAGAGAAGAAGGAAATTGAAAAGGTCGAATCAAGCTTCGATCATTTATCCAACTAGTTGTGGATCAGATCTAGGTTGTTTGTCCAAAAAGAAGTGTACTCACTCTGGGGCGATGAGACTTTTGGGCGGTTGGTGGGTGAGAACGCCCAAAAGGGTGAGAAAAATACACTCATGGCTGGTATGCACTAACACACACACAAAGGTGGCTATGGGTAAAGTCGTGTTGTTAGTTGGGCTTCCCGCTCGAACCATACCAAAGTTATACCTCTTGATAACTTTGATAAGGCGCCACAAAAGAAAATGAATTTTTAAATGATGGTAAAGGGATTTTTCTTAGTTCATGCAATGTCTCATCTTAAGAAACATCATGTGTAATGTCTCCAAGAGAGGAAAAGTGCAAATGGTCTCATCTTGTTTGTAAGAGAGGACAAGTACAATGTCTCATCCTAAGCAACATTGTAGCTAATGTCTCCAAGAGAGGGAATCATAAGAAAATAAAATCACACATTGAAATGTGAGTGTCGATGTATGCCCCCACTTTAAAGAAGTTGCTAACACCATTACTGTGACCAATTTCTTTAAAGTAGAAGAAGAGGACATGAGAGTTTGTTCGGAAAGCCCTATGACAAGTCATATGTTTTTGAATTGAGCTACATCATGAAGAGGGGTAGTATGTCACGTGCGAGTCAACTTAAGACATGTCATCTACATCCAAATATTTCTCTTATATGTTCATGAAAATTTAATGACTAGCCAAAAGAGACAACGACAAGTGACATACAAGGACAAGGCTACCTAACACCTTTCCCCCACTTAGTGCAGGACAAGAGTGAGCCAAAAGATTGATGAGATGTAAGGTAGAGTGAGAATTAGTATCAATTATAGGAATGAGGTTCCCACCCATAAGGGAGAACACCAAGCTCCTTAAGATTTTGGATTTTACAACTCAAGGCCTTATATTTGTTGGTATAATGTCTGTGGACTCGGTGGTAGACACAAAATGAATGTTTGTGGTAACATTTTTGTTGAGTTCACAGGGGAAGGGAGATCAAGTGATCTTGGAGGATTCTCAACAAGATACTCTCTTGATCGAGGGTAGAAGGTTTTCCTTTAGTATGTAACAAAGAAGTATCTTGTTGAGTACAGGATGTCATACTTACACAAGGCGCTATAGATTGTGAGACTTTTTAATCTCCTTTGGAAGAGTGTAAAATCTAAATAATTAGGGTTTTATGAGATGACACTGACATGAGGCGAAGATTTCTTTGTGTGTTGCGATTGCTGCAAAGGATCACTTTCTAAGGTTGGTTTAGAAGGGTGATGTGGGATAGTGGTTATCTGAGGTGAAGGCTTGATGATTTCAATCAAAGGAAAATAACCAAGACCATGAGTCGTTAATTGCGTATGAAGCTCCATAGGGTTACAGATACCTTGTTCGTGAGCACCACATATTTTTCCACTATAGCCAAGTTGTATCATGAGTTCAAAACCTTTTCCATAAATTTGTTTCATGGCTTTTGGATCTGGTGTTTGTTCGTTGTTGGCTTCATTGTCTAAAGTAGTTGAGGTGGATTCTTTCAAAGGATTGACTGAGTCTTGTGGTGACAAGAACGTGTTTCCCTTTTTATAGTCTTTATGTATGATCTTGGATTCTCCCATTAAAGGAGGTGTGAAGTCTAAGGAACCCCAATCATCATCTAAGAGCTTCGTGATTTGCTCAATATGTTCTTTATTTATTTGTTGTGTGGGTTCCACTTGGGTGGTTGGTGTGAAGGTGTTGAAATGATTCTCTTTGGATTTCTCAATGTTTAATAAATTGCTAGGTTCAGGGTCAGCTTCAAGTGTGTACGCTTTGTTGTTGTAGATGTACTTCATCTTACGATGAAGATTGGAAGGCACTCCATTCATTGCATGAATCCATGACCTACCTAGGAGAAGATTATATGAAATTTCATAAGGCATAACATGGATTTTTGTTTCCAATGTGGCCATTCCAACTGTAAGAGTTATAGTAATCACATCGAGTAGTTGCTTTGTGATGTTGTCAAATCCTCGAATAGATAGAGAATCAGTTTGTTGTTTGATCTATCAATGCTAGGCCTATCCAAAAGGTGCAAACTACACACATTAAGGGCAGAGCCGGTATTTACAAGAGTTCACTTGATCCCTTTTGTTTGGTATTGAGAGATTATTATAAAAGCTTCATTTTGTTTTTGTAATTCCAAAGGAGGAAGCTCAATTTGGTGAAACCCAATATCAACATTAATTCCATGAATAATAGCTGCTATGTCATTTGGTTGCACATTACAAGGGATAGGAACTTGTTGTAAGGTATTCTGCATCATGTTATGATAGTGAGGGGAGGCTTGAATAAGGTCCCATAATGATATCTTAGTAGGAGTATTCTTAAGTTGGTCAATAAGGTCATACTCCCTAAGAAGTGAATTTAATCGAGGGAAGGAGGTAAGATGGGATTAGGCAAAGGGAAGGATGTTGAGGTTGGTTGTTGTGGTCATAGATTGTTTATTGTGTAATGTGTGTGAGCAACGGTATTATTACTTGGTTGTTGCACATTATTCTTAGGTGGGTAGAGGATGAGTTCGGGTTTGGGTTGAGTTTGAGGTTTTTTTGATGTGGGGTAAAGGATGAGTTGAGGTTGAATAATATTAACATCCTTGAGAAAGGGAGAGGCTAAGGGTTTCTCTTCATTTTCTTCTAAGGATACAATATTATTATTGTCATTTTTATCCTTATGGTGTATCATGATATCCTCTCTAGGAGGAAGGGTTTTAGGAGAACTACAAACCAATTGCTCTTGAGAATAAAAGGTTGGTTCTTCTAAAATGACTTCATCACAAGAAGGGGACGGATAAATGATTGAATTGCCTTGCACAATAAGGATGTTTTTAAGTGAAGGGGGACAACTAAGATGCTCATGACCTTCACTAATTATTTTTTATAATAGAAAAGTATCTTTTTCACGACTAGGAGAAATACTAGGAGAAGAACAAATGTTATTATCATGATTAGCTATGTTTGTGTTGTCTTGGTCATTAATGTCTTGTCCACTAAGAGAAGTAAGAGGAGAGAAACAACTAGGATTCTCAAAAATCTCATTGATTGGTTCTTCTATCGAAATATATTCATCACTAATAGAAGAGATATTAGGAGAAGAACTAATATGATCGTTAGGAATGTCCAAAGTTGTATCTGATTTCACTAAAACACTCTCATAGGGAGGGGATAGGAAATTTTTCTTAGCATGTCTATATTTTTAAGCTACTAACATTGTTTGAACAAAAATGAAAAGTACATGTAACCATTTCATGCAATGTTTCAACAATATAAACAATGTCTATGCAAAAATACAAAACATTTTTTATCCAATATATGCTAAGCTTTAAGAATGTAAATAATTTACATGCAAGAATGAAAAGCACTTTTAAAAAACTTATGCAAATTTTTATGAATAGAAACATTGTGCATGCAAAATTGAAAAGTAATTTTATCAATGTTATGCAAAATTGCAGAAATGTGAACATTTTCAGATCTAAGGATGAAATGATTTTAAGAATGACCATCCTAAAATGATGTTTTTGAGCTAGAAGCATAAAACCAATGTTCCTGAAGCTTTCCAGACTTATAGTATATGATACTAGGAGCCTAATAAAGCACAAAAATGAGGTTTCTAGTGCTGACAGATAGTGAAAAATCTAGATAGGGACTAACTCGCCCAAAATGGAGAATTAGTCCGAGTTAGGGTTTTTTTCACAATTTCTAGAAATTTGCAACTATTTTGCATGATATTGATGTTGGATGATCAGAAGAGGAAAGGTAGGTGCAGATTTTGGATGAATGAAAATGATTCGAGATGCAAGAATGTAAAGTATATACACTTTCATGCATGCAAAAATTTGAAATCCTAAGATGTAAGTTAAACAATGCAAAATGTAATGCAATGCAAACCTAGGATGAAAATGGACTCCAAAGAAAAAAAGAAGGGTATAAGAATGTCGGGTTCACCAAAATGAACCGCAAAAAATAAAAGGGGGAAAGAGGATTCCCCAATGAGCTTCTAGGGTTTTCCACCTAGAAGCTAATGAGAAATGGGCTCTCTTTCACACCTTCAATTTTAGGGTTCATTCAAATATTAGGGGTAGATGTGTGTGTGAATGTGTTTAAGTGCAATAATCTAAATACTGGAAATAGATAAAAGAGACTAAACACTTAGAAAATGCAACTTGTTTAAAGACACATTGCAACATGCAAAGAGATAGATTGAAGACAATAGAAGAGAAGATAAGGATTGCACCTAGAATATGAAGAGGGACAAGATGAACGTCTGGAATGATGATAAATTTGTTATAGAAGTTGATTGGGACACTTGTGCCAATCTGGGCGACTTAGTCCTAGATCTAGAAAAATTGGTTTGGAGTCTGTTTCTGCCAAATGGGTGTCTGAATATGCAAAAATCACTAAAAATCAGGTTCAGTGGAATTGAGTCGCCACTGTTGGCGACTTGGTCAACTTCTGAATTTCTAGAAATCAGAAAGTGGAGATGGAAGCCCTTAGTCTGCACTTTGGTTCTTCATAGGTGTCTGCTTCTAAAACTAATTCTTGGGCCTGAAAGTAACTTTTAGGGGATGTTTGGACTTTGCAAGAAAGGATAGGTCTTCAACAAGTCTTCAAATCCTTCAATGTTCTTCAATGTACCTAAATGTGCAAACACATCAAGAGAGAAAGAAAGAAATATTGATTGTTAGGGCATGGGGTTTTTCCTTGGTCAAACCCCTTTTAGGTAACTGAACCAAAATGAATAGAAAATATAATGAAATATGAACATGAAACAATGGAAGTAGTACCTTTCCACAATGAGGGATCTTGAGTTTTTGCTACATTCATCCCTTGAATGCTTTAGAAAGATGTCTTGATGACTTATAATGTTTAAACCCTAGCTTTCTTGAGAAGAATGATGAATAGAAGAAGAAGAGGACTAGAATTGGGGTGAAAAATATGAGAAATGGGGGGAAAACCCTTTATTTATACATGGTGTGCCCTAATTCCCTAAAAATAACACACCACATGCCGACCTCAGGGTTTAGGAGGAAAAATCCAACAAAATTTTTGAATTAAATTTGAATTTTATGCCACATGGGACTAAGTTGCCCAAGGTGGCGACTTAGTCCACCCGGGTAATTTTGAGTGGTTGTTGGGAATTAAAGTATGATTATTGATTCTTGTCAGGATTTTCTTCCTAAACACACTAAAGTAGGACCTATAAGTGCATTAAGGGTGTCATTATGATATAAGAAAGGGTTAATTTAGTGTTGACAAGCCTAGGAAAGTGTGAGAGTTTGTTACAACACCTTACAACACTTTAGAATAAGGATTGGAAAGGGGTTATTTAGGTGAATTGTGATGAAAGGGTCTTAGAAAAGTGGGAAAATGTGCTACAACACTTCACAAAACCTTTGCAAGACTCCATATAATCTAAGAAAAACTAGGCCAAAAACCACAAGAAAGGCCCAAATGAGTGAAAAGTGTCAAAGGCTACACTTTTTGGTGACACACCTTCCAAGGCTAGTTTAGAGCATTGAACATTGTGGGAAATTTGGGTGTGCAAAGGTTTCACAAGCATTTATCACAACTAGAGTTCACATAATTAGAAAGACATTTCAAGTGAGTAAATGATCAGTTCTTGATGCACACCGTGAGATACCTCGATCATGAGACGCATATACACATCTCACTAGTAGCCAAGGAGGTAATGGTAGAATAGGAAGATTGGTTCATCTAGTTCCTCACTTATACGTACATTTGTGTGTATGGGTACTCAGATCATCCTACCATGTTACCCCGCTATCCTTCAGATAGGGTTGTCTTCATGGAGTGCTTATGATAGTTTCACAAAGTACATTATCTTCTATGGAGGAAACACAAGCCGGCCGCAAAATTTCCTTTTAAAATGGGTCTTTACAGGTGCAGGTCAACGGTTGATGCCAAGGCTATGGGCCAAGAGATGGTGAGACTTAACCTTAAGTATCTCATCAAAAGATGATCATATGATCCTTGAGGTCACTATTCAACATGCCTTGGTCAATACTATTCACCTAAGTCTTCTAAGGAGGACTATTTGTTCAAATGTGAAGATGAGTTCAAAGTGAGAAGACGCAACTACAACCATTTCAAACTTCCACAAATTTATAACTTCTTGCTAGAGGACATTTAAGGACTATTTGATGATGACGACGAGGTCATTCTTCCCTCATTATTCATAGATCAAGTTGACTCACAAACAGTTCAATTTGTGGATTGGTATACCAAGGAAAGTACATATATAGAGGAAAGAACTAACAAAGTTTCCAGGAATAACCAACTCTACTTGGACAGTAAAAGAACAAGGTAGTTATTCTTGACATAGAGCCACCACCAGTTCATACTTCACTACCTTCCATGTCAAGAGCTAAGCCTAGACAAAATACATGGAGTAACCCTCCTAGAGGATCCAAAATATTAGGGCATACAAGGGGAAAAGTGCCAATTGTTGATATAAATCAACAAGAGCAACATGTGGAGACAAGCACGAACACAACTGAAATAATGCCTGAAATGAAGACAATTGTGTGTGTGAATATGTGATCTAGCTAAAAAGATAAACCAACACACCAATACAACATTATATCAAAGGAAACTAATTTAAAATTAAAACAAACTCTAAAGCAACAACTCCTTCAAAAATGTCCCATTGTCCTCTATCTCCAAGGATTCGATGCAAGTTATTGACTCTCAATTGGTGCAAGCAACAACTTGGTAGAATGACAACTTCAGAGAACGAGCTTATGCAGAATGCATGTCTATTTGCTAAATGATTAAGCTATGATGTAAAAAAGAAGCAAGATGCTATGAACTTGAAATGCTATGCTTAATAAGATTGCTAAAATATTGGTTAGAATGCAACTATAGTAATCACGCTAAATTCACAAAATCTAGGATCCTTTTCAACTCATAGAGGGGTTGTATTTAGAGATTTTTGGAGGCAAAAGTCTAGTTGTCAAAGATCGACGATTGAAATCAAACCTATCAAGATGAATGGCGAGAGATTTTGGAGGTTGAGAGAAAGATGGAAAATGTCTCCTCCTACACAACCTTCCCATTCAAAATTGAAGGAAAGTTACCATTTGTGCAATTCAATTATGAGGAGTTAGTTGGTAGTTGAGGATAAATCCTTTAATTAAATAATTTATTTATTTAATTATATGTGACAAGGATTTTAGAAGCTTCCATAATTAAATAATTAATATTTAATTATGTGTCAGAGATGAAAAAGGAAGTTAATTAAATATTAAAAATATTTAATTAAATGTGAAGTGAGGAAGATGTTAAATCAAATATTTAAAATATTTAATTTAAATGTGGGATGAAGGATGAATTTAGAAGAATATTCCATTATTTGAAAATTCAAACTTAGAATAATCTGATAATTAATATAAATAAATTATAGAATTTATTTAACTTAATTAAGAAGAAGTTGATAATAATTAAATAAACTAATTTATTTAATTAGAAGAATTTAGAAAAGTGAACAATGTAAATAAATAATTAAATTTATTTACATGTAGATGACTTTAGAATATTAATTAAATAATTAATATTTAATTAATAGGTTTGATTTGTAATGACCATTTTTAGATGTATACATTTTTCCCCTCTTTGAAGTGATGTGTTTTACGCATTGCTTCAAAGAAAAATTCAAATAACGAAAATTTGGTCCCTGACTTTGAAAATTTCACTGTTGATGCTATATGCCCCCTCAGGAGATAAATCATGTGGTTGAATGATTTTGAATATGACTCAAATATTTTGAGTGATTTGAAGGAGATTCGTCAATTTATCTCCCGAAATAGCGCTCCTAGTGGTGAAAATAAAAATAACTCTACCTTATTTACCCCCTTAAAAGGTGGAAAAAGGTAAAAGTCATTGTCATTTGAACAATTTACTTTTGTGATTTTTGAGCTTTGTGAGAGAAAAAATGAAGATGTTGATCCACTACGAGTGCCACAGATTCGAGCGGGTCCGACAAAATCAACGACCAATAGTATATGGCCCTCAGGTAAGATTGTACAACCTCCCATTGTGATTTTTTGTTGAATTTTGCATGAAATTTTAAATTTTTTAGATTTTGTAATATCTGTTTTAGCACATAGGATTATGATTTAGCGCATGCGAGCTGTAGTTTAGCACATAACCTAGGTAGATTAGTGCATTCAAGATAGCACATAGATGGAATAGATTGGCGCATAGCAATGTTAGACTAGTGCATAGGCTCTTTTAACACATAGAATAAATAGATTAGCGCATAGGTGAAAATCGTGTCCATATGATGCTCGAATAACGCATAGATTAAGGGCACTAGCACATCGACTAGATTAGCGCATAGGATAGATAATCTAGCGCATACCCTAATAGAATAACACATTGGACACTTTAGTAATTTAAACCTCTATTTTAGCGCATCCATGGATAAAGTAGTGCTTTTGCTAAATTAGCGCATTGAAAGATTGTTTTAGTGCATCCATGAATTTTAGCTTAATTTGAAATTTTGAGATAGATTTGATGATTTTTTTTATGTTTGTTGCTATATTAGACAACTGATTTGATGAATTTGAGTGGCATCAAGGATAGATTGACTTGGTTTTGAGGATAAACTGATAAATTTTGTCTCGTGCTTGAAAATAAATAGTAAATATTGATGTTGATTGTAATAAATTTTCTTTCCGAACTGAAAAAAAATAGTAAAGATTAATAAATTTGTCTTCATACCTGAAAAAAATAGTAATGACATCTTGATATGTTGCTGATGTTGATTTGATTTTGATGATTCTAATAAATTTTCTTTCATGTTGAATGAGAAACAAATAGTAAAGATTGATATGATTTGCTTGAGTTGATTGACATGATTGTTTGATTTCCTGATTGATGATGATCTGATTGAATGTTGCTTTGATGTTATAGGAGGATTTTAAAATCCTCCAGATTAGTGAGAGATTTCCTTGTACTCGGGAGATGATTCTCAGATTATCCCAGCCATAGATTGGCGTTATTGTTAGATGTGGTTTGGGATCACTTCTGAGGATCACATAGTATAGGGTCAACAGGGCACTATTGACCACTTTAGCTGAGAGATGGTACAATGAGCATAACACATTTCACTTGCTGACTGGAGAGATCACTGTTACACTAGAGGGTGTGTATAGGATTTTGGGTATCCCTGTGGTTGGCGACCTTTTGGTCTATGACCATAAGGATATTGGAGGTACAGATGCTCTGAGATGAGTATTTCGGGATCCAGGCATTTTTGGGTATGAGATCCCATGGAGGGAGATGGTTGAGAGTTATGCCCCTCTTCCTTCAGTTTTGCTAGGTTTCATTGGTGGCTTTCTATGTCCCGACCATAGGTCGAAGGGACTATCTATTGGTTGGGGTTGGATTTTGGAAGATATAATCCTTCACCAGAGCAGATACGCGTGGGGATCCTATATGTGAGCCCATTTATATCATGATCTCCATCAGGTGGTATACACTGATAGGAAGAGTATTTCCTGCAGGGTGACACTTCTTCAAATATGGGTGTGGGATCATATTGCCATTACCCACCCCTTTGCAAGGAGAGATTGTCTAGTTGGCCACCCATATGTTTATGCATATACAGGTCCACTTGTCCAGACTAAGCTGGGCAAGTTAGAGTACTGGCGGCGTGTGCTGGATGACATGGATATAGTCATCTGGAGACCCTATGTTGACTGCAAGGCATGGGATGACAATGACATTGAGCTACCGTACTACGACATAGATAGATATTTGATTGGTTGCACCCCATTCATTATTGAGTGATTTTTAGTTTTTTGAGTACTCAAACAGTATGGATGAGTATAGATGATGCCACAGGGTGTGGACCGCTATGCTAGGAATCAGGAGGATGTGGCGGAGTGGGGTCCATTCATCCCATTTGAGGCAGCGAGAGTAGAGTACACTAGGTTAAAACCAGAGTTTTGGGAGTACCACCCAAAGGTTGCAGATACAGGCATGACCGAGGAGTATGCTGCCTATTTCTACACGCATCGATTTTTGAAACTGACCAGTCCAGATGAGCCTGCTCCTTTGTTAGATGGTCCTGCACTATAGAGGGGATAGAGGCAGCCACAGGCACAAGAAGGGGGACAGGCTGGGGGACATGCAGGAGGACAGGTTGGTGGATAGGTAGAGCAGCCACTTGGAGGAGAGGAGGATATTGGTGGGGTGGCTAAGGACATCGATGAGGAGGAGGAGGATAACTCAGATTATTATGATGACAATGGGGATGATGGGGGTGGTGGAGAGAGGGTCCACTTTGATGTACCATTCAGGACTCAGCCCCGCATAGCTATAGTTTTGGAGCAGCCGATAACCACATTACCGTGGATCACTATTAGGGCTCCCTCTCAAGGTCAGATCAATGCTTTACAATCTTAGGTACATGATATCCAGAGCCAGTTAGCGTAAGCACAAGCCATGATTAGTCAGCTACAGGAACAAATGGCTCAACCACTACCTCCTGACCCACAGATAGCCCAACTGACAACAAAGCGGGATAGTTTTAGACAACGGTGTGTACAGGCAGAGGGGCTGGCTGAGAGACTTTTGAGATCTATTGAGGGCACTTCTATTGGAGAGGTTTTTGTAGAGGGGTTAGAGATTGCTCGCCAGATAGAGTATTATCGTATGAGATACTTTGAGGCGGTACTGCCTGAGAAGAAGATAGCATATACATAGTCAGGTACCCAATCCCACACTCACTCCCACACACATTCCAGGAGTGTGGGTATGCCAGGTAGACGAGACATAGGGGCCACATGCAACAAAGATCTAGCGAGACCCACCACATCTAGAGGTAGTAGTAGTCATGATCCTCACACAGATCCCCACAGTGATGATTATGTCTACATCCTTTTATTGTATTTTATGTATCTCTTTTAGACATTTGATATCATTGTACCCATGGACATTTATATTTGATGAGATTATGATATGCAACGACGATTTTTGATATGCATGTGTCCTTGATTATGCTATGATGGATTTTTATGTATGCATTCTTATTTCTACATGCCATGTTTTTTTATGATTATGCATGTTTATGGATTCTTTTTATACGATGTTATGATGATGGATGCACATGATATGAATAATGATGATGATTTGATGATGATTTGATGAATCTGCAAATGGAATAATTTTTATGAATTTGATATGATGAATATGAATAATGTAAATGATTTTGTGATGATGTATGGAAAATATATGAATTATGGATGAAAAATGATGTAATGAATGAAAATGCTTGTTTTTGATGTATGAAATAAATGTAAATGATGAAACGATATGGACACGTTAAATGCAAGAATGAAAATGATATGAATGATATGAAAACATGATATGAAATGATATGAAATGCAAATTAAAATGAATGTGAAAATGATATGGTAAATTGATATGAAAATGATGATCAATATGAATATGATTTAAATGAATATGTGTATGATATGAATATGCAAAATGAATGATTAATGAATGTGAAAATGAATTTATTGAAAAAAATGATATGAATGACATCATGACATGCAAATGATATGAAAATATGATAATGAAAATGAACATGATATGAAATGATTAGATGATAAAAATGATGTGAAAAATAACGATAGTGAATGATTGGTATGAAAAATGATATGCAAATTTGAAAATGTTTGATATGATATGCTAATATGATGATAAGATGCAAATGAGATGAATGATTAATGACATGAAAATAATATGAAATGATGATGTGAGAAGTATATGAAAATGAAAATGATAATGATTAATAATGAGATGTAAATGAATTGAATGATTTAAAAATGATATGAAATGCAAGATATGATAAAAAAATGAAATGAATAAAAGCGGATATAAAATGATATGCAACTAATTGGTGAAATAAGATGCAACATAAGATGACATGATGACATGAACTTGATATGAAAATGAAATGAATTTAAAATGAATGAGATTGATAATGAAAATGCAAGATGAAATGAAGATGAAAATGAAATGAGATGCAATTAATTTGAAAATAACTGTGATAACCCAAATGATAATGTAAGATGAAATGCAAATGACATGACGAAAATGAAAATGAAATGATATGAAAGTGATAATGAAAATGACTCGTAACTAATGATGATATAAATGAAAATGAAATGGAATTCAATAAATTTCCAAGTGTACTCAATATTCGTTTTAAAAGAGATATGTATCTTTTCCAACCTCAAAAAATCTATCATATAACCGAAAAATTGAATGCAATCTATATGAATCATGCAGTCCTAAAATGCTAGATGAACCATTTCACTGTTGTCATTCTGTACACCAATTTTGTCCTTGATTTTCATCATTGAGCCTTTTGATATGTTGAAAGTTAGTACAAGCATCAAAGGGGATATTTGCATCAATGATGACCTGAGTACAACTTTCATGATGTTTGATATAGCAAGTTAATACAAGCATCGAGGTATAATTGAACCAAGATGACTTGAGTATTGCTTGTGTAAACAGACAAAAATTCATCATTTTCCTATGCAAATTCTCAAATGTCACCATGTCTGGTGACAAATTTGCATAGTAATAATGATTAACTTACATACAACAATCAAAGAAAAAATCATATTCCTTCCTTGCAATTCTAGTTCAGTACATCATTGAATCACTCCAGAGATATAATGTCATCAAATTTCAAAACAAGAATTCAACTTATGCTCTAATTTTTTCATCCATTTTATTTAGATTAAGATCATCCAGATTGTTTTAGTTTCCTATCTCATAGCTATTTTGACCAGGTTTGATTGGATATTTGATTGTTGTTCTGATTATTCTGATACTTGACACATGTTGTTTGTTTATCGAAAGTTTCAAAAGTTGATTGCCCCTAGTGAGATAGCACCTTGACTCCCGATAAGACACAACCTATTGATAGGAATAAAAATAAGCATCAAGCCATGATGAAATCCTGTCGTTTCAAGGAAATGTTGGGTGCATGATGTGAACAGGATGGCCAGGAATGGATGTGATGCTGATGAAAAATGACTATGAACAATGCAGAACATAACCTAATAGATGGGAGAGCCAACTAAATCACAAACAACGCCTGTTTTCCATGTTTTCACCATTTGTTTTTATTGCACTTTTTCAAATTTTTCAGATTTTTTTGTTGTTACCAAACACCTGTTTGACAGGTTTTCATCAAGGCAACGATTTTTTGATTTTTCAATTTTTTTCGTATTTTTCTCTTTTTTCTCTTTTTTTTTGTATGTCAAAAGGATGCCTGTTTGCCAGGTTTTCACCTTGATGACAATTTTGTTTCAAGACATTTTCTGATTTTTATGGATTTTTTCATGACTTTTTTTGCTATTTTTGGTATTTTTCCAAGACTTTTTATATTGTTTTTGGCTTTTTCAAACATAAAACTTCTTCAGATGGATGCTATTGGTTGGATCTTCAAGCAGGTCCCCTTCTGGAATTGATAAATGATATGCACCTGATCCATATGTTGTAATGATGATGAACAGACCCAACCAATTGGGCTTGAACTTGCCTTTCTTTTCTCGATAGTGTTGGTTGAGTACCAAATCGCCCACTTGAAATGTTTGTGGTTTGACTCTGTGATTGTAGTTGCGAGACATAACTTGTTGACAACCCTTCAAGTGGTTGGATACACTTTATCATTACTCATCAAGTAGCTCTAGTTCTTGCAGTCTTGATACTTTGTAATCCTCATCGATTATAAGTCCCTTCAATGAGACTCAAAGCGAGGGAATCTCAACTTCTAGTGGTAAAATTTCTTCTACTCCATAAACCAAGGCATATGGGGTAGCACCTGTTAGTGTGCAAATGCTGCTTCTGTATGCCCATAAAGCTAGATTTAGTTGGACATGCCAATCACGACCGACGTCATTCACTATTTTCTTCAAGATCTTTAGAATTGACTTTTTTGAAGCTTCTGCTTGGCCATTTCCCTGTGGATAATAAGCCATAGAGAGCCTGTGTTGGATGTGAAATCTTTCATAGAGTTCATCAACATATTTATTTTTAAAATGTCTTCTATTATCTGTGATGATGGAGCTGGGAATGCCATATCGATAAATGATATAGTTCAAAACAAAGGATAAAATTTGTTTGTCGGTAATTGTTGTTAAGGGAACAATTTCAATCCACTTAGTAAAGTACCCAGTGGTCGTGATAATGAACTTGTGTCCATTTGATGATGATGGGTGTATCTTGCCAACTAGATCTAGTCCCCATTGAGCGAAAGGTCATGTTTTAGTGAAGGGTTGTACTTCTTGAGCACGAGCGTGGATGATATTTCCATGAATCTGACATTTCAAATATTTCTTCACAAAGATGAATGATTCCTTTTTCATGGTTGGCCAATAGTAACCCATTCTAACAAGTTTCTTAGCCAAGGTTAATCCACTTGAATGAGTCCTACAAATACCACCATGAACCTCTTGTAAGGCCTTTTTCAATTCATCATGTTCGAGACATCGAAGGAGGGTACCATCAAGACCACGTCGGTATAAGGTGTCAACAATTAGGTTATAGTGAGAAGATTGGCGTATGAAATTTATTTTTTGATTCCGAGACAAATTCAGGGGTAAAATAGTATCTTTCAGATAAGCATAGATTTTTCCGTACAATGGGGAATCAGAACTAGTTAGGTGACAAATGATTTGGGTTTCAGAATTGTCATAAGTAGGAGAAAATAGTTGTTCCACTAGGAATTTGTAGTGAACTTGGTTCTCTGATAATTGCAGTAGTGATGCAATTGGAGCCATGGAATTTGTAGCTTTGTTGTCAATCTGTGGAATTTTCAAGAACTTGATCTCAATAAAATACTTCTTGAAATCATCCATCATGTTCTTGTAAGGCATTAACTTGTCATATTTAGTTTGATATTCATCATTTATTTGATTTATGACAAGTTGTGAATCACCAAAAACTTACAACTCTGTGATTCTCTAGTCTAATGCAATTCTCATTCCAATTAGCAATGCTTCATACTCAGCTATGTTATTTGTACAAGGAAACATCAACCGATAATACTTTGGAATGGTATGTCCCCGAGGTGTGACAAAAATAATTCCTACCCCCGAGCCATGTTATGTGCAAGAACCATCAAAATAAAGTGTCCATGATTGCCTAATAGTTGTTGTGAACACATCTGCATCAACCCGAATTCAATATGCATTGGATGTTATGCTTGTAGTGGTGCTTCTGCTAAGCAATTTGCAATGACCTTCCCTTTTATTTATTTTTGATCCACATAGTGAATGTCAAATTCACTTAGGATCATTACCCATTTAGCTAACCTGCTAGTTAAGGCTGCCTTACTCAGAAGATACTTTAAAGAATCAATTTTAGCCACAAGTTTGACTGTATGAGCTAGCATATAGTGTCACAAATTTTGAGAAGCAAACACTACTGCTAAACAAGTCTTTTCAATGAAAGTGTAATTTAGCTCATGACTTGTCAATGTTCTGCTGATGTAAAATATTGCTCTTTATTTTACTGTTATGTCCTCCTATGCTAATAATGCCCCCAGGGATACTTTTGTGGTAGAAATATACAATATGTGTGGTTCACCTTGTATTGGTGGGCTCATTAGATAATTCTTGAATTGATCGAATGCTGCTTCACACTTGTCTTACCATTTGAATGGAACATTTTTATTCAAGAGATGTGTAAATGGAAAACTCTTGTTTGCCATCTATGCGATAAATCTCCTGATGGATTGTAGATGTCCTTGTAATGAGCATACTTGAATGATGTTCCTCGGTGATGGCATTTCGAGGATGGATTGAACCTTCATTGGATCCACTTCTATTCCTTTTTTTGATACGATATAGCCCAAGATCTTTTTGGATTTTACCCCAAAGACACATTTCTTGGGATTGAGTCTGACCTTAAATTTTTCCATTCTGACAAAAATCTTAGATAAGATATCTAGATGTCCTTCTCTTGTGTTTTATTTTCCTAAAATATCATCTACATAATCCTCCATGAATGTATGCATCATGTCATGAAAAACTGTAGTCATTGCCCGCTGGTATGTTGCTCCTACATTTTTGAGTCTGAACGACATTACATTCCAACAATATGTACCCCAAGGACATGTGAATGCGGTCTTATCTTGATCTTCAAGTGCAATCTTGATTTGGTTATATCTGAAAAATCCATCCATCAATTAATACATAACATGCCCAGTTGTTAAGTCCACAATTGTGTCTATGTTTGGCAGAGGGAAATCATCTTTTGGACACACTTTATTTAAATCCTTGAAATCTGTGCAGATTCTGATTTGTCCATCTGGCTTTGAAATAGGTACAATTTTGGATATCAATTTTGCATAGTCAATAGACTAAATGAATCTTACATCTAACAATTTATTTAATTCTTCTTTAACTAGTAATGCCACACATGGATCCATTTTTCTGAGTTTTTTGTGTATGACCATGCAAAATTGATTTGATTATCCTATAGGAATTCTATGAACTTTGGGATTTCTTCCTCTGTCAGTGATGCAACAAGTTGCAGGACTTTGGGTTGTTCCATCGTGCCTATATTGATTGCCTATGTTAGTTCTATCAATATAGAAGATCTTTCCTGGTAGTTCTCAGGGAGAGTGTCAAGTTTCCCAGCTTCTAATTCCTTTCAAAGGTTTTCACTGTCAGATACACTCTATTTTTCTCTTTTCATGATCTAATACTGCCTTTGTTAGGTTTTCACTATTAGATCTATCTCTAATATTTGTTAATTTTCTAGCTAAAAAACTTGGCACTCTCCTGATTGAGATTTTGTCCCTGTGATTCACTGGTGGAACCTATTTACAGGTTGGATGAATAAAGAAAATTTACAATAGTTTCATCATTGAGAAAGGTTGGGATATCAATTGGTTCAATTTGTTCCCAATCAATGAGCTCGAGATGGACCAAGGGTAATGGATTGTCAGGTGGGGTAAGGTTACTAGCGGTTAAAGTCATGATACTGTTATCATTCTCGCTATGGGGAAGACCTAAGATGGTATCCTCCCATTGATTATCCATCTTTCTTTGAATCAAATCATCATCACTCGAGTCATGGTCACTTTGTAGTACATAGTCAAGTGGAGGTCTTGAGCTTTCCCCTTATGTGAGCATGGGTGTATATTTTTGTATAGAATTCGCCTGCTTGTCTCTCTAGAATTCATCATTATAAATGGTATCCCATTCATATTCATTGGAAACAGTGTTGGAATTCTCCTGCAATCTTAGAATTTTCTCAGCTATCTCTTTATTAGATTTCTTTTGAACTACTTCTTTTGCATTTTCACCATATCCAAGTCTAGTTTTGTCTTTTGGATGTGTAGCTTTTGGCTAGATAGGTTCAACAATTCCTTCTTTTCTCTTTCCTATAGGGCCATTTCCTTCATAACCCATTTGTTGCATTATTGTATACCCCTTTCCATATTGCTCAGTAGGTAACTTGACCTGCTGGATAGATTCATCTTCATCTTTATAGAGCCAATTGAGAATAGCTCTATCCTCTTCAGTTTCTTGAGTATTGGCCTTGATGAATCTCCCATCAAACTTGGTGATGGGAACTGAAGCCTGTGTGCCCGATGTTGAAGCCGCTATAGCTTGTTGTATGGATGTTGATGGTTGACCATGTGATCTTGGAGAGATGGGTAGATTAGAGAGACATAGTGAATATTCTCCTACCTCATTATCCTTTAATTGCAGCTTGGTGCCAAAATTCTTTATCATTTCCCTTGCTTGATCACTGTGTTTAGAAGTAGAAATGGATAGAGCCTCTCTATTATGTGGGAAAAATGTTTCCTAAGTTGATCTAAGGTTAGAACAAATTTGACTACTATTATGGTCCGTTGGTATTGTTACCTCTTGTTCATCATATGGAAATTTTAGGCATTGATGATAAGTGGATGGAATTGCTTGCATTTCATGGATCCATGGGCGGCTCAAGAGTATGTTTTAGATAGATGTTTATCCATAACCAAACAAAAATTATTCTTCACAACAGGTCCCAATCTGATTGGTAGCATGATGAGGCCTTTGGAAGCTTGTTCCTCATCATCATATGCTTTTATTGTAATCTTTCTTGGATCAATAGACTCTTCTAAATATCCCAAGGCAAGAACCAATTTTAAAGTACAAATTTTTAATCTGGCTCCCCCATATATTAAAACACGTCTAATTTGGGTTTTATGAACCATGACCTCCAAATAAAGCGATGAATTATGGGGATGGGTCATGGATGAATCATCCTTTTCAGAAAAGGATAAGCATGTAGGCGAGGAAAAGTTTCCCACCATGACTTGAAATCTATTGATATCCATATCAGGAGACATGGTTGTGTCAATAAGAGGATTTTCTAGAATGTCCTTTAGTGTCGACGATATTTTGAGCAGCTCCAAGATAGAAATTTGAGCCGATGTTTTTGCGTAGTTGATCGACCAAATTGTACTGGCTTGGAGGGGGAATAGCTGACTTGGATGAACTTCCCTTAACAATAATTTTGTCCTGTCCCCTTTTCATTGCGTTGACCTCTCGATATTCTTTCTTTCCCTTGACTTTGATGACATTGACTTGATGGTCATCAGTGTAGATATGATT
This sequence comes from Sequoiadendron giganteum, assembly GCA_007115665.2. Classification (NCBI taxonomy): domain Eukaryota; kingdom Viridiplantae; phylum Streptophyta; class Pinopsida; order Cupressales; family Cupressaceae; genus Sequoiadendron; species Sequoiadendron giganteum. Next base: position 431,328,447 of record CM021102.1, on the reverse strand, counting down.
AATAGTGGTGTCATAGAAATGATTCACATTTTTGCCTTTGTCACTGTAGGATTCCCCTTTTTGATAATTAGGGAGAGGGTCCTTGAATGCCTGATGATATTCATTGGTATTATGTCCCTCAATCATTATGGTATAGTTTTCAATCAAATCTTGATCCAAATTATTTAACCCTTGGCAATTATGACCTTTGCATCTATGATAATCACAATAGTACGAGTCATTCCACGATGGTGGTTTAACTCGACGCTCATAATCTCTTTGCGGTGGGAATGTGATGGAATTTTGATTCAACAAATCTTTGAGGATTGATTCAAGAGATTGGCCCAAGGGAGCAAAACTCCATCGATTTGAGAAAAACTGAGATCTAGGTGCATTTGAATTTTGATTATTGCCGAGATTATTACCAGGATTATTGGTCACATTTCCTTGGTTGGCGTTATTCCCTTGATTTGAGTTATTATTTTCTTGGTTATTAGAATTTCTAGCATTGTTTTTGTTACACTGGACACTTGATACATTTAGAATGGTTGGCTTTGCATTTACATTGTTTGCATCTACCACCCCATCATTTTCAACATTTTTATTTCTAGTCCAAAATCGTGACTTATCGTTGTTGTTGTTATTGTACAAATTTGGACCATCTTTATCAAGATTTATGACTCCTCACTTGACCAAGGTTCCTTCAATGGTGATCATGTTTTCAATTAATTTCTTGAATGATTGAGGACAATGAATATTTAGCCTATAACTCATCTCTTGATTTAGACTGTCGATAAAGATTTTCATCTTTTCCTTTTCAGGAACAAGATGGGAATATCTTGCAAACAACCTTCTCCATCTTTGCAGAAACGTGATGAAGGGTTCCCTTGTATTTTTTTCCTTGCACATATCAAGCATGGTTATCTGATGTGGTATATTATAGGAGTATTGAGATATGAAATTATTAATTAACTCCTCAAATTATTTGATGTGGGGGAGTGATTTTGGAAAGCCACTCCATGGATTTACCACCTAGACTCTGTGGAAACAATCACATTAGGTATGTATCTTCATGAGAAAATTCCAAGCTCATACTTTGAAAGTCCCTTACATGATCAATGGGATCTGTTTCCCCATTGCATCTATCAAATTTTTGGATCTCACAATGTTTTGGAAAAGGAATCATGTTGAGACTCTTGTCAAAGGGATATGGGCAGATATCTTCCAAAACATATTTCTTGGTTGCACCCCCTTGTATTTATTTAATTTTCCCTTGTAATGCTCTTATCTATTGAGTAAGAGCGCTAAAATCATTAAGGGGGGAGCTTCAAGATCCTCTCTAATCTTTTATGTTTCAAAATCAGAGGGTAGTTTAGCTCCTTGGTTTGCTAACAAAAGAAAGTATCTTTCTTTGTTTCATTCTAAAATCTTGTCCAAGAGAGTATGGAATTGGGGATCTTGTTCAACTTATTGAAGCATTTCCTTCATTATTTCCTCATTATTTGAATTATTCCCCATGCAAAGCTTGTGAAACGGATTTTCTTCCTTATCACCCATATTGCCAAGCGGATTTTCTCTTTCACCTTCTTCTATGTGCTTTCGATATCTCATGACAATAGGCATAAGTTTACACCAAGTTTCAACTAACTTTGATCATAAAATGAAAGAGTGCAATTTGTTGGATATCTCAGTCAGAATAGAATGAAAATTCTATTGATACGACTAAAGAAATTTCTAATTTTTAGCTCGTGATTCCCTGGTTGGAAGGATGATGATCCTGTTATGGGAATTAAACTAGAAATAAAAAATAAAGGTGATGTTTCACTTTGTGATATTTTGATCATAGTTTGCGAAAATAAGGATTTTTGTAAATGCCTACTGCTTCTAAGCTCTCTATTGCAACACTTGATCAGGATGATTAGAATACTGAATTGCAGGTTGCAGGATGATAGAGGGATGGATGGGCCGACTATGATTATGCCTCTATGAAAGAGCTCTTCTTTGAAAGAAAGCTTGTGAAGATAATGGTTCTAAAGAAAAATCATCAGTGAAACCCCTAGCAAAGTCGTGATATCGATGAATGAAAGTTCTATGCTCAGGAAAAACTTTCTGACTTTGGTATAATTTTTTTCATTTTCAATAGCTTCTTATAACTAAGGGACTTTTTAGGCTTCTTGATCTTTTTCTCAAGGGATTTCTTAGCAAAATTTTCAGATTTCCAAACCCTAAGCATAGAAAAATACCAGACTAAATGGTATATTTTTGTGTCAAAAAACTCTTTAGACTCAGACCACAGATGCACTACTTTGTTCAATGTATGTGCTAAACTTTTCAGCATATGTGCTAAAATATCCAACCAATGCACTGGACTATTGTAGGGATGCGCTGAAACAGAGCACTGATGCACTATAACAGAGCATAAATGCACTGAAACAAAGCAGGGATGCACCGAAATAGAACATAGATGTGCTAAAATAGACCAGGGATGCACTTAAATATCCAATCAACGTGTTGAGATAGACATGTTTTGACAGTTTTCTGTTTTGGATGATCTTTATCGGATTTAATGTTTACATGACATGAGATACAGTAGAAAAGAGTTGTTTGTAAGTCCTAAAATCTAAACAAAGAGTGTATATTCTTGAGATTTCCATGGGTATTGAACAAAACAAGCACTTCAAACAGACTCACTCTTATTTATCAAAAAGGTCATCATAGTAACCACAACCCACATCTTAGAATTGCGTCGACTCACACAGCTATGTCACACCCTAGAGGGCGCCTGTGTTTTTTCTTTTCCAGGTGCATACTCAAGTTTATATTTATCGATCCCTTGAGCAAACAATCCATGGAAATTATACGGTGAGTGTCTTGGGGGCAGATTCTTCCCCCCCCTTGCACTGTGATTATTATGATGTTCGAGAACTGACACGGTTGGTCTCTCTACTAAGGCTCATAGTAAGGTTTTCCATTCAGTGTGGTAAATGATATACTCCCTCAGGAGACCTCCCAACCTTTAGAACAAAGGCTTTAGGGATGGTTATTTTTGCACACCACTGTCGAGTTGGACTTTCATCAACAACTCACTTTTGTTTAGAGTGGGTTGGAATCCTTGGCTTTAGGTGTTCCCACTTAGGTCCTTCCTCTTGGGTGAGTAATTTTTCCCACAAGAGTAGGCCTTCTAAAGGATGCAATAAAGCATAAAATTCATAAAATGAAAAGGTAAGTATGGTTTTTTGATCACCCAATTAAGGGGAGAGCATAAGCCTATCACCCAACAATCACAACAAACAATTTGTTCAGTTTTAAATCCCAAATGAAAATTTTCTAAACTAAGTGAAGATGTTGCTTCACAACAAGCATGGGATTTATTTTAACCAAGATAAAATATTGTTTGGTGACTATCCTAGGATTGGTTAATTCTAGATTTAAGTGTCTACCCTAGGATTGCTTCATTTTAACTTATGCAGAAAACAAAAATCTTTGTTTGCGGATGGCATCAAAATCAAGATTTATTTTAACAACTCCTTTTATGCACTAAAAGAACTCACCAATGTGCCAAAACAGAGAACAAATGTGCTAAATGAACATTCAGGGATGCACTAAAATAGAAGGTAAATGCGCTAAAGGAACAGGTAAATGCGCTAAAATAGAACATCGAAGCATTGAAACATTCCTTAGATGCACTAAACTTCACTAAGGATGCGTTAAAATGCATCTCATATGTGCTAAATCGCATGTCCAGTCCATCACCTATCAATAAATCTGCAATAAAAAGATTAAAAATGGGGCTCAAGCCCCACGATGGGTGCCAAAAATGTGTGTGAATATGTGAGCTAACTAAAAAGATAAACCAACACACCAATGTGACATTATATCAAAGGAAACCAATTTAAAAGTAAAAAAAACTCTAAAAAAATAGCTCCTTCAAAAACCTCCCATTGTCCTCTATCTCCAAGGATTCAATGCATGTTACTAGCTCTTAGTTGGTGCAAGCAGTAGCTTGGTAGAATTACAACTTCAGAGAACGAGCTTATGCAAAATGCATGTATTTTTTCTAAATGATTAAGCTATGATGTAAGAAAAACTAAGATGCTATAAACTTGAAATTCTATGCTTAAGAAGATTGCTAAAATACTGGTTAGAATGCAACTATAGTAATCATGCTAAATTCACAAAATCTAGGATCCTTTTCAACTCACAAAGGGGCTGTATTTATAGATTTTTGGAGGCAAAAGTCTAGTTGGAAAAGATCGACGATGAAAATTGAACCTGTCAAGATGAATGGTGAGAGATTCTGGAGGTTGAGAGAAAGATGGAAAATGTTTCCTCCTACACAACCTTCTCCATTTAAAATTGAAGGAAAGTTGTCATTTGTGCAATTCAATTATGAGGAGTTAGTTGGTAGTTGAGGATAAATCCTTTAATTAAATTATTTATTTATTTAATTATATGTGAAAAGGATTTTAGAAGCTTCTATAATTAAATAATTAATATTTAATTATGTGTGAGAGATGAGAAAGGAAGTTAATTAAATATTTGAGAATATTTGATTAAATGTGAAGTGAGGAAGATGTTAAATCAAATATTTATAATAGTTAATTTAAATGTGGGATGAAGGATGAATTTAGAAGAATATTCCATTATTTGAAAATTCAAACTTAGAATAATGTGATAATTAATATAAATAAATTATAAAATTTATTTAACTTAATTAAGAAGAAGATGATAATAATTAAATAAGCTAATTTATTTAATTAGAAGAATTTAGAAAAGTGAACGATGTAAATAAATAATTAAATTTATTTACATGTAGATGACTTTAGAATATTAATTAAATAATTAATATTTAATTAACAGGTTTGATTTATAATGACCATTTTTAGATGTATACAACAGTTACAATAGAGAAAGAACTAGTGATGGAAACAACCACAGTTGAGACAATACTAGAGATGGAAGCAGAGCCTCACATTCCACCACCACCGCAACAATCACCAATCCATATTGACTTAGATTTTCCACCACATGATATTACAACACAATCCCGCTCGTCAATAATTCACAGAACTAGTATTCATCCTTCTAGCAAGGTTAGTCAAGATTTGTCTTGGATTGAGTATCTTCTGGGAAGGAAGAGAATGAGTTCATCCTACTAACTCGACTTCTCATAATTCGACCATTTTCATCAGGATATTCCAGAGAAGAATCTCAAGAAGCAAGTCCATGTGGGAAAGAATGCTAATAATGAGATCTTCATTGAGATCACTGCACCACCTAAAGATAGAAACACAAATAATGTAGAGGTTAATGAATTCACCATGATGAAAGTCAACATTGGCCAAAGCACATGTTACTTTGAGGTGGATCTCTTTGAGGTTGCGTCAACAAGAATAAAAGAAATAATGGTGAAAGATGACAAAGACAAAGCAACCCTAAAGGCTGAAAAATAGCAATTGTGACTATATATTTCCAACTTGATGCATGGTACATAAAACATCTCTACCTTGCTTCCACAGATGCTAGAGCTCCCGCAGAACAAGATCAGCTAAGTTAGTTGATCCTATATGGAAAGAACTTGAGAGATTAAGTGGAAGAGTTTGTCATTAGAGGCTGATATATACTTGTAGAGATGTACCAGCTAAGGTATAGAGCCCATGACCTCCGCGTGGAGATCCAGGAATCAAAGCGAAACATAGCAGTGATGAGGCCTAAAGATGAGATCAATATCTCAGACTTGCAGATGGCATACAAATTAGCTACTATAGTGGAGAACAAGCAACATCTTTACACATGGAAATAATAGCTTGCATACAAAGTGAGAGCTTATGACACAAACTCTGTGGAATTTATTGAGTACAGAAAAATCATGACAAGTGTTATCAAGTTTGTAAGAACATGTTGGGTGAAAATTATGTAATCCCTTTTTAACAGATTACACAACCCGATTTCAACCACAGTTGTGTGAGATATAATCTCTCCTCTCAGAAAGGGGAGGCACCCTTCTTACTAACTGAAACTAAATTAATAATAATTAAGTAATCACAAAATATACACTAAAATTACAAGATGGGGGGTGTGTCACATTCATACTTCTCTCTTTTTTCAGAGAATATTTTTTACAATGCTTCATGATTGATAGTTCTGATTCAATACAAATTTTAACTAAAAACAAAGCAGTAATTCCAATATCTCTATCTTGTCAAAGCAAAGCTTAGAGATAAAAGGTATGGTAATAATAAACAGTAACATGAGAAAGAAAATTTCATGAAGGCACAAAGTCATTTCGTAGCTTTTCACTGACGGATCCTTGAGAGATGTAACACTTGTCGTATTACAAGCACAAAATCTTCTTAGATACAAAAATTCCACAAATATCATGAACAATTACAAGCACAAAGTCTTGTAGATAATCCACCAATATTTATCCAAACATAAACACAAATTTGAAAAAAGAGTGCAACACAAAGTCTACACAGATTTATTCTTAGCCCTTAGATCTCACACACTAATCACCACCAATTTGATCAAACCATAAGAGAATCAATTCCAACGCAAAGTCCGGTATGCAACTTTCTTCTTTATTGATCAAATTTAGATGCACAAAGATGAACACAAAGTTTCATACATTTGTTTGAAAATGAGAAAAACTTCATTGCAAGAGATAAAAGATAAAACATTACAATAGAATCCTCTCATATTTATAGATGGGAGAGTAGAGAAAAATTAGGAAAATCAAAAGAGTAAATCTAGGAGAAAATCTAGGAAAATCTTATCTAATTAACTAGTTGACTTTTCGAGAAAATGCCATCCATATTTTTAGGAAAACATCTTTGTTTTATCATGTAATTACATTTCTCAAAAAGACATCTAAGATTTTGAGAACTATTTAAAAAATTTAGAAATGAAAGCAAAAACTATCTATCACTGGAGAAGAAAAGAAGTATTTATGATTCCTTGCATTGGGAACGAAAGTCTTCATATTTCTTCTTTGTCTCTCGGATGAATGCCTCATTTGGACCAATAGTACAATCCACAATGGTGTGAACTCTAGTGATTGATCTTCTAGTAGATGAGTGAAGCTTTTTGCATCTATCAATATGCATTTTAACATTATCAAGAGAAAGCCATAAGTCACAAATTGTATGCATTGATGCCTTTGAAAAGTTGGCATCCTCTACTTGCTTCATGAAAAATTCCTTGTAGATCCTGGAAAGTTCACTGGTTGGGACGAAAATATGATCTTTATCAAGGAGATTAACCAACAACTCCTTAATTTATTCTTCTAGGATAACCCAATGTCCTTCGACATTTTCTTATACTTGGTGAATGTCTTCAATAAGAGATTTGATCACTTGAATGCAGTTTTTTAACATCTCTTTTATCTCCAGATATTTCTCTTTGTCAGGAATTAACCCAACATCCACCAATTTACTTAGCTTTGTCTCTTTCATTTGTGACCAAAATCAGAGGCATTTGTCCATTTCTTTTTTCTCTCCAAAAAGTATACTTTCTTCATTATCTAGCTCTGATTTCAACTTAGCTATGTGAGAAGCCTATTCATCTGCAACAGTGATAACCTATGAACCATGTTCTATCAATTCATTAATAAAATCATACAACACCTTACCCTTGGAGGTAAAATTCTCTGCCTTCAGTATTATTGGTTCCTCAATGCTTATCATAGCCATAGATTTTATATTTCCTGAAGAGCTTGCTAATTTTCTCAATATAGTGGCATAACACTCAGCCTTCTCTTTGTACACATCTTGGGCTTGGTCCATCTTATCAATCCTTCTTTCCAATGCATCTAGGACCACCTAATCATCTGCCTTGGCACTTTCATTTGTTACTTTGTCGAGCTCGATTCCTGTTACTATGTAGTCCTCCATGACAACATCACCTTCTTCCTGTGGGGCTAGACCAATCTCCACAAACTTTTGACCAGCTTTGTCAACATGAAGCCTTGAATACACTTTGGCCTTTTTCTTCCCCTTGGCTTTTGGAGGGGCTATCTCTTCAAGATTGAGCTCTTCTAGACAAATCATTTGTTTCTTTCAGTTTGATACTTGAGATACTAACTAAGGGGGAAGAGAGGAAGTATATGCTTCTTTATTGACCATCAACTCTTGTGTCACATCCGCTTATGTAGAAATGACTTGTATGGTGACAATTAGAGCAGTTTTTGTCATGACTGCTCTGGTAGATTGTACACCAAGTCTAACTTGCAAATGTTCATTCATAAACCTATTGAATTCAGATTTGGAAGTGATGTCCTAAGATGGAGATGAAAAACTAGGAATGGATGATGGAGAACTTGAATATTTGAAACTATGAGGGGAGTGGCAAGTACAGTTGATGTTGCAGGGGGATGAGAAATGTTTGTTGTATGTATGGTAGATGTGGGAGGAGGTGATGTAGGAAGAGGATGTGGAGGAGTGTTAGGATTAGGAGGTGTGTAAGGAACATTTGAAGCAATGGGCGATGACGTTTGGGGAAGGTCTTCAACAAAATTCTCATGTGGAGATAGATTTTGTTCTTCGTCATGCCTAAGTTCCTCTTTATCACCTTCTTGTTCGGCTTCTTTTTCACTCTCATCTTCTTCAGAATCTTGATCTTCTAGAGAATCCTCTTCTTCAATGGACTCTTCTTCCTCGGTCTTCTTCAAAAATCGATTCCTCACTTTCATTTCCTTCACCTTTGGACTCTTTTTCTTCAAAAACTAGTCCTTTCCCTTTTGAGTGAGTTGATTCAGATTATGTGGCCTCTTTTTCTTCAACTTCCCATGTATCCCTTTTTACAACATTAAACTTGATTTTAGGACCTTTACAAGAATAAGAGGGAGTAGCCACATGCTTTTCTTTTGTGTGGAGTTCCTATTGTTGGCTAGATTCTGCTCTAGGTACCTCTCCTTCTGATTTTGTCCTGAAAGCTTCCATTTGAAAACCATGTTTGTGCAACCATTTTTTTGTGTTTGACAATATGGGGGAAAACCTTTCCCTGATGGATATAATTTAATTTTTAGACCATTGAATCAGAGGAAAAGGTCTCTTAGAAATTTCATTTTCATCATAGGCAGCGTTCATGATGTCACCAGGATCTTTGAAACCCTTTGGTAGGTCAAAAAAATTGAGATCCCTTATCTACTGTACGATTAACTTGCAATAATCTATTTTGTGGATGTCCTCTTCATCTCTGTATTCAACCCATATTTCTTCAAAGTGGTACTTGTGGCTATGATCCTTCTTTAATTTACTATTCAAATTTTGATAATTAAAGTCAAATATGTGTTTGTATGTCCTTATTGTCATGACTTGCATTTCTACATAGACTAATTTGGCATTTTGTACACTTTGAATGGTATATCTACCAATCGTTAGTGGAAACTTGAAACCCAATTTGTGAATTCTCATTCATTCCTTGTGAAATGAGATAAGTTGTCTGCATAGCTCCATGAGTATCCACTTATCTAAGGGATACCTAGGCAACATGTAAGGACACCCAGTGTAGCAACCTACCCTCATGTAAGTGAAAGTTGGAAATTGCAAGAACATACACCAAACCTTACTCACCACTTTGTAGGCCTTGTTAGATACTCTCTTCTTTTCAAGAGTTAGGTCAAAAATGAAAGGAGAGGTGCAAAGAAGGCATAGATAACCCTCCTAAAATGATGAAGACTTTCCCTTAGCTCCAACTAATAGAAATACTTGTACATAGGCATCGAGTTTCGATTTCCCTTTGTAGATAACCCTAGGAATTGCCTCATCATGACTACAACATACACAAAATAAGAAGTCATATAGAACTTCAAAGTGGTTGGCACATTTATCAATTGTTCATGAATTTTGTCACTGATTTGTGTTCCCCAATCAATATGATCTTTTTGTCTTCTTATGATCTGAATGTATTCATAAATCCACTCCTAAAAATGAGATGATTTAGGAAATCGTTTAACCCTGCTCAAGAGAGTAATAATTTCCTTGACATCTTTTTTGAAGTCGCTCCTAGGAAGCCCCTTTGGCCACTAATGAGAGCCAATTATGTCCCATTTTATGCCTATTTCATGCACCTTCATACCCATTTGCATATTCTATTTCCATTCCATATCATACCATTTTACCATTTTATGTTGCATTTGATTAAATATATATAAGTGGTATTTAATATAGTTTTTGGATAAAATATGGAAATTAATTATTGATTGTCTTCACAAATAAGCATTATGATTTCAAGCCTTGGGAAAATAATGCTTGCAACATACAGATTATAGGAACTTCTTGCCACATTCTTCAAAGGAACTTCATGTTGCCTATAAACTTCTTGTCACATTCTTCATAGGAACCTCTTGTCGCTCATGGGTACAGATATTAGTAAATTAATTTCGACCATAAAATTATTCTCATAAAATGCTTAGGTTATTTAGTTATAACCAAATAATGTTTAATTTTATGGAGGAAAATGTCCTCACGTTAAAAATAATATTCTATTGTAACCATGAGCTATTTATGCTCCTACATTTTAGGGTGAGCTATTCAAGTTCTTATATTTTAGGGTGAGCTATTTAAGTTTGTAAATTTTAAGGTGGGTTATTTTCCAAAAAATGAAACAACTAAATGTTTGTATTCAACAAATAAAACAACAAAATGTGAGCCACGAAATAATAGAAACATTGCATGAAAATAGGAAATAACCTGCACATATTTATTGTATAAATATGAGCTACGTGAAAAGAAAGAGGAGGAAATAATTGTATTCAATATAATTATTGAAAGAAACATTTTGAAGTTCTTTCCATAAATTCTATAAGTCTTTCTTTCTTCAATTGGCTGATTGGGAGGAAGGATGCCCACTCTTCAAAAACCTATATATAATTTATTTTGCAAGGCATGTGAGATTTCAATTCCATTTTACATCATTTTAATTTTGTATTTTTTATTGTCATAATTCTGTAATTAATTCTTGTAAATAATTTTAAGTGATTTTAACTATCTATTGATTCAGATTAAATCAGTTGTTATAATTTCTATGTGAATTAAGTATGTTTTTGATTTGAGTTTTATTCCTTCACTTTGGATTTTATGAATTTGGTAATTGATGTTCTACTTTAGAATTCATTGTGTGTGCAGATCTTGTTGCCAAGAAGTGAGTATTCCTGTCGCCAATTTTATTTCGATTTACTAAAGGTTTATTTTCATAGCTGAATTCATAACCACTCATCTCCAAACTCTCATCCCTTATGCAGATTTCCACGATACCTTTCACAAGTTTACGCCCCCTGATTGACACGTGTAGACCAAATTGAAATTCATTATTAAGAATTAAATCCTTCTTATTATTTACCCCAGTATTGGCCTATCATTTTGGTTTCATTTCTGAGGAAAGGTGTCAAAGTTCAGTTACTTTAGTGAGATGAGTTAGGAACAAAGCGTTAGGATGAAAGCTTGCACACCTATCGGCCATGTTCAGGTGATTACTCCTAATTTGTATTTCTTAAATCATATAGATGCATAGTTTGAGTTTGTAGGTAGATCTTAGAAGTTAAGAACCATTTGTATATTATCACTAGTTGTTGTGAGTCATTGATAAGAAAGAATTTTGAAGAAATAGCACAAAAATGTTAAAAATGTTGCATTTTCAAGGTAGTTCACACACATCAATTTTAAATTTAAAAACAAAAGAAGAAACTAGTGGGGGAATCACATTGAAACAAGCTAATGTTTTTATAGCCCCTCTACCTAATGGATGCAACTTAGATAATCTTGATCTTCCAATACCATTATCACAAACATCTACAAGTAGTATTCCTATAACCGAAAAAGAACAAATAATTGATGAATTTTTAGGACAATGGAGTTTTGAAAATGATGATTTGACCATTTGTTGTTTTTATTGTTACAAGGAAGAAGTTGAGTGCACATGTCAAAATATTCAAGAGGACATCATGGAGGAGATAGATGTTATAAGTGATCCTTGACACAACAACATTGGAAGTGAGAATGTCTTCTTTGTAACTCAAGGACACCAACACGTGTTGAATCAGGGAGATCAAGGTATTATTAATGGTTTTAAAACATCTTATAACTCTATTGGATTTGAAATTCCATATGTCTCTTCACAAAACACTTCCCTATCTAGTATGTGTGGTGAATAGCAACAATCACCATACTACCAAGAATGGCATAATGAATTTCTCACAAAAACCATACCCATCCCATATAGTATCATCTCCACCATATCCATCTTATATATTACAATCTTTGCCATCTACTCTATATACCACACAAATTTTACCATTGACATTATCCCATCCATATCACCCACCATCCACCCCAGCTTATCCACCAAGGGAAATTACAATGCCTAATAAATCATTACATAATAAGGTGGTTCAAACTGCATATAATAATGAAATTTCAAGAATCCCTTTGCATTCTTTTGATGTGCTTGAAATTGGTGAATCACAAATGAAATGCATTAATGCAACTAAAAGATTTGATTTTAATTTAACTGAATTAAAAGAAAAATATTATGAATTGAATGATATTCAACTTAATTGTTCTTATTTACATAGAAAATCACAATCTTTAAAGGATATTCACACATATAATGAAGCCCTTAAATTTGAATTTATTTTGGTCGTTGAATTAATAAGTGTGTGTGCTAAAATTTATTATACACTAAGAGGTGTTATAATTGATACATTAATCATTCAAGAAATGTGTGCAATAAACAATCAAAGCCTATAAGATCTATATTTTCATGTTTTTATACTCACACATCTAGATATTTAGAGACCTATGGTCCAAATACGTATCCACATACACATTGATTTAGGTCCACCAATAATTAATTAATTAAGCACAAATCGATGGGTTTGAATGTATTAATGGCCATACTGAACATGCTACAAAAGATGATTTTCATTAAACAAGGTATTATTAAATATGTCACTATCTTTCTTGATCCATTGGATTATCCTAATACCCTCATGATTTTATAGTATGAAATTAAGTTGATGGGGAATCCATTGATTTTTTTGAAAAATATTTGGGTGATTGCTAATAATGCCTTCATTTATTATTTATTTGGTGCTTCTACTAAAACTAATGTGTGATATTTGGACCAAATCAAGGTATGTATTCTTATGTTAATTGGATTAGATTCTACACAAGAATTCACTTTAATAGAATTTATCCATCCATTTTTTCAAGTATTTATTATAATAACTCTCCCCTCCATTTTCTAATGATAAATCAATTATAATAGTGGAGTTATTAAAATGGATGATATTGAATTACTATACTTGATATGCTTGGTCTTGAGAATATGGTTGCAGGTTTTCTTCTTTGGGTTACCTAACACTTTTGCACTAGTACCAGTTCATATTGGTTCTCTACACAAGAATTCAAAAGAACATTTTTTGGACTTGTTAGTGGCATGGGGAACCTCAAGTTTCTTTTGTATTCCTCTCTTAGAGATCACAAGAGGATTCTTTGGGCAAAGTGTTCAACATTCATTGACAAAAATTCTCTTGATGCTAGAACCTTGTGGAAGATAGTATGCAACTTGGTCTATGAGATCCATGAATCTTGTGGTGCTATGTTCTTGAGCTACACATTTAGAGACAAATTGGAGACATAATCAAGGAGCTTGTATATATTCTAATGCAGATCCTCACACTCTGAGATGGTTATTCACCTACCTAAAGTTGTATGGCTACATTTCACAAGATGAGAGACTCCAATTAGTCTTTCACTATGCAACCTTATTTTTGGTAAGGGAGTTTCATTATTTGTACTCTAGCTTTTCATACAGCTTTGGGAATAGTTATGGATATATCTCATGCTTAAGAAGAAAGGGAAGCCTAGCTTCATGATTTATCTCAAATTGGTCATCATAAGGTAGCACGCCTTTCAAAGATTGCAGCTGTCGTGGGTAATTATTTCAACCAAGTGAGTGGGCATGGATTCAAAAGTTCTCCAATCACCTTCCACATTTGGTGGGATGAGCTCAATGAGATCAAGATTGTTTGTAGTAGTGGTTCTATGTTCCAGATTGTGCTAAGGTTATTATTGGTCATCCTTTCAAGCATTGCAAGCAATTAACGGTTAATTTTATTGGATGGATTTAGATGGAACTCTAGGATTTGGATGGTATCATTTTTTCATCCATATGATAGTTTCATTTTATTCGGTCATTAGATGCAGTTTATCAAGAAAAAAAATTAAAAAAAGAAAAAGATTCTAACAATGAAAACCTTCGAGCGTTGTTAGACAACTACAATTTGAAAACCATTTTTTGGCAGATTGTATTTGAATAAAATTATTAGTGGTGAAAACTATTTTCATGGCACCAATAAGTGGTAAGTGATTGAAAATTGGCTTACCAGCGGTCACTTGTCGTTATCAAAATTGAAAAAATTGAAAAAAATGACAAAAGAAAAAAAAGGAAAAAAAAGAAAAAGAAAAAGATACAATAATTGGTGTTCTTTCTCTCAACTAATAATTTTTCAAGTACACTCAGATGCTTCTATGGTTGTTTCTCTCTATCTTGGTGCCTCTAGCACCTCCTGCCACTCCCTTGTGTGGCTATGTTCCATTTTGTTGTGATCAACATTACTTGATCACTTTGAGAACATGCTACACATGCAGTTGAGGTGTTATCCAATAAAAGGAGAGATTCAAATACCAAAAGTATGTTCTATAATTTTTCATTTAGGTGGTGATCTTCCAAGTGTTGTTTTCATTTAGGTGGTGATCTTCCAAGTGTTGTAGTTTATGTTGCAGTTTTCAATTTCTTCCTTGTTGGACATTCACAATTGGCGAGTCTTTTGGCTACCAGATCCTAGCATGCAAGTTGGTAAAACAATTGATTTTATTTTTCATTATTTTATCTCTTAACTTTATTAACATTCCTTATTATATTAATCATATAAGAAACATTCCACATATCCTCATGTTGTTTCCTGAGGACGATCAACCCTTTAAGTTGGGGGGAGGTATACTATCCTTATTATCTATCTTTTCACCCATCATTATCCTTACATAACCCATTATAGTATCCATATTGTCTCTCATAATCATTCAAATTTTCTCTCATTTCACCTATTTCACATAGCTCATGCATATGAAGTTATAACATTTCAAGGAAATAAAGCTATGAAAAAAGATGATAATGAAAAATGAGAAAAGATGCCAATGAAAAAATTTTAAAAAGAAAAATGATGAAAAATAAAAACTCAAAAGAGGTATGAATCTTGAAAAAAATGATGAAAATAAAATTGGAAAATAAAATAAAATCCTTGACGATTGATATGCAGAAAGAGCTATAGACAAGTTGAAGGGAACTATTCAGTTGAAGTCATAAATCCCAAGGCTACCAATTCAAACTAAGCCTCTTAGTCATTATGATTGCATGAGGACATACAATATGTCCCATTTTATGCCTATTTCATGCACCTTCATACCCATTTGCACATTCTATTTTTGTTCCATATATACCATTTTACCATTTTATGTTGCATTTGATTAAACATATATAAGTGATATTTAATATATTTTTTGGATTAAATATGGAAATTAATTATTGATTTTCTTTACTAATGAGCATTATGATTTCAAGCCTTGGGAAAATTAAGCTTGCAACATACAAATTACAGGAACTTCCAGAACTTCTTGCTGCATTCTTCAAAGGAACATCCTATCACCTGCAAACTTCTCATCACATTCTTCATAGGAACCTCCAGTCGCTTGTGGGTACACATATTAGTAAATTAATTTCGACCATAAAATTATTCTCATAAAATACTTTGGTTATTTAGTTATAGCCAAATAATGTTTAATTTTATGGAGGAAAATGTCCTCGTGTTAAAATAATATTCTATTGTAACCATGAACTATTTATGCTCCTGCATTTTAGGATGAGCTATTTAAGATCCTATTTAAGATCCTACATTTTAGGGTGAGCTATTTAAGCTCTTATATTTTAAGGTGAGCTATTTAAGTCCATACATTTTAAGGTGGGTTGTTTTCCAACAAATGAAACAACTAAATGTTTGTGTTCAAAAAATAAAACAACTAAATGTGAGCCACGAAATACTAGAAACATGGCATGAAAATAGGAAATAGCTTGCACATATTTATTGTATAAATATGAGCTACATGAGAAGAAAGAGGAGGAAATAATTGTATTCGATATAATTATTGAAATAATTTTTTTGAAGTTATTTCCAGAAATTTTGTAAGTCTTTCTTCAATTGGTTGATTGGGAGGAAGGGCGCCCACTCTTCAGCAACCTATTGAATGTATATATATATATATTATTTATTTTGCAAGGTGTGTGTGATTTCAATTCCATTTTGCATCATTTTAATTCTGTATTTTTGTTGTCATAATTTTGTAATTAATTCTTGAAAATAATTTTAAGTGATTTTAACTATATATTGATTCAAATTAAATCAGTTCTTATAGTTTCTATGTGAATTAAGTATGTTGTTGATTTGAGTTTTATTCCTTCGCTTTGAATTTTATGAATTTGGTAATTGATGTTCTTATTTAGAATTCATTGTGTGTGCAGATCCTGTTGCCAGGAAGTGACAATTCCTATCACAATTTTATTTTGATTTACTGAAGGTTTATTTTCATAGTTGCATTCATAACCACTCATCTCACGACTCTCATCCCTTGTGCAGATTGCCACAATGCCTTTCACAAGTTTTTCACCCCCGGATTGACACGTATAGACCAAACTGGAATCCATTATTAAGCACTAAATCCTTCCTATTCTTTACCCTAGTCTTGGCCTATCAACCACCTTGAGATAGTAGGCCTAGTTGTCTTCAACCATTGGCTATTAATCAAATTTTTAGCCTTGGTGGGATCTGCATCATAAACGTCCTGCACTTGTTGCATTTAAACCTCGGTGTATTTTTTCATGTGTGGAACTTTGAAAAAAATGTCAAAGAATTCAAGGTCTAGCCTCATCATCACTTGTCCAGAGGAATCTATTACACTTTTTCTCTCTTGGATGTAGTGGGATGCAACCTGGAGAACAAACTCTATGTGATGAGAAAATGTCGGGAATGTGGACATTAGATGAAAATTGTTGTGGATAATGGCTCTCAAACTATCTTCCAAGGGTTTTTGTTCAGTTCTTTTTACAAAATCTACAAGGTCCTGATGACCAACCTTGGTGTCCTTTATTTCATCCACCTTTGAGATCACCACTGTAGGAAAAAAGACACCTTGGTATTTATGTTTCATCTTGTCCTCTTTCTTAGAAGATGATGGAGGATTCTTTGTTGTCATCTAGAAGAATCAAGATAAAGGATATCACTTTTGGAATGACTTGATGAAACCTAGAGAAAAACTGCAAAGATGGTGAATCAACATACATTAGGAAAAATTATAGCATTGGGAAGTGTGAAAAATGCAAGCAATGTGGAGTAAGTGTGAAAAGAACAATTTGGCACACAAAATAGAGTGATTTTGAAGTGTTAGAAGGAAAAACTACCAAATGTGTAGGAGCACTAAAACTCAATGCTCCTACACTTGGAATAATGATTTATATATAGGGGCGTTGATTTTTAGCACTCCTACATGTAAATGGAACTTTGTACATTCAAAGTGTTGGGGTGCTAAAAATCAACGCCCCTGCATGAAAGTGATGTTCTTTCAAGAATGAGTGTCAAGGCACTAAAAAATTGGTGCCTTGACATGTGATCTCACTTGGAAAAAAGATTGTGTGCATTCACAGGCTATTTCAATGCTTGAGAATTTAAGTGATGGAATACTCCATGTAGGAGTCATGATTTTCACTGCTCCTGCATGTGGATTTTGGAGTTAATCTTCAAAGTGTAAAGGTGTCTAAAAACCCCACCTTATCATTTGAAATAATGGAAATTCAAGGTGTAATTTCGGTGATTTTCACCTCTTGGACATTGCTAATGTTGGAAAAAACTTGATGCTCAAGCGGTGATTTTCACCACTAGAACACCAAGACTCTTTCATTCAATATTGATGAAGTTTAGTTTAAACTCATGCATATATTACAAATTTCACCACTCCACTTAGAACTTAGCAATACACTTGAAAATGGAAAGAAAAGAAGGTGAAGGGGAAACACGGGGGAAAAAATAACCTAGGATGCACTATCACAAACAAAAACCCTAATGAAAATACAAAGAGCAGATGTGATATGGAAAGAAGGTAGAAGATTTCAAAAGTAAATGACAAGATTCAAAAACCCCAATCGATATGAAAAATTTCTAGGTGACACGAAAAGAAAATAGAGATAATCAAAAAATGAAAGGATGGTGAAACCTAATGAAGAGAGAAACATCACACCTGGTGGAAAGACATCAAAACCCTAACTCGATGCTTGAAGAAATCTTCAAAATCGAGTTCACAATGGTTTGGAGATCACCCAACATGTAGAGGAATGATAAAAAATGAAATGAAATGGAGATACATTAGCTAAAAATCACTTAACAACCTTTTAAAAATGTCATAAAATGAACTAAGTGGCACATTAATGATGGCGCTAAGTCAGGAGGATAAAATGTGAAACATGCACTAGCGGTGAAAATCATCGCTCATGCATGAAAAAGTCTAAGTTTAGACCAAAAGTACACAAGAGGTGATTTTCACTGCTTGTACAATTTTAGCAAAGGAAAAAACATGTAGAAGCATTGAAAATCAGTGCTCCTACACTTGGAGATGAAAAAATAATAAGGCAACATGTAGGAGCATTGAAAATCAGCTCTCCGACATGTTTAATTTTTTTTCAAACTTATGAAGGTTAAAAGCTTAGAAAGATGCTCATTTCAAAGCCCTTCGGAATATGGACGAGGGGAGACCCTCAAAAAAATATTTGGAGGTTTGGACCATGCATTGAGGTGCATTGAAAATTGTCTCGTTTTGCATGCTTGAACATCACGAAGCTACGAAATGAACAAGTTTCGTAGGGGGGTTACCCATGAATCGAGCGGTGCTAGATTCCATGATAACATAATGTTGGTTACATCTATCCCTTGCCTATACCAGCATGAAGAGGTGTATACATAGAGCTAGCTAAGGTACAAACACAATTTCAGGATCTCATCCGTAATAGTTTCTAGGGTAACCCCGTTGGTTTCAAGTTAAGTCAGATCAAAGTCATGTCAACAAGGTTGGATGATGCAACTACAAAGAATATTGAATATTAGGAGTAGATTACAAGTGGCGAGGAGATGATGTCATGGCATGTCATCATCCTACAAAGCATCAATTTTCTAGATGCAGAGGAAGTTAATGACTGGTTAGAGGAATTGATAACTATAGTTGATGAGGTGTAAACTCTCAATTAGGACGTCCTATCCCTCCAAAATATCATTTATCACATAGGAGAAAAATTGATGCCTCTTTCCAAGTTAACTCACTATCCCAATGATTGTGCATGTCTATTTAGGAGACACCTTTGTATATTGGAGTTATGTTTTAGTTTAGAATCAGTTAACTGAAGTAGACTTTCCAGTTAATCTCTCCCTTGATTTATGTGTTTGTGCAAAGTTTGTAAATGAAATAAATATGTATATAAGGATCACTAGTAATCCATAGTGAAGGACACTTGAGACTTGGAATACATTAGAAGCGAATACCCTATCCTTGAATTTTCAATGGTGTTTGTAAGAAACATATCTTTCTTGGTGAAAATTTTTACATAGGCCTCTAAGGATCTCTAAAAGAGGATTTGAAAATGAATTGCAAGAAAATTTGGTTATTAAATTTTATTATCAAAAATGGCTTTATAACCCCTGTTTATTGTCGTCTAAACTCTAGAACTAACTCCCAAAACAATCAACATAACAAGCCATAGATAGAGATGTTTAAAACTAATTTTAAACATCATCATCCCAAATTAGTGATATTTTCTTGAAAAATAAGAATGCACATTACCATTCATGGATGTTTATTTCAACCAAAGCAATATAGGATTAAAAAATATTATGAATTTATTATTATTTTGATAAGTATTTCTATATATCAAGAGGCCAAAAACAAGACATTATAAAAATATCAATGGGACTAGTATAAAATATAATAAAAGGTCCCATACTAATACTAAGCAATAATTAATATACAAATAATTTCAAATCTAGAAAAACTTCAACAACATAACAACTTAGATATCATAAGATTTACTCTAAAGAAAAACTTGTAACAAAAGAACACATAATGTCTTAATCTTGTATACAAGGTTACAATATAACATAGAGTTTAATAATTCCAATCAAGATGTTTGAATCTAAATTTGGAGTCAATCCAACATGTAACCACAATAAAATTTCTATGTAATATCCTTCCAAAGTCTTCAATTTATAGAACATGAGCCAAGTCCAAAGTAAAATTATTCCATCTTAGACCCATGCACCCTCCCCCGAAATTAATTTCTCTTGAATTAGAATGTAACTCCAAATGATATATGTTGAGTCATATGATTAAGGAGGTCCAATTTTATCATCAATAACTTCATGTAGAAACATTAATTACACTTATAACCCTCTTGCATAATATTTTTATTCAAACAAATATTCCTATTCTGGACCATGTAATCTCTTTTTCAATGCTCTCTTACCATCATAATAATACAGTGTATAATTGTAGTGTGTATATTTTTTAAAAGTTAAGCAACATTTACAAGGCGCAAGACCCTTCACAAGGAGCCACAAGGGCCAAAAAGGAACAAGTATAAAAAGATAACATAGAAGAAAAAAGTAACAGAGACAACACTTTGACAACACATAAACCATAGAAAGGCAGCCAGGAAATAGAACACCGACACAAGAAGTAGCTAACTGGAATTATCCTATTTTTTAAATAGGAGGTCCACAACATCATCACCAACCCAATATTTGTTCTCCTGGCCATTATTACCCTCCAACTCCTCCTTGATAACAGTGGACAGGGTGCTAGTGATGAAGTGGCCCAACTTCATTGTAAAGCGGGTCAACCCACGAAGCCGATTGTTGAGCTTGTCCATTTTCTTCTCCAAGGCACGGGGCTCCTCCCCAATGTCCATAGTCCCCATGATCTCTTTAGGCTCATCGACCGGGGGATGCGGAGAATGAGAGGCCAAGGTTTATTTTGGTAGCTTGTTGTCTTCCAGGATAAACTAGGGCCCTTCCACATTCTCGTCCTCCTCTTCCTTAGTTTCCTCATCCTTATACTCTTTGCTATCAGATTGCTCCTCCTCTAAATCCTCAATAACCAGTCTCTTTTTACTATTTTTTACCAACCTCCCAGATCTCCTTCTGGTGTTCTCTGCACCAGTCATAATCATTGTTTCCACAATAGTATCACCTTTTGAGACTTTTCCAATTAAGTTTTTTTCTTTCCCCTCTTTGCCACTCAACTTCGACATACCTCTCTTACCATCCTTTCCTTTTTACAGTGTTGGCCCTGTAGACAAACTTTTTCATGGTGGACTTCAAATCAAAGAGGCTGGAAACAACACTAGCATGTGCATTACCCAACCCTCCCTTTAGTTTTTTGGTAGCTGGTTTGGCTTTGGGGTTTCCCGCGATACCCAGATTGCATTTCTGGGGAGGGCTTTTAGACTTAGTTGGGGAAATGTTCACAACAGTCAAGGGTTCGATTTCATCAATGCGCACAACCAAGATGGCTTTGGGAGAACAAAGGGACAGGTGGAAGTGGTAAAGTCTCATGATAAGCCCTTGATGGAGTGGAAGAGGTGGGAGGTCATTGGGGTTAAGGCTAGCTATCTCTTTACATTTCTCGACTGAATTTTCCAGGCCCATAAGAAAAAAGAAGGGAAAGCGAAGCAACATCTTATGTATTAAATGATTTAATAGGGGAAAATGATAGAAGAAATAGGTTTTGAACCTACCTTCCAAGGTGACATTTAATCAATGCTAAGCACACCTGGTCCCAAGGCTCCAGAAGAGCTTCACGCTTAAAAACACAACTGGTTTCACACTGGTTCCTCGTTCCCCATGAAGAAATATTTCAGGCTTTCATTGTCTTGGTTCTTAGTGTGCCTAGGGCATTTTTTCCCGATACACAGCATACCAGTGTCTTGTGCGATGACTTCTTCACTAACTTCAAAGGAAATACCGCTTATCGTGACCCTTCAGTCCTTCCATGAATTAGAAAACTAGCTAGACAAAATAGGGTCATGGCCAACAAAAATCTCCATTAGAGGAGCAATGCCACCTTCACCATAGATGTGCCAGACTAATAGATTCTTCTGGAATTCATCACAGTTATCCGGCTCAGTCCGAACGCGGTCACCACCCATTCTATTCACTTGCACACAAAACCAAAGATTTTGTAGAAGACACAAATTGTAAAAGCTAGCAGGGCAACAAATATTCATCACAAGGTCATTAAGGCGAGAAATGCAGTGATGGGTAATGACGCCAGCGTGCACGTCGCACGCGTGAAAGGGAAAATCACCATAGGGTGACTTGAAAACAAAGTAAAAGTGGATCATGAGAAGATTGCAGCCAGCAAAATAGGAATTTGTGGTCATGCAGGGTTCCTTAGCCTTGGAGTAAGTATGCAAAACACAAGACAAGTTGGTCGTATGGCTAAAAATAGAAACATTCCTATGGGTGTGATAAGAGATCCACGCTAAACTAGAAAGCACGAAGGTGCTAGAAGGAAGCATTCCTTCATAATGAGGGGTCAAATCAAAATTAAAAATCATAGTCATACGGAGGCTATGATGGGTTAAAACAAGATATCGCACAATCCCAAAGAGGAGAGATCGCAAGATACAGCCTCTCAAATTCATCAATGTCACGTAATTTCTAATTCCTTTCATAAATATGCATTTTTATTAATATTACAAGCCTCAAATTTTAAACCCCGCCACTTGTCAGCCACCTCAATAATAGAGCTCATCCACCAGGCCCAAAGGATAAACAAGTGGGTCCCCCAACCAATACCCAACACCTGAAGATCTCTAAACAAATAATGAGTCAAACAGTAAGGATCCCTCCACCTGTCGTCCATCTCAGCATTAACACTCATCCACTAGACCCAAAAGATAATCAAGTGGACCCCCCATCCAGCACCCAACACCCAGAGATTTGAATTCATCATGATAATTGATTGCATTGTTCTCTCAAGATGATATCTTGAATTTTTTGCGATATCTTCTCCATTTTCCTCCAAAATTTAGAGTAGCCCTAACAATTCCCAAGATTAGCGAAGGCATCTGCCACTTGGTTGCCCTCCCTAAAAATATGTGTCACTTTTTTACCCCTAAGTTTGGATAAAAGGAACCTAGTGTCCAAAAAGATATGCTTAGTATTCTAGCCAATTAGTTTGTCAATATTCACAACATCCATAATGGACTTAGAGTCTCCTTCAATGTGGATATTAGCGATCCCTAGAGAGACAACAATTCAGAGGCCCATGAGCAGTGCCCTAGCTTTCACCACAATAGAGGACTGAAAACCGATACCTCCAGCATATCCCACAATCATAACCCCCCCGGGGTCTCTAATCACACCACCGATACTACCCCTACCTGGGTTGCCCTTAGCAGCCCCATGAAAGTTGAGTTTAAACCAGCCTCTAACTGGAGGCTCCCATCTGGTATTTTTCCTGGCTACGGATTTTGAATTGTCAAACGAGTTAGCCTCTAACCCCTGGTGCCAAGCCTTGGCCATTCTAATTTCATAATCAAGATGTCCCTTCTTTGGGAGTTTCCCATTAAAGAGTGATATGTTTTCCTCAATGATCCAGATGCCAATGCCAAAAAAATCCCTAGGATTCCTCTCAATATTCTTGAAGACCCTATTGTTCCTCTCCTTCCACAGACACCAACCCAGAATAGGAGGAACCTGATTCCAAATTTCACCAGGTAGGGGATGGGAATAGGGACCACTCCAGCCCAAGATGAAGGATAAGAGATCCTTACATATCACCCAAGAGACTCCCATTTTTTCAAAGGCCAGCCCCAAAACTTCAATAGCAAATGGGTAGTGTAACAATAGGTGACTGACAGTTTCCTCCCTACACTTACAAAGTAAACATCTATTAGGAATAAAAAATCCCCGTTTCCTCAAATTGTCTTGGGTAAGAATCTTGTTATGGCAGGTCATCCACCAGAAGAAATTTATTTTAGGGATCATGTGGTGGTTCCATATCTTCCTTCAAGGTTCCTCTGCAGTACCCTAGTTTGTTAGCAGTTTGTACGCCGACCCAACAGAAAGATCCCCCTATTTGTCAAAGGTCCAAAAAAACTCATCTTCTCTATCATAATAGGGAAATCTAGTGGTAGAGAGGATCTCCTAAAGGGACCAGGCCAGACAACAAAGGTCATGAGACTGAGGACAGCAAAGGATTAAGTCCTTCCAAGCCCTAGCCTCGAGGGGTCCAAAAACATAATCACAGATATGGATACCAAAATACCTTTGAGCCAATCCCATAAGAGTCCTAAAATCAGAACAAACCAGAGGGGTCTCAATTAGCCATGTATCTTCCCAGAATCTGATCCGCTTTCCATTGCCCATTTTCCACTTAATCCCATTCTTTAGCAAACCATGTGTGCTACAGATGCTCCTCTAGGCCAAGGAGCCCTAAGGGTGAGACTCCGAGAGACAATTGATCCAAGGTCTATCCTGAAGATATTTGGAATTCAAAATTTTGCACCAATCTTTGGTGTTCCTTAACTGATCCCAACCAACCTTGGCCATCAAAGCCTTGTTAGTGTTGACAATAGTCCTGACTCCTAGGCCACCACAATTTTTGGCCCAACAGACCTTTTCCCATTTAACCAGAGCAAGTTTCTTGTTATCCCCAGTCCCAGACCAAAGGAAATTCCTTTGAATTTTTTCAAACTTATCAGAAATGTACTTAGGAATCTTAAATATGGAAAGGAAATAAGTTGGTATACCTTGAAGGGCCGCTGTGAGCAGTTGGATTTTGCCAGCATGGCTTAGGATGGATCCTTTCCACCCAACCAACTTTCTTTGGATTCTTTCTAGTATCGAATTCCAAAAGTCAGGGGTAACCTCCTTAATCGTGAGAGGGAGCCCAAGGTAGACCGAAGGGAGGGACCCACTAACACATCCCAAAACCATAGTCACTCTGGTTTGCAAATTAGGTGTGTTGTTAAATAAATAGATCACGCTTTTATTGTAATTGATGCATTGACCAGAACATGAAGCATAATTTTTAAGGCATACCTTCCATTTCCTAGCTTCCACCATAGAGGCTTTCCCAAAAAGAAAAGTGTCATCCACAAATTGTTGCACAACAATTAGTTCAAGGGAAGAAGCCGCTTTAATACCCATAATGGATCCTTTCGACAACAGACCAATAAAGTTCCTGCTGAGCACATCAACAATCATGATGAAGAGATAGGGAGATAGGGGGTCACCTTGTTTGATCTCTCTTCTAGTAGAGAATAACCCAAAGGGGGACCCATTAACCAGAACAAAGTACTTAACAGTATTAATACACTCCATAATGAGTTTGATAGCCAAATTGTTGAATCCAAACTTAGCCAACACCTTTGGGATGAAATCCCATAAAAATTTATCATAAGTGATGGGGAGTACTATCTCTCAAGAGAACATTTGCTCTTTCTAAGACCTACTCTTTGGTATTACTAGGGTATTCTTCTCTACCCTACTCAGAGGTCACTCCTAAGACCCCTATCTCCTTATAGAACTCTCCACCAACTTCAAACACTCACCTTTTCTCTCACACCCCTACTAAGCACCTTTGGGCTCAACTTTGCCACAACATTCCCCAAGCCATTCTAGGGACTATGAATAGGTCTTCCAACTATTCCTTGGTTGTTCTAACTCCATTCTAATTCATCTTGTTGGATTCTTTCTTCATTTTTCCATAAAATTCATGTAAGCCTTGTTTTAGGCCTTGTAGCCTTTTTGGTCAATTAGGCCTCCTAAAACCAGTATTCTTGGAATAACTCCAATAATTCCTTAACAAACCCCCAAAATCTTTAGAGATTCTCTCTTTAGACCTCCTAGGCTCTAAGATTTCCTAGGTTTTAGACCTCCTTGGTGTCCTTACATAGGTCTGTCACCAAACCCCTATTTTCAAGGGTTTCTAGGGTATGTAACACAGTTCGGTTTCTTCAACTTAATTGAGTGCTTTAATGGCCTCCTCTTCACTTCTCCTTGGATACACACATCCAAGACACATACCCCTACACCAATACACCTTTTATTGGCACAAACCAATCCGTTAAGCAAGCCCTCTTGCTATTGTTTTGTTCAAGCACCTAGCCAGAATGCCTCTGCACTCGCCTAGAGCTTGATGAATTTGCTAACACTCCTGCAAACAAAGACTCCACGAACCATATTTACACTATATATAGGGTCCCCTACTTTATTCCAAGAGGCCATGGAAGTTCAACCATGGGAATTCAAGTGGGGAACATTCTTTACAAAACTAGCCCTGAACCGGGCAATAAAACAGAAGAACACAAGAATTTACAAAACTATTAACCAGTCATGCCAAACAACTAAAAAAATGCCATAAAAGGTAGTCACATTTCAAAAATTAAAGTCTCAATGAACTAGTTCAGTCCTTTCAATCCATTAATTGATTGGATCAAGGCTCTATTTCAAAAACACAGTCACAAACTTGTTCTTTTTCCAAGACACAATCCATACAACCAACTCTTCCAACTCCTCCAACTGTCAGGTTAGGGTTTTTTTGACCTTATATATCCTTTTCCCACATGTTGGGACCCTTAGGTCAGGCTTAGAACAACATAAAAGCTTCCTAGTGTTTAGGAAAGGTTGTCATGACAACTTTACAAGATGTCCTAAGAACACAAAACTCAAGACTCTAAGCAAAATTGCCACAACACACACACCAAATCAACCTTGGGACTTTATAAAATAGTCCTTATTACCTTGGTGGTTGGCTAGAACCACCTACAAGCCAAAATTTTCTAAGATCTTTCAAAAGACCTTAAGGTTCTCCTGCACCATTCTACCCCTGCAACAAGGAAGTTAAGGAACCTGATGTGCTAGAAAATCCTCACTGATACCATGAATCTTGAAGTCACTATCTACTATCCAGGTAGCCTCTGACTCTGGTTGGTGTCTCCATTTCACTAGGTGCTCCATGTATGTCTTGTGCCTATTCTTCTTCTGCACCCTTGAATCCAAAATCTTGTCAACCTATGGTATGATCTGATCAGTTACCTTGAGTCCTTCCACATCCTTACTCACCTCAGTACTGTACTGCTCATCATTCATCTCTGGTCCTTTATATTTCACCAAGTCTTTCACATTGAAAATAGGAGAAATGGACAACTCCTTGGGTAGTTCCACCTTGTAGGCATTTTGACCATATTTAGCCAACACTTTGCATGGCCCTATCCTTTTCATCTATACCTTACTTGGAATTCCCTTTTGTAGTCCTGCCTTGTTCAAGTATACCATTACCAAATCACCTATCTCGAATTGTAGATCTCCCCTCGCTTCATCTCTTTTAGCTTTCAACTTCTGATTAGCCTCCATTAGTGTCTTATGTACTTTCTCATGAACCTCTCTCATTGATTGAGCAAAATCATCATCATGACCACTGATTCCTTCATAATCCTTTAGGTCTCTTAGCTCAAGTACACCTCTTGGATGTAACCCATATACAATTTCAAATGGACTCTTACTAGTAGTCCTGTTTGTGCTATCATTACAGGCAAATTCTTCCTATGGAATAACTTGTTCCCATCATTTTCCATACTCTTTATTCAGACATCTCAACAAGTTACCAAGTACCCTATTTATCACCTCTTTCTGTCCATCTATTTGAGGATGATATGCAGAACTATGAGACAAGTTGGTTCCTAGCCTCCTCCAAAGAGTCTTCCAGAAGTGTCCCATGAACTTCACATCTCTGTCCGCAACTATGCTCAATGGAAACCCATGTATCCTTACTATCTCCTTGAAGAATAGATGGGCAATGTGACTAGCATCATGTGTTGTTTTGCATGGGATGAAATGACTCATCTTACTAAATCTATCTACTACCACAAACACACTGTCCAAACCAGTTGGTGTCCTAGGTAGCCCTACTATGAAATCCATACTTATGCACTCCCATGGTCTATTTGGTATGAGAAATGGTTGGTAAAGAACTGAATTTGTTGATGTCCCCTTTGCCTTCTGACACACTCCACATTGCTCAACATACCTTCTTACATCTCTCTGCATTTTAGGCCACCAATAGAACCTCTCCACTAAGTCTAGGGTCTTGTTTAACCCAAAGTGTCCACTCAAACTGCCATTGTGCTTTTCTTGGATGAAGTTCTCCCTCATGGAACCTCTTGGAACACATAGTTGTTTCCCTCTAAACAATAGACCATTCTGTAAAGTATAGTCTGCATACTCATTGTGAAAGTGGTTTTCAAAATCAGTACATACCTAATAGATCTCTAAGAAATCTGAATCTCCTTCATAAAGATCCTTGAACCCCTCAACTCTTGTACTCTGCAGCTGTATCTCCTGAATGGTAAGTAACCTTCTACTAAGGGCATCAAAAAATTTGTTATTGACCCCTTTCTTGTGCTTGATAGTAAAAGTCTATGACTATAGAAACTCCATCCACTTTATATGCCTCAAACTAAGCTTCTCTTGTGTTTTGATGTAGCTTAAGGCCTGGTTATCAGTGTATATCACAAATTCTTTAGGAAACAAATAGTGCCTCCACTTCTTAAGGGCTTGTACTAAAGCATATAGCTCTAAGTCATAGGATGAATATCTAGACTTTGCTTCATTTAGCCTCTCACTAAAGAATGCCACTGGCCTACCTTCTTGGCTTAGGACTGCACCCACTGCTATGTTGCTTGCATCACATTCCACTATGAATAGTTTGTCAAAACTTGGTAAAACCAGTATTGGTTGGGTAGCTACTTCCTTTTTCAGCCTCTCAAACCCCTCATTGGATTCTTTGTTCCACACAAACTTTTTCTCAAGTCCTTTGATGGTGTCAAGGACTGGTGCACAAATTTCATTAAATCTTCTAATAAACTTCCTATAGAATTGGGCTAACCCATGGAAACTTCTGACTTCAGTCCCTATCTTGGGAGTAGGCCAATTTAGAATGGCTTCAACCTTGCTCTTATCCATCTTCAAGTCCCCTTGAGATACTACAAATCCTAGGTAGACTAGCTCTTGTTTCAAAAAATTACTCTTCTCAAGATTTATGGTGAGCTTCTCCTCTTGAAGTTTCTTCAACACAAGTTCCAAGTGCTTCATATGTTCCTCTTTTGTTTTACTAAAGATGAGGATATCATCTAAGTAGACTACCACAAAGACTCCTATATAGTCCTTCAAGACCTCATTCATCACCCTCATAAAAGTGCTAGGTGCATTTGTAAGCCCAAATGGCATTACCAACCACTCATATAACCCCTCCGTGGTCTTAAAAGTTGACTTCCATTCATCTCCCATTTTCATCCTAATCTGATAGTAGCCACTTTTTAAATAAATCTTGGAGTAATACTTAGCACCCCCTAAACAATCCATTAAATCCTCTATTCTAGGAATAGGAAACCTATATCTAATAGTTATCCTATTTATTGCCCTAGAATCAGTACACATTCTCCACTTATCTCCCTTCTTAGGAGCCAACACCACTAGGATAGCACATGGGCTTATGCTTTTTCTGATCAACCCTTGGTCCAAGAGCTCTTGTACTTGCCTTGCTATCTCTTTGTTCTGCTCCGGTGTCATCTTGTATGTAGCTTTGTTAGGCAATGTTGCTCCTGGCACAAAGTCTATTTGATGACCGATTTCCCTCTTAGGTGGTAGTGTGGCTGGTGTACCTTCACAAATAATGTCCTTGAACTGGTCTAACAATTGCTTCACTTCTG
The DNA here is from genome assembly GCA_007115665.2 of Sequoiadendron giganteum. Classification (NCBI taxonomy): domain Eukaryota; kingdom Viridiplantae; phylum Streptophyta; class Pinopsida; order Cupressales; family Cupressaceae; genus Sequoiadendron; species Sequoiadendron giganteum. The sequence goes on along the minus strand of CM021102.1, from coordinate 431,298,600 downwards.
CTGACATAGGTGACTGACTAGGTGACTCCTCCTCCTTTGGCTTGAACATGATAGCATAGCCAACTCCTTCTTCCTCCTTTATGTCTTTTAAGAACTTCTTCCCACTCATAAAAAGTGTATGGGATTCTGCCTTCTCCACTATGCCTTCTTCTATTAAAGACTGAATCTTGTAAGTTACTCCATTCTTTTTGAATGAGTACTTGTTCTCCTTGCCATGGTGTACTGCCTCCATGTCATATTGCCATGGTCTACCAAGAAATATATGGCATGCATCCATTGGTAATACATCACATTTTATCCTATCTTGATACTTCCCTATGGTAAACTCAACCCATACTTGCTCATTGACCAATACATTATGCCCCTTATTCAACCAAGTAACTTTATAAGGACACTCATGAGGTATTTTAGTGAGGTTCAACTTTTGTACTACCTCCTCTGAGATGACATTATCAGTGGATCCTGAATCAATGATGACCTTGCATACCTTGACTAGTATTTTACACTTGACTCTAAAAAGAGCCCTCCTCTATTTATGTTCATCCTCTGTAGGTGCTTTGATCAAGATCCTTCTCAACATGAGATTCTCTCCTTTCTTTGAATCTAAACTCACCTCTGAATGTTTAGATCAGTCCTCATCTTGGACATAAGAAATCCTTTTCTCACCTTGTGAAGATGTTGGCTTATCAGGACACCTATATGCAGGGTGACCCAATTGCCCACAATTGTAACACTTCATGGAAGAAAATTGAGAGTTTCTCCCAAATCCTCCTGATTTGCATCTTCCACCATTGTGTGAACTACCTTTGTATCCCCCTTTACTATTTGTCTCATGGGATTGTTCACCAACCTTAGAATCACCTTGGCCTCTGTTCTCATTGCTCCTTCCATCAAAACCTCCTCTATGTCCACCTCTCGGGTCTCTGCCTTTTCCTCTACCCCTAGTACTTGAATCTTGTTTCTTTTTCAGTTTTTCTTCCACTTTAATAGCCATCTGATAATAGCTATGGAGGTTAGTAAGTGTAAAGAGACTCAACTCTTCTTGTATGTTCCATCTAAGGCCGTTTAGATACCTAGCAACCTTAATGCTTTCACTTTGTTGCACTCTAGACCTCATGCTTAGTTTTTGGAACTCTTATGTGTAGGCAGCTACATCTAGTTCTCTCTGTTTGAGATTTTTCCTCTTCTTATGCAATTGGATGTCATAATCCTCAGGTAGATATTTTTCCTTTGCTTTAGCCACCATAGTTTTCCAATTTCCTATTGGCTTCTTTCCTTCCTTCTCTCTTTCTTCTTGCAGAAACTTCCACCAAATTAATGCCTGTCCTCTTAGTCTTGATTTGGCTATCTTCACTTTTTGTGATTTTGTAACCCCATCACATTCAAAGTGATTCTCCATTCCCTCAATCTATTCAATAACTAATTCTGCATCCATTCTTCCTGTGAAAACATGGATGCCTTCTAGTGCCTTGCCACTTAGTGCCTTTAATGCTTTGAGGAAGGGTTCTTCTGCTAATGGAGGGTCAGGTTCTGGTTCTATTTCTTCCTCAACTTGGTTCTTATCCTTGTCTTTAACCACTGCTAACTACACTTCCATCTTGCATGCAGTCTCTGCAACCTCTTCTAGTTTTTTGCTTCATTTCTTCCACAATTTCTTCAAGATGTCTGTTCTTTTCTTGTTGCTTTGTCAAATCTCTAGCCAATTCTGCATTGGTCACCATGGTGCTTTCCCCTATGGATTCATGTCCCTCTAACATATATTTCTCAATTCCCAAGCCTTTTAACCTTGCTCTGATACCAATTTGATGGGGAGTACTATCTCTTAAGAGCACATTTTCTCTTTCTAAGACCTACTCTTTGGTATTACTAGGGTATTATTCTCTACCCTACTCAGAGGTCACTCCTAAGACCCCTATCTCCTTATAGAACTCTCCACCAACTTCAAACACTCACCTTTGCTCTCACACCCCTACTAAGCACCTTTGGGCTCAACTTTTCCACAACGTTCCCCAAGCCATTCTAGGGACTAGGAATAGGTCTTCCAACTATTCCTTGGTTGTTCTTACTCCATTCTGATCCATATTGTTGGATTCTTTCTTCATTTTTCCATCGAATTCATGTAAGCCTTGTTTTAGGCCTTGTAGCCTTTTTGGTCAATTAGGCCTCCTAAAACCTGTATTCTTGGAATAACTCTAAGACTTCCTTAAAAAACCCCAAAAATCTTTAGGGATTCTCTCTTTAGACCTCCTAGGCTCTAATATTTCCTAGGTTTTAGACCTGCTTGGTGTCCGTACATAGGTCTGTCACCAAACCCCTATTTTCAAGGGTTTCTAGGGTATGTAACCCAGTCTGGTTTCTTCAACTTAATTGAGTGCTTTAATGGTCTCCTCTACACTTTTCCTTGCATACACACATCCAAGACACATACCCCTACACCACTACACCTTTTATTGGCACAAACCAATCTGTTAAGCAAGTCCTCTTGCTATTGTTATGTTCAAGCACCTAGCCAGAATGCCTTTGCACTCGCCTAGAGCTTGATAAATTTGCTGACACTCCTGCAAAAAAGACTCCATAGACCATATTTACACTATATATAGGGTCCCCTACTTGATTCCAAGAGGCCATGGAAGTTCAGCCACGGGAATTCAAGTGGGGAACATTCTTTACAAAACTGGCCTTAAACCGGGCAGTGAAACAGAAGAACACAAGAATTTACAAAACTATTAACCAGTCATGCCAAAAAAATAAACCAATGCCACAAAAGGTAGTCACATGTCACAAATTAAAGTCTCAATGCATTATTTCAGTGCTTTCAATCCATTAATTTACTGGATCAAGGCTTTGTTTCAAAAACACAGTCACAAACTTGTTCTTTTTCCAAGACACAATCCGTACATCCAACTCTTCCAACTCTTCCAACTCCTCCAACTGTCAGGTTAGGGTTTTTCTGACCTTATATATCCTTTTCCCACATGTTGGGATCCTTAGGTCATACTTAGAACAACATAAAAGCTTCCTAGTGTTTAGGAAAGGTTGTCATGACAACTTTGCAAGATGTCCTAAGAACACAAAACTCAAGACTCTAAACAAACTTGCCACAACACACACACCAAATCAACCTTGGGACTTTATCAAATAGTCCTTATTACCTTGGTGGTTGGCTAGAACCACCTACAAGCCAACATTTTCTAAGATCTTTCAAAAGACCTTAAGGTGCTCCTGCACCAATAAGCTTTAGAGATGTCTAGTTTAAGATCCATCCCCACAATTACATCTATCCATAGAATGGAGCAGCTCATGGGTGGTCAGACTGGCAATAAGAATATGGCACCCAAGGACAAAACCTTTTTGGGTAGGACTGATGATTTTATCTAGAAGGGGCTTGATATAGTTCACTAAAATCTTAGAAATGATTTTATAAAAGGTGTTACATAGGCTAATGGGCTGAAAAGCAGTCATGGATTAAGGCTCAACAATCTTAGGAATAGGGGCAATGAAGGTGTGATTTATTTGTTTAAGGATTTTACCATATTTGAAGAAATCCCTGGCCACTAATGTGAGATCCCCACCCATAGTATCCCAGAAAATCTGAAAAAAAGCAGGAGGAAAACCATCAAGCCCCGGGGCTTTAAAGACCCCCATACTAAAGGTAGCCAGCCAAACTTCTTCCAGAGAAACAGTACTGAGAATCCCCTTATTATCTTCCTAGGAAATGATGGTAGGTAGATGGTTGAGCAACACATTTTCCAAAGCCGGGTTTGGTGCCTTAGATGGGTCCGAATAAGCCTCCTGAAAGTAGCTAGCAACACAAAGGCCAATCTGAGCAGGGTTTGAAATCATCACACTAGAATCATCAGTCAGTTTAGAAATTTGATTCCTTTTCCTATGCTTTATGGATGACACATGAAAGAAAGAGGTGTTCATGTCACCTTCCTTCAACCATTGGACTCTGGATCTTTGCTTCCAAAAGACTTCCTTATTTTTGAGAACCCATTCCCATTCCACCCTGGTTCCCCTTTCCTGGCTGTGAGTATGTTGATTGCCATCTCCTTCCTCCATTTTATTTTTTAAGGTCCTCAACTCTCCTTCTAACAACTTTTTTTATTGAAACACGTCACCAAACACACTCTTGTTCCATCCTTTAACCATGTTTTTAATATGTTTGAGTTTTAAAAAAATCCTAAACATGGGAGAGCCAGGAATATTCCACCATTCAACAATTTTATTTTTGAAGTCAAGGTGAGAATTCCACATTATCTCAAAATGGAAGGGGATGGGACCCACAACATGACGAACATTAGTGGTCATCAAAAGGAGGTTATGGGTAGAGACCGTCCTGGGCCGGGTTATTAGATTAGCATCTAAAGCATTAGTCCAATGGGGAGAGTAGAGGAAACGGTCTAAATAGACCTAAATCAGGTATTCACTAGAGTGTCTGTTAGACCAAGTAAATTTCTTACCCATGAGCTCAATATCAATTAAACCCAAAGAATTTAGAAAATTATCCAGGTCAGACATGCTGCCAGAGTAATCCAATAGGCCACCACTTTTTTCTGATGGAAAGAGAAAAGAGTTAAAATCTCCAGCAACCAGCCAACGACCTCCCCTATTCTGATTAATTTTAACCATAAGGTGATGCCACAATGTACTCCTCGCATTCCTCTGATTAGGAGTGTAAATATTAATTATGGACTAGGATTCACCAAGGTGAGTAAACAAGGCCCCCACACTATTTTTATAGTGGAATAGTTCAGCGCCCAGAAATTTTGAAGGATTCCAAAGCACAACCAGACCCCCCGAAGCACCCTCAGCATCACTATAGACATAAGATGCATATGGCCAAATAAATTTAGCAACTTTATCAAAATTTGTCTTCATCATTTTGGTTTCTTGTAGTAGACACATATAAATCTTATGTTCCAAAAAATAGTTCTTTAGAGCAAGTTGTTTGTGGGTGTTATTGAGCCCACAAACATTCCATGACATAACTCTCTTTTTTGACCTTTTTTTGAGGACACATCCAATGTCCTTTGTTTACCTAGGGAAATCTCATTTGTCATTTCTCTTCTCCTAGTGTTCCTCTAGGAGGGCCTTCTTGGCTTTGAGTCACCTCCTACATCTACCTTCTTCCTTCCTTTTTTCTTTGGCATTGTCTAGATCCCTTTTTCTGTAGTTTTCTCAAGCTTCAGAGCCCCCATACTTTCTATAGATTCATCAACCATTCCATTGCTCTCTTCTTCCCAAATTTCACCATCCTCATTCATTGTCTCACCAGTCCCCACAGAGACCTCCGCAAATGGAGGAACAGTTGCCGAAGAGCCAGGGTCCTGGGTCATCTAGATAGTCAGGGGTTTAACAAATGACTCCAATAAGGCACTAGGTTCAACTAGGCTAGATGGAGGTTTAGCAAAGGTGGGTGAAGGTGGAGGGTCCTAAGGGGATGGTGCAACATTTGGAGAAAGAAGCCCAAAGTCCTCCGGCGAAATGGGATCAGTCCCCGTAGGATTAAGATTCTCCAAGGTACAGTCAACCTTAACCTCTTGAATGAAAGAGGATTTGCAGTCGGAGATAAGATGACTAGCTTTTGCACACTTTTGACAGTAGACCATAGCATTTTCATAACACACTAGTTGTGATCAGTTACCAAACTTAACTGTGTTCGGAAGGACTTTATCTACACAAATATTAACACAGAATCTTGCAAATACTAACCTAGATTTTGACTTGGTAATAGAGTCAGTGGTGAAAAATTGACCTAACAAATCCCCAATACATTTGAAAATGAATTCATCCCAATACTCAATAGGTAAGCTCGGCAGTCGCACCCAAATTGGAGCCAATTTATTTAGATCTATAGCAGGGTCAAAACCCGGCTTCCAATGACACATAGCCAAGCTATGTTTCCCATACACCCATAGACTCATTGAAAGAGTCACCACCATGTCTTCTACTGCCATGAATCTAAACAAAAAAAGACCACCAACCATCGTGCATATCTCCACACTACCCTTGAGATGCCATTTTTCCACCGCCCATTTTTGAACCATATCCACCGTTGGACGGAAAGAAAGAAATCTCCCCACCACAACATTATCCATGGAGGAGAGAATCTTATCAAAGACCGAATTAGGAATTTCAAAATCCATCCTAGAAGCCTTGACAACCTCCGGTAAAAGAGGGGTCATGGAAGAGACTTGCTTGCCATTGGATAACACATCCTTCTAGCCAACAACCGAAAAGATCTCCACCGCTGGCAGAAAAGATTCGCCCAGGACCGCAAAGGTCTTCGAAAGGCTCGTGGGAGAAGACGTTGTCCCCGCAAGGGTGGTACTCAAGGGACATAAGCCAGAAAGCGACGTGATCAGGTCAGGGGAGATAGAGGGGGGCTGTTGGGTACCCTCAAAACAGAGTCCACCATGCACGCAGGAAGTTCAAACGCAGGTAGAGCAGAGGGAAGTGGGAATCATATGCTATTTAGTGTGTATGTTATGTACCAAGGAAAGTGATATTACAATGCATATATGTTGATGGAGATTCCAACATGTGGTACACATCCCTTAAGTTATTTATATTAGGTCGTGCGAAGAAATTTTGCAATTAATTATATTAGGCAATTAGTAGGGTTGTAAAGGTTTAGTAATTTACTGTTCCATTATGTTATTTGCAAAGGTCCAATAATTTACTACTACATTATGTTATTAGGAATTCTATACAAAGGAGGTGAATATAATTGCAAGAATATGTAAAGAGTATGATATCGTGTTTGGGAACACTTGGAGATATAGCATGGAGTGGTTTATTTCATAAGGATTATTATACAATACTTCCATAACTCAAGGGTTTAGTCTATTTTTGCATATAATAGATATTATGTCATCTTGGTCCACAAACATCTCTTGTGTTTTTTTTAATCTCTATTCTATATTATCATATTATAATTATAATATATGTGGATCTTATCAATGCCATCTATGAAACCTCAAGATTCCTCCCAAGTGTGGTTCCCCATTTCATGAGCACCTAAAATTACATTATATAATAATTAAATAAATATATCGTTCCTAGGACTTGAAATATGTATAACGCCTAGTTCAAACAAAATCCCCTTACTATAAATGTTACCATGTAACATAAGTTTTTCTAACAAAATAAAATAGCTTCTAACAGTTAAAATCCTCACTAATATCCTACAACATGTAATATTTTTAAGTTCATTGGTTTCATCAATATATCTACAACATTCACATAAGTGTTCACCTTATCATTGATCAACCTCTTGACATACATTATCTCATTAAAAAATGGTAGTATACATCAACATGATTTGTATGCATGTGAAAATTAGGATTCTTAGCCAAATTGATGTCACTTTAATTATCACAAATAATTTGTATTATATTCTAACTCAACCCAACATTTGATCACAATGTCTAAATCCAAACTATCTCTTGCAAGAATAATAATTTGTCATATACTTTATTTTTACTTTTTGAAGGGAAACCACAACTTGTCTCTTACTCATCCAACTTACACTGCCAAATAAGTTAAATACATAACGACTAATAGAACATTTTTTACCTACACCACTTAGCCAGTTTACATCAAATAATCCACGTATATCCAATATTATTATTAAATTATATCCTCCCTAATAGTAAATAGAATACTCTAAATTTCCATGATGATATATGAAAACACTCTTAATTGTAATCCAATTTTCCTTTCCTAGATTGTACATGAATTTATTTAGGATTCTTATTTCTTAAGAAATGTATAATCTACTACAAATTTTAATCTAATATATCAAACTATCTACTAAAATTTTATAAGAAACATGGATCATTTCCTCAATCTCATCAATTATCGAAGGTTATTGTTTCACTAAAATATTTATTCCAATAATAATATTAACCCTTACTAGTTTGTCTCGCAATGGTCTATGGATCTTGGAATCAAAAATATCCAATCTACCAATAAGTATCTTTTGGATAAGATTGGTTGGGACCTCTTACAAAATGAAAAGGACTAGTGTGAAATAATGAAATCCAAGTATTTAAATAATATTCAGTTTGATACAAGTATATCTAATCATGAGTATCCTCGTGGGTCTTTGATTCAGAACAATATTCTCAAATCTAGGAAGCTATAGTATTGAGAGGGATAAGATGGAAAATAGGGAATGACTTCGGGATTAATTTTGGGAGGACCCTTGGGTTATGAACCAACTCCTAAACAACCTAGTGTTAAAATATCTACAATAACCTACAATAAATCTCTTTGGTAAGAGGGTTTTTTACTACCTCATTAGACAACTTGGATCCTAGAAGTGGAAAGAAATAGAAACTTATTGTTATATAATCAAGAGATGAGGAAAAAAGATAAAACCCTCCAAAGGAACCTTACATTAACAAGAAACCATTTATTTTAGAATGATGATGGGATTTATTAGGCAAAGAAAAGAGAGGGAAAAATCACCATTAAGCCTTCTTACCTATTTTTGGCATACAACGACCACTATGGTGGGCTCTAAGAACTCATCTAGAACTGCCACCTCATCCCTAAGATCAATTTATTTCAATGGATTGAAGCTCACAATAGGATTCTTACCCAATATAACTTAAGAGAGGCTTTCAGATCCCTCATATGTGTACTTTATGCAAAAATGAGGAGGAATTGATGCCTCGCTTATTACTACACTCTAAAAGGAAATTTGGGACTATACCCTACAAAATTTTGGATTTTATTAGTTCATGAATGATAACATTAAAGGCCTTGTTAAAAATTGGAATTGTCATTATACTCATCTTTTGTTATGAAAATATATAAATAAATTCCCCACAATATCTGCTGGAGTATTTTAAGAGAAAGGAACAACATGTTATTCCGAAATGAAGAAAAGAATGCTAAGGAAGTGTTTGGGTCTTGCTACAAATTATCAGTTGAGAAAGTTTCCCTCTATAACTAGAAACTTCTGAGTTTCCCTCCTACACCTTTTGACTCCAATTTAGCTCATAGATGGGGTTTACACTTGAACCCTAATAAATTTGATCTCTAAAATGTTAGCTTGGTAAAATAAAAAATGGAAACCACCCCCTAGGTTGGTCTGAACTCAACTTTGATGGGGTTTCTAAAGGAAAATTAGGTTTAGCTAGTGGTGGTGGTATTATCAAGATCTCTAATGGAAAATTTGTTGCTAGTTTATTTAGGGGTCTAGGAGAGAAATCTTCTAATATGCTCAAGAAATGGTGATTTTGTGGGGAGTCAATATTGCTTTGTCTCTAGGGATAAAGAGATTACAGGTTGAAGGGGAATCAAATCTTGTTGTTGATACTATTAAAACTAAAGTGAATGTAGGATGGGCTATCACTGATATTATAAATGATATCAAAAATATCCTATTGAGTTTTGATAGATTCACTATATCCCATGCTTACAAGGAAGGAAATTGTATTTTTGATGCAATGACCAATATGGGAACTACATTGAACACCATTAGGTGTTGGAGGAACAATTTTTGTCTCCCAATGAATGTTAGAGGTATCCTCTTAGAAGAGAAATATAATATCATTCCAAATGTGGAAGATCTAAAATAAAATCATAATTTTTGAATATATATCCTTATGTATTCTAGGTAAAAACTCCTTGCCCAATGATTTTCCTTTTGGTTCTTGGGAATTTCTGGACATTTATTGAAGTATGAATAGAAAGAATTTGAGTGTTTATAATAATTATGTGATTATGACTAGGTGAGTTTTGAGGAAAACCCATAACCCCCTTGAGCATATTTTATCTTGGTAATTGATTTTTCTTAGTCTATGTGTTATGTTGATGATGGTTTTAAGCTGGAATGATAAAAAGGTGATGGAAAAAGTCACGATCCATTTCATCATGGTTGGGGACTTAAAAATTTAAAAAAATCCCATGATAAGGAACCTACCAACCAAGATGACTTATAATAATTTAAAAACATGCTTCAACCCCTTCAAGAAAAGGGTTAAGACCTTTGACATGAGGGATTTTATCATCTATCCTAAAAATGATGTTAAAATGATGAATGTGGAAAATATTTTGATAGATTGGCTTTACCTGAGGATTCTCCCTATCTTGGGCATGATTAGCCATTTACTTCTCCATCCTCCACCTTTTTTGGTGATCTTGAAGAAATTTTTGGAAACCTCCTTCTCACTTCCGAAATTCAATACAACCCTTCTTGTCTAAAGCATTGCAGTACAAATATTCTTCAATGTCACCAACCTTATTTCAACCATCTCATGGGAGGAGAGTGTGTGTAGATGGAGTCTGAATCCTGCAAGGAATTTTATAATTCTATAGGAGCGAATTTGCACCCCTCTTGTAAATTCCCCTTTTACACCCTCCACCTTAGAAAAATCAATTCCAACCAAGTAATTCCACATCCTCATTTTTTACTCCATCCACTTGGCACTTGTTTTTAGTGTTGGTGGGGGAATTTTTGTCAGGGATGAACATGTGGCACGCAAATGTCTATGTGGTGTGTTACTTTCCTGATAGGATTAATACCTCTAGAATCTGTAGAGGTGTTATTTTCTCCACTAGTGACGAAGCGTAATTCCCCTACACCTTCCTGTCGACCTTTGAATGGCTCTTTCCCTCCCAAACCTTCTTCAAATGGCCATCTTTCACTTCTAATATAGCTTCACAAATTTTGAGATCTTCTTGGAAATTATTGAGCTTCTACACACTTATTCGATCCTCTCCCCATTCTCTACTTTTGCAACTTCAGGCCACTTGTTGCACTATTTTATTAATAACTCCAATCACAACATTCTTCACATCTACCACCAAATTTGTTACTTGGCGTCTTGTGGGGATTATTTTGGCATTGTTGCGACTATGCCATAGCTGCAGACTTGCATTCCTCTCTCATTAGCCTTGAGTCCCTTTTGTCGAGGGTGGTAATTATTTCGTATTAATACTTTTTTATTAGATTTGAGTAGAATAGTGTATCTCATAGTGCTTGGTTTCATTTTCATTCCAACATTTTTTTCTTTATCATATTTCTACATATCTATCTATCTCGCAATTCGTGGAGGAAACACCAATGCGGGGGTTTGATTGTGGAAAAACCTTATACATCCCCAATAATTTTCCTCTCTTGGTTGTGTGTAGGTACACATTTTTTTGGAGCTTTGCTGGTGAACTAGATCCTTCGTGAGTTCACATCGACCACCTCCATTCTTGCCATTTCATATCATCTTTCTAGTTATTCCTATCATTTTTCCATTTGGCATTTTTGTTATTACTTTATATTTTGACACCAAATCCATTAGTATATTTTAAACACCTTTGATTTTCCTTTTTCATTGTCTATCCGTATAGACACCAACACACCTGTGAGATATCAATGCATCACATTTTCATCCCTGTTCTACTATGTTTTCCTCTGGTAGAGAGTTATCTGAGGTATATTCTAGGTTGCCAAAACCTGCTCGCCTAGTCCTAACATAGTTCTCAGGTTAGTAGAGTGAAAAAATCATTGAGAGTGCTCTTCATTCTCTATCCTTGACATAAAATGCTTGTCCAAACTATGGAAAATTAGGGCAACCTTTTTCTCTTGGCTCTTCATGACCTGGAGCCTTGGTGTGGTTGGTTCCCTTCCTCTACATTTTGGTGAAGTTGACATGAACCATTTTGGTTCCATTTGGCAATACTAAAAAGACCCTTTATTTGTATCCTAGGAGTGTTGTGGGTGTGAGTGTTGTGAGGCTCTTAGCCTTGCAACCCAACCTACGATCCCTAGTGGCATAGCTGGAAGGTTCCTTAAGCATCATGAAATGAAACCTTGAGTGGTTCATTGTCTAAACTGTGAAACCCTTGGGGGATCTTGTGAAAGTTATGTTTAGTGTACATAGAAATGGCCTCCTTTTTACATCTACCCATCCCATCTACACAACTTTTGAGTGGATCTCCTACCATAACATTCACCTCATAGAACTTGTCGATGAATAATAACAAACAACCATCTCCCTAATACATCCCCACAATTATCAATGAAAACACCATAACAAGTGTTCTTGTTGACCCTACATGTCAAGTGAATGTCATCACTGAGGAGATCATGCTAATTAATTTCGTACACAAGGATGGATACAATGAATCTAGGAGCACTATTCATACACATGATGGGATTTTTGTCCCTCCCATTGGTTGCATCACCTTTTCAATCCTAGTTGGACCTAGATTCATAAATCCAATTTTTTACATTATCTCAGGGTCTGAGCTCTTTAGATTGAAACTAGGTATCCCCTAGTTGGTTGCTATGAATGAAGTTCCCTCGGTAGTTAATAAGTGTCTAAAGTTTTCCCATGAGAGTACAATGCATGTTGTCCATGACACTGACTATAAAACTACTGATTGCGTGTGGGGGCTACTCATTGGATCACTTTTGGCCTACACCCATTGGTCTGCTTCCTCCTAGGACAAACCTTTTGTACCAAAATTAAATGAGGTACAAGAGTGGGGGCATAATTCCTAAGGTGAGATACCCTCCTTCTCCCTATGGCATTTTTCATAAATATTTCCTCGAGGTGGATAGTGAGGCCACCTTGGATTAAAGAAGGGAGGAAAAGAAGTGTGCTTAGGTTTCTTCTTCCTCCTCTTCCATATCCCCACCTGTTGCTTCCTCTCATCTTGCTATGGTTCCATCATCTTCTTCTCCTAGGATTTTTTTGGAGAGTCTGATGGTACCTTCTTAGCAAAAGCCCAAGCATCTGGAATCTAAACTTCTCATCTTACCCATGCTACCTCAACCCATTTGATATGGTAAGGGGAAGGTTCCCCATGGGGCATCCTCTTTGTCTCAACCTTCATGGCCTCCTATTGCTCCTGCCTCTCAAGCAGTGAATGGGAAGAGGTCTTCCACTGAGGTGTTAGAGTCAGCTCCCTCCGCTATTGTTCCACCATCCTCTCAACCTCTCCCTCCTATTCATGTCCAAGAGTCTATTCCTTCACCATAAATGGTCATGATGGATACTCTGATGGTCAAATAGGATTCTTCCATCCCTTCTCAGCCCCCAGCCTCTAGCTACTAGAGTCGTAGAAGCCACCTTGTGCATGAGCACAAGTGTCAGAGAAAAATTATAGTTTCTAAGCAAATTGCCTTACAAAATATGGAAGAGGAGTTGATAGCTCCTAATTTCATACCTTCTGGTGTGTCCTCTTCCATCCTCTCTACTATAGTTCCTTCAAATTTAGTATTTCTTTTGGCTCTCATCATGAGTGTGAACGATCCTCACCCAAAGAGGGTGTAGGTGTTTATTTCTCCTTTGGTTGAGCTGCCCTTCTTGATGTCCCTCTCAAAATTTTTGTCATTCTCGAAATATGTGGACATGCCAAATACCTCAGTGTTGTCTGTTATGGTTTTATCCTCTTCCTCCATGCCTTCTGCTTTGTCCATGGGGATCTCACATCCTCTGATGAAGTGAAAGATGGAGGAAGACCCTACTAGTAATGGGGGTTAAAAGAGGTGTTCACCTTCTTCAAAGGGTGGTCTTATGCTGGCTTATTCCATCCTACTGACGGAGGAAGCCCCGACATCCTTGGAGTTTATCACTACTCGTGAGTCATTCAATGAGCCTAGCAATGGATCCAATGCATTTCCTCCCTCACCCATCAACACATGGAATTCTTGTGAAGTGCATGTTTAACTCTGTGGATGAGGTCTTGGCCCTATCAACGATCTTCATGAAATCGTTGAATTTCACCTCGTAGGAATTGAGTGGATAAAACCTCAAGGGGCCTTCTTCCTTGGCTCTTGTCCAAGAGGGTCAAAGGGTTTCCCCCTTGATATTTTTCCCTTGTAGGTTCATCTGCCCTCCCTTTATGATGATCTAGACTAGGAGAATGAAAACCTCTTGGTTGCTGAGGACCAGGGGGAACCTCTTCTTTATTTATAGATTAGATTGTGTGTGTGTTTCTGTTCCCCCGTGCTTGTGTTATGTGTTCTTGGATGACCCTTGTCACCGTTGTAGGTGCTTGGATATAGGAGTTTTTTTGTGTCATAAAAATTTCTCTATTTGTCACATCATTCTTCCTCTATTGTCTATTGATTTTAAACAATTGGGGATGATATAGAGTATTGGGGGAATTTAGGCCTCCCTTCCATGTTGACCCAATTTTTTATTGTTATTTTGTCTTCAAGTTACTTTGTTCATATGGTCCGATATAGTAGGGGGTTGATGACAATTCATATATATACTATTATATCTATTTATCTCTATTTATGAGCAACTCTGACCCTGAAATATCAGATTGCCCCTATCCCTTGTTCGTGATGTTATTGTCTCTCTTATTTATTTTCACTTATATTTCTTGTTTGTTTCATGATGTTGTGGTGCTCGTGTGTTGTCCCTCATGTGTGCGGCAACATTACCATAGTTACATCTTGCTATGTTCTACAGGCCACAACATCACTTTTACATTATTGTTTTTCTCTCCTTAGGATGTCACTTACCTTTGTGATTTAGCATGCACCATACTCTAGGGGTATCTCACACTTCTTTGATTTCTAGAAAATGCATTCGGTGGCCAACGAATCTTTTCTTACAAATCTTGTCAAAATATTTTTCAAAAAAATTGCATTCCTCAACAAGGACCCCTAGCGAAATTATTTTTCTTCATCGTGGGTTCATAAAGAAAGAGTTTGAAAAAATTTCCTCCAAGGAGGGAGCACCTTATCCTACGGGAAAGTTATGACCTTCCCCTTGTGAGGGGGCCTTCTTCTTTTCAAATTCCTTGATGAAGTGAAAATATTTCAAAAGGATTCCTTGATGTTGAATTGATTTGTGAAAAATGCTCTTACACTTTCAAACATGTTCCTTGAGTGGACCCCTTTTCTTTTAAAGGGCTCCCAAGGACCCCTTTGAAATCTTCTCCGTCGATTTCTTTTGACTGTTTATGTATCTATTTGCTTGCTTGCATGCATGGATTTTTAATTTATAATATGTTTTGTCTGTGAATTAACATGTTGCTTTGCAGGTCATCCGCATTTAAAGTTGCTTTCCAACCTAACTTTGTGGAGTCCCTCACATTGGGATTCCTTCAAGAGAGAGCACCTGAGGGTTACTTCTTTGCAAGTCCAAGGACCTATGAAGAACTTACATCCTGTAAGATTTGTCAATCGTTGGTCTGCGAGCCTTTTGTGCACTTTGTTCAAACCTCCTCGAGAGAGAGTACCTATGGAGCCATTTTCTTTCCTTGCGCTTTCTATTTCACTAGATTGCGGTATGCTTCCTCGAAGGTTCATGTATATTTTTCTAAACTCTTTCAACCTACTTTACCAAACACTCATTGGCACTCATGTTGGCTAAAGTGGGGATAAAATGTATAGGAGAAAATTTGCACCCCTCTTCTAAATTCCCCTTTTACACCCTCTACCTTAGAAAAATCAAATCCAACCAAGTAATTCCACATCCTCATTCCCTACTCCATCCACTTGGTGCTTTTTTTTAGTATCATTGGGGGAAATTTTATAGGGGATGCATGCACGATACGTAGACATTTTTGTGGTGTGCTACCGTCTTGATAGGATTCCTACCTCTAGAATTTGTAGAGGCATTACATTATCCATTGGAGATGAAGTGTAATGCCCCTGCATCTTCTTGTAAACCTTTGAATGAATCTTTCCCTCGCAAACCTTCTTCAAATGGCTATCTTTCACTTCCAATCTAGCTTCTTCACACATTCTGAGATCTTCTTGGCAATTCTTGAGCTTCTACACATTAATTCGATTCTCTCCCCATTCTCTAATTTTGTAACTTCAAGCCACTTGTTACACTATTGGCTTCACAACTCAAACAATCACAACATTCTTCAAATCTACCATAGAAGTTGCAACTTGGTGTCTTTTGGGACTACTTTTGGTTTTGTTGCAGCTACATTGACTCTGACATAGTTGGACTTGCATTCTTCTCTCATTGGCCTTGAGTGCCTTTGGTTGAGGGTGGTAATGCTTTCATTTTACTACTTTTTTGTTGGATTTTAGTAGCATAGTTTCTCTCGTAGTGCTTGGTTTCATTTCCATTCCAACATTTTTTTCTTTATCGTATTTCTACATATCTATCTATCTGGTTGTCTGTGGAGGTGGAAACACCAAAGTGGAGGTTTGACTATGGTAGACCCCTATACAGCCACAAAATTTTCCCCCTCTTGGTTGTGTGTAGGTATGTGTTCGTGTGGATCTTGCTGATGAACTGGATCCTTCATGATTTCACTTCCACCACCTTTGTTCTTGTCATATTTCTGGTTATTCCTATCATTTGTCATTTAGTATTTTTTTTATTCCTTTACATTTCAGCACTAAAGTTGCTAGTAGGTTTTAAACACATTTGGTTGTCCTTTTTCACTATCTATCCATATGGATGCTAGTGCACCTATAAGACAATAGCGTGCTGCACTATCGTCCATGTTCTACACTGTTGTCCTCTAGTAGAGAGCTATATGAGGTATAGTCTAATTCACCAAAACCTACCCACCTAGTCCTAACTTAGTTCTTGGGTTAGTAGAGTGATAGAAGCATTGAGATTTCTCTTCATTCTCTATCCTTGACATAAAATTCTTGTCCAACCTAAGGTAGATTGGGTTAGCCTTCTACTCTTAGCTATCTATGACTTGGAGCCTTGGTGTATTTGGTCCCCCTCCTCTACAGTAATGACAATTTTTTGTGGCACACCTATGTCAAACAAGGATTGGTGCCACTTATGGAGAGTTTTATCGGACATGATGAAAAGCTTTCTATTCAATTTTTCAGGGCCTCAAACAAGAGACATGTTAAGATGGGTGGTATATCATTTGAAGTTAGTAAATATGTAATAACACAAGCCACATGATTATCTTGTAATGGTTAGAAACTGAAAAGACTTAGGAAAGTGCAATATTTGGATAATATGAACTTCTTCTTCAAAGATGGTGAAACCCCTATCAAACTTCATGCTAGTTATGACTAGGAAAAACTTCCCAACCCATGGGATAAGACATGTTTCTTTCTGATAAAATATATTACTTTGGAGGGTCATTTTAAATGTTATTATTTGTATCATCTCCCCCTTTTAAACTAATTTATAAATAAGGTTCTCATTAGCTTCCCTTTCTATTTGGTTTCTTCCTTGAGATTTCTATGAAATAAGCCATTAAAATGGTAGCTAAAAACCCTTACAAGTAGCTCATATTCCTATATGTCCATATTGCCTCCCAAGCCCATCAGGCATGACTAGTTGAAGAAGCCTATGTTGTTTCTTCACCTTCGGGGAAACCCAAAACCCTCATGGTTAATATCCTATCAAGCCTCCTTCAAAAGGGAGTTGATTTCACCTACAAAGAATGGCACCTCTGGCTTGAAATTAAAGTCCTAAAAATTATAACCCAAGTCTTCAAAACCCCAAAATCTCTTAGCCAAAAAATATTTTTTGCTAGTTTGTGTAAGCTTAAAAACACTTTTCAAATATGTTGTTGTACACCATTTTAATTAAATAATTATTTAGTTTTGATACACTTAGGAGGTGTGGTTAATCACACTAGGTAATTATTTGGGGACCACTTTATCTTGTATTGTAACATTGTATTATTATTTGATGTGTAAGAGATATGGGATAAAATTTGATCTTAGGGAATATTAAATAAAGTAAAAAATTATTACCCAATATTAAATAAGGGGTCAATTGTTTTGTATTCACATGGTTTTGTGGTACATGGTTTTATCTTATCACTTGGTTGTATTTGTGTGAGCTTGAGCCTATTAAAGCAAGCACATGTTTAGTAGTTAAGGTTGGTTGGGTGAGTGGGCTATCATTATTGAGTCTTTTTGAGGAGTGCATATGTGAAGCATGGCATGCGATGTGTGAGTTCATGCTTGGACACATGAGGATGCTTTGGAGATGCTTTATGCTTTAGAGTTGTTCATTATAACTCTTGTATGCTTTATTGTTAAATAATAGATGGAGTGTGCATGCTTTTGGAGGTTGGGTTTTTCCCTCTTGAGGGTTTTTTGAGGGTATATTTTGTGTTATTTTGTGACTTTTCTATTTGATCTATGTATTATGGTTACTAGTATGCCTGTTTATCTCTCATTGAGCTATGTAGGAAATGGATTAAGATTGAGGGTATAGAGGTATTATTTTCTAACAAGTGGTATTAGAGATTTCATGGTTGATGGGAGGTGTAAGATCCCATGTTTTTGGTTATAACCCTTGTTTGAGTAGATTTGTACAAAGTTGAATCCATGGAAATGCATGTTAAATCTGAGGCATTACAAGATATAGATCACATTTTGTTGGTGTTATTATACAGATTTAGGCTTTTGGGATTTTAACATTGTTAGGTTTATTGCAGATGAAGTTTGAAAAATTTGGGTCAAAAGGGTTAATTGGATTGAGCTTTCATATGAGGGTTTTGTAGAGGAAATTTTGCACGTGACATCTTGGGACAAAATAGACCTCACCATTGGATCTAGGATGGTGAGAGATGAAAAATGACATAAAATTTGACCTATTTTGGTCAAGTTGAAAAATGAAAAAAAAAATTAGCTCTAGCCCAATAGTACGACTATCTAGGGTGTTTGCAAAATAAAATATTAAAAATAATAAATAACCTACGACCCTTTTTAAATATTTAAAAAACTGTAAATTTGCAAAGTATTTTAAAAGGTTGAAAAAAGGGAGTTTGTGGGGGGATCTTCAGACCACCCCCCATGCCCCTTGCATACTGCAAGGTCTAACAACCCTGCTAGGTGTATGTTGTGGCAAGGGTTGTCATCCCTGGATCCATTGTCAGCGGTTTTGTACTACCTATGGGGATTAGCCCCTATGGTCGGCTCTCGATTAGCTGGGAGACCAGTTCCCAGGCCTGTAGGGAATGAAAAATAAAATAAACCACCCAAAATAAATTTCTAAAATGAAATGTATAAAGATTTAAAACCGTCGCCAAAGTTTTTAGTTTGAAAAATTAAAATAGATTTGATAATGTAGACATGGAAAATATACTAACACACTTGATCCTAATTACTAACATCATTTCGTCCTGAATCACCTTCTTAGATTATCATCACCTTTCATCCCTTAATTGAATAAATCATTATTTATCTGATTAAGTCATTCTACTCTATTAATTAAATAAATCATTTTGTTTAATTAATCTGATCATCCCTCTTTTAATTAAATAATTCATTTTATTTAATTAAATCTCTAAAGTCATATCCTTAAATTAAATAATTTAACCTTATTTAATTTAATCTAACATCATCCCCTTTTAGTTAAATAAATCAAAATCTTTATTTAATTAAAGTCTAAATCATTTTCCTCTCAATCTTGATTTAAATAAATCCTAAAATCTAAGTCAAAATTGTCAAATTACCTAATCTCTCATTAGATTGATCAAATCTTGATTAATTTAATCTCAATCACTGAAATCCTCTAGATTTTGCAACTTGTACCAATAAATCAATAATTGATTTATTGATTCATCTATTTTCCCTCAACTTGGCATCAAAATGGAATATTCTTCAAATTTGAAAAATCCCTCCAAAAAGGGATGGGTACTTCCAACAAGGAATTTAATGTCTCTTACATGTCTTTGGCCTTGAGCCAAGTGGCATTAATTCCATTCCTCTCTCCCTCCAACTTGCCAACTTTCAAATTCAAATTTTGAATCTAATATCATTTATTGGCACTTTGATCAAAACTTGCACAACCTTCAACCATTCAGATCTTGACAATTGGAACTTGGCCGTTGGATGTTGAATGGTCCCACATTGCTCAATTTCACTCATTCTTCCAACTTGGAAATCTATAAATGAGAGACTCTTCCTCTTATTCAGGATCCACAACTGAGAGAAAAGTTACTCTCTTCACATTGAGAGCTAATTTTATCCATTTCATATCAAGTGTTCATCATTTTCATGGTTTCATAGCAAGGTTATGCCAAAATTTCATCAAGGAGCTTCAATCATCTACAAATCTTCATCAAAGCTTGCATAGGAGTTGGGAAAGGGCCAATTTCTACACATAATTGGCACCAACTCCCCCATGGGATCAAGAGTTTGCATCTTAGAATAGGATTTCATTTCTTTCTTTGTTCATTTCTTCATTTTCTTTCCTATTTGAGCATTACAAATGGATTTCATGGGGAATCCTTTTTCTTACTTGCATATTGATCTAATACTGTGTGTGTTTGCCATGTTTGTGCAGGTATAAGGATTGGGGTTCACATTTTGGCGCTAGAAGGAGGGCATAAATCACAAATCTAACATGTTTTTCATAAATTTCATTGTTTTTCAAAAGTTTTGTTCGTTAATCCCCATTATAGCACATCTGTGGTATCTTCTGGCACATCCGACCTCTGTTTTAGCGCATCTGACAGCTGCTTTAACACAGCTGACAGCTGTTTTAGCACATCTGGCACCTGTTTTAGTGCATCTGACAGCTATTTTAGTGCATCTAACCTTTGTCTTAGTGCATATGAGCATTCTTTTAGGGCATCTGAGCATTTTTTTAGTGCATAGATCTCTATTTTTGCACTTTTATAGTTAGTTTTAAAATGACGATATCTTGGTCATGCAAAGGTCTTTTTTGAAGCTTTTTTTTTTTGAAATGGGGTAGAATTTCATAAGCTATGCAATGGTGTAGGTTTTTCTCAGTTTTATTAGAGTTAAAATTTTCAATTTTACATCTAAATTCAAACCAATCTATAACCCGGTCTAAGTTTTAGGATTTTCATGCTTAATGATTCATCTAACCCTTATATCTTCTTGTTTCTTGATCTCATCTAACATTATGAGCACTTTTGCAGGTTAGGAAAATCAAAAAGGGGAGGAGGAAACAAAATCAAAGCTTCTAATGACATCATTTCTCTATTGTATCAAGTGTCTTTAGACACTCTTGGAAGTAATTATAATTCCAAGTTGAAGGATTTTATCTCTTCAAGCTTTTAGGACTCAATAAATTTCAATTTGGGTTCTAAAAGAACACGACAAAAGGATTAAAAAGAACCTTAGGAAAATTTACTAGATTTTTATTTAAAGGTTAACAATTTGACAAGAAACTTTCATTTTTCATTTTGGTGCTAAAAAAATAATTCATTATTGCTTTGAAGGATTTAAAATGAACGTGTGTTTTTGTGTCTTGTAAACTTTTTTGCAAAGTAATTTAATTTAAAAAGGCCTATGCGCTTCTCTCACACTTCACGATGATCTTGAGAATCAAAAGTATTTTTGGGTGAAATTAAGTTGCATAAAATATTGCCTCCACATTTCAATTTGGGTACCCAAAGATTGAACCCATTTGCGAGTGTGAGCATGGTATATTGTGAGTGTTCTCCCATTGTTTTTCAATAAAGGTCAATTGAACTACGAGATAGGCTTGCTTGCTTTTGTTTATCTTAGCGGGCCTACCTTGTGGAAAAAATTAATCACCTAAGGGAGCGACCCAATCAAGAACACGCTAAAGCCAAGCAACTTCCACTTGGGATATAAGTGTGGATATTGGAACAAAGGCCAATATCATGAGGATTATTTCGACGAGAAGAGCAATAGTGGTCTCTCATCGTACTAGATAGTCCCCCACAAATGGAATGCTCGCATTAAAACCCTTGTTTAGCAAAGGTCATGTCCTTTGAAGCCACCCCACGTATACATGTGGTTTTTTTGTAGAGATGAAAAGTATGCCATGGGAGATTCATGGGTATTGATGCTTGATTGACCCGAGAAGCGAGTGCATTATAAGTGGGAGCCAGTGTGGTCAAGCATCTAATCATCCACATTGAATATGCATAGCTGGATTTATCTAAGTGGGAACCCAACAAATATTGTCTTTTCATCCTAGGGATTGTACATGTTCTTGAAATCAAAACACTTTCCTTGGATCTAAAACATTGGGAAACAAACATTCACAAAAGCTTCAAAATTTCAAACCCTTTGGAAGAAACAAATATCCTTTGAAAAACCTAAGTGCTCTTGCTTTCCCTAGGGATTCTATCCTTAGAGGTTTCTAAGTGCTTGGGTTTAATCATCATTTGTTTTCACTAAATTCAACCTAGGAAACTGTGCTCTTGGAACCTTGATTTTCACATAATGGACCTTGTGGAATGAAAAAGAATTGAGGCATAGACATTTAGTTTGAAATCATAATCAGGAATTTTTTTTTGATAAAAGGAACTCATTAAGCAAAGATAAGGACAATTGGACCTCACATGTGTTCTCTCAAATGATTTCTTGTAAAATCAAAATCCAAAAACCAAGGTTCAAGAAGCTTGGTCCAAAGGATCGTGAAGAGCGTCTTTCTATGCTTCTTGAGGTTAGAGAAAGATTGGTATATAATTTCTACAAGAAGGATTCAAAGAACAACCCAAGTTTGTATGAGTTCTATTATCAACAAAATCCAACTCTTTTTCAAAGATTTTCTTTTCTCACATAGGAAGTATTGCATGTTCTTCAATATCAAGGTCTTCTAGGAAAGAATCTTATCTAGGTCAAGTCTAGGATCATAATCATCACTCTCATCCATCCCTCAATCAATCAAAATAAAATCCCATTTCACCAACAAACTCTTGAGAACTTTGAAACATAATTCATGCTAAACTATTAGGTAAAATCAACATCACCTTGTTTGACTTAATACACTTAGTCAAATTATCAATCCTCTTGAGAAATTTACCTCTAGGATAACACAACTTCCTAAGGTTTACAAGTTCAAAAATCACTTTGATTGGCTTAACACACTTAGTCAAATCATTCTCTTGTGTGATTTTACCTCTAAGATAACACAACTTCCTAAGGTTTACAAGTTCATTATCATCTTGTTTGGCTTAACACACTTAGTCAAACTATCCTTAAATCAAAATCACATCAATTCAAGCCCTAAAAAAAAATTTAGCATCCCCCCAAAGTTCTTCAAGAGTTTCATTCATCTGCATCATCCATCTTCCATTTATCTCATCCCCATCATCAATTTTGATTCTTAGAATTTCCTAGTTCTTCTCATTTTGTGCCTAGGATTAAGATCAAACGATCCCTATTTTATGGTTCAAAACAAATCACAACACAAGAGGAACATGGATATCACTAAGGAAACATCAACTTCAAGTGACCTAAGTCAAACTACTTCAAAAATAAACCTTTCAAGATCAAGTAATCCTCCAAACAACTCATCTTTGCCATTGCAAAACCCTCAAGAGGAAGGCCATATAGAGAACATAACCGATAATGACTTGGGAATGACACAAGAGGAAATAACTGAAATGGTCCAGAATCCTGAGAATCATAGAATCATCAATGCATGTTGAAACTTAATCCCTCTCTATATATACGTGTGTTAACGAAAGAAGGGGCTAAACTCCCTTCTGACTTTGACGTGAGTACCAATATGGAAAGGCCTCTTGTGAGAATAGCCCCAATATCACTTCCAAACATCACTCAAGATATTCCACAATCATATCAACATTCATTTCAACCCTACCAGTTGTTAACAAGGGAAGCACCATGCTTCACGAAATCCAAAAGCATCACCTTGTAAACAATAGAGAAATAAATATCAACACCACATTGGATAAATCCATCCTGGTAAATTCATTACATCTGTATGTTCCACTTACTTTCCATAATCATGCAGACTCATCCTCATTTCATGCAACACCAACCTATCCATTGAATATACAAACTTCTCTCCCCATGATTTCGCAAGGAGAGGGTGGGTTATTTGGGATAGGGGGATTCATTGATCCATCCTCGCCATCAATTTTTCAAGGGAACACACCACCATTCCCTCCATTACCTTTGACATTCATATCACCTTTTCGGTTGGGCCTTCCCCCCTACCCGTCACCAATCTACCAAACCAAAGCAATCTAAGCATCACATCAAACCCCCTCATTTTTCCATAAGTATCACAACAATAGATGGCAACCATTCAAGCAACCACAATGGTCAACACATCTACTAGTCCCCAAATCTCTCAAAGCATGGTTTCCCAAGGACCAAGCATCTCGATCACACCACCCACAACCCAAACCCCGATCACCAATATGACCCTTTCGCTCACCACAATGGTCAACACCACTCCCAATCCACTGCCAATTCCACCAAAAGCTAACATGATGAATTCATTCATAACCATGATTCAGGTAGTCCAAAAATCCACCCACCAAAGGGTACTTCAACAAAACCAACAAGTTGCACAACTGGCTGCTCAACAAGAACAAGTGCAATTAGCCGCCCGATAAGCCGCTCAAGCTACACAAGTTGCACAAGCCCAACAAGTTGCAGAAGCTATACAAGTGGCACAAGCAACCCAAAAAGCATAAGATCAAGCTCAAGCCCAACACCAAGATCAACAGGCACAAGAACAATACCATGCACAACTATAAGCAATCCATCAATAGGCATACCAACAAGCCCTACAATATTTTCAGGCACAACAACAAGCTAAGCAACAAGATTTGTTGGAACAACAACAACTAGACCAACAACAAGCTTTGTTGGTGCAACAACAACTAGAGCAACAAAAATATTTGTTGGCCCAACAATAGCTAGACCAACAACAAGATTTGTGGGAACAACAACAGTAGGACCAACAACAAGCTTTGTTGGAACAACAACAACAGGACCAAAAACAAGCGTTGTTGGTACAAATGTAGGCATATCATTAGGCCTTAAATTCACAATAAATCTTGCAGCAAACCCCCACCAATACCCCACTCATCAATTAAATGTCGCAAATGCCTCAAAACACATTCGTCCCACCTCTTGATTTGCAAAACGATGTTGTAGCATAGATCAAACTGCTCTCACAGCAAGTGCTAGACCTTCAACAACTAGAATGCAAGGCAATTTGTGCCCCTATCCTTTTGATAGGAGTCTTCCAATGGTACCATTCCCGAAGGGATTTGAAATCCCTAAATTCCAAAAATATAATGGGATGGGAAACCCTAAAAATCACATCAGGGAGTTTCAAGTGCATTGCATGGAAGTTGCATACGATGGCACATATCTACTGTGACTATTTCCTCAGAGTCTCACTGGTTCCACCATGGAATGGTTCTCTCGTCTACCCACAAGAATAAAAACATTCTAGGAAATTATGGATGCATTCCTCAAAAACTATGCATTCAACATGGGTACAGATGTTAGTCTGGAGGAACTATCAGCACTCAAACAAGGAAAAGGAGAGCTATTCACCTCCTTCTTGAAAAGATGGTGATCCAAGGCCAACCAGAGCAAGTGGACCATGCCAAAAGAGCAACAAGTTTTCACAATCATAGCCAATATGGATGAAAACTTGGCGTTCTATCTAAAAATGCAATGCATTACAACATATGATAAATTGATCCGAAAGGTGCTCAATATCGAAAGATCCCTTACTACGCGAGGGGGTGCATCTATGTTTCCTGCACAACAAGATAACTACCCATCCACCAGTTATAACGATAAACCTCACACATCTTCAAGGAACAAAAATTTCACAAATGATGGAGTGGTCGATTCTAAGGTTGTCATCAGTGCTCCCAAGCAAAATATTCAAACCCATCATCAACCATAGAATCACAACCGCAAAAATATGCAACCTAATAAAGTAGCACAACAACAACCGCCTTTGAACAATCAAATCAATAACCTAAACAATCAAGGAGGACCATCTCCCCGAAACAAGTATCCTCCCAAGCGGAAGTTGATGGCCCCTGGGGAGTCAATCGAATCTATAATGAAGAAATTGGTTAAAGAGAACCTTATCAAAATTTCCACTTCTGAGAAATATAAGGAACCCATGACAAAACCACCTTGGTACAATGAAAACATTATTTGCTATTTTCATAAAATCAAAGGGCATACAACCACAAATTGCATGATATTGAAAAACATCATCCAAGATCTTATTGAGGACAAAATCATAAATTTTGAGCAACCTGTTGGAAATCAAGATATCAAAATATACACGAATCTGATGCCTAATCACAATCAGGGAAATAATCAAGGAAAAAATCAAGGAAATAACCAAGGGAGCAATAAAGGGAAACAAAAGTATACCAGGGCAAACCTTATATACGAAGACATTGTTGCATGCATAGATGAAATAGTCACTGTCATTAGTGTCAAAGGATCCAACGCTGATTGTGGAGTCACCACACACAGTGGCAAGGTTACTATTGCAGGGGCATCATAGCCATCTAAGACCCCCATCTCAAATCCAAAAGTCATTCCCTATGATTATAACGTCATTGACCAGCTAAAAAGAACCCCCACTCAGATCTCTATCATGGAATGACTGAAAATTTCCATTGCCCATAGGAAAATCCTTGATGAAGCATTAGTTGCGTCCACTATCTCTGCTAACCTTGATACGAAACAATTCCAAGCTATGGTTGGTAACATCGTCACCCCAAATCTCCTCAACTTTTCTGATCAAGACTTCCCCGCCCAACAATCTCACAACCGTGCACTTCAGCTTCAAGTCCTAGTTCACAAGAAAAAGTTCAAAAAGGTCTTGGTGGATGGAGGCACAGGCCTCAATATTTGTTCTCTTAAACTTATAAATAACTTGGGAATCTCAGAAGACTCCATCAAAAAAAATAAAGGCATTACCATTAGAGCATATGATGACTAGGAAAGATTGTCTCAAGGCACTATCAAGATCCCAATCCAAGTAGGGACAACTGCTATGGAAACCACATGTCAGGTCCCTGACCTTGATTTACCCTACAATATCCTCCTGGGACACCCATGGATGCATGGGATGAAGGCAGTTGCTTCAAAATTTCACCAATGTGTAAATTTTTCATACCAAAATGAGGAGGTCACAATACATGGTGATCTGGAGCCATTCGCCTATTGCAAAAATATAGAGGCCAATTTTTACAAAATTCCCCAAGTGCCAAAGAATGATGAAGGCCCCTCCACTCCCTATATAGATCCATCTAACCTCGACTCCACTTCTACGATACCCTCCATCCCTGATATATCTGACATCAAGCTCATGATCCAAGACAATGGGTGTGGAGATTACAGAATGAATAAGAATGTTTTTATTGTAGGAGAGTTACCTCAATCTCCTAGGTCACATGGGCAACCCCAACCACTTGAAAGACTTGTCCACACTTTCAGGGCAGACTCTTCTAGATTTCGCCGTTGGGGGGATCTAAGTCAAAAAATGTGGATGAAAGAGACATTTCAAGCTCACTCTACCAACATGAAAGGCGCACACCCACCCTATCCATGGATGAAGCTAACAGAGGACTAAAAATGATGCTTGGTATGGGCTACAACAGAAATGAAAGCCTTGGAATGAACAATGATGGACAACTGGAGCTCATCATTGTAGAAACATGAATGAGAAATCTTGGCCTTGGATGTACCCCTTTGAATATAACCATATGTGGCAGGGGTACCCCTATTAGATTAGTCAGGTCTCCCCCTTAGTTATCAGCAGGCACCCTTCAACTACCTGTATCAATAGGTCTGCCATTGGATAATTTCACCTTCGACATAACTGATGTTTGTAGTAGTAGTGATGATGAGGATACCATAACCAGCCTACCCACACTTTTTGAAGACTCCTTACTCATGATTAGTGCCTCACCCATTGAGTCAGACCACCAAACTCACAAAATAAACCTAGTTTACCCCCAACTCATCAACTATGACCAACGAGGACCATCGGTTCTAGACACATTCAAAAATGATGAGGCACTCTCAGAATTCATGGACTAAGGGATATAGTACCATTCGCAGATCATAAAGTTGGATTCGACATCACACCGGACACACAAGCCTATTATGGGAAATGATTTAGTCCTTCAGTCGCAAAAGAAAAAGAATGAGAATAACCTCAAGTTCATTGAGTGAAAACCACACTGTGGCACTCTCTAACCATAGAACAGTAAAAATAAAGGATGCATCTAACGGTGAAAAAATCTTTGAGCCACCAAAGGATGAAGGATTCAATCTCCCCCCTACTGCACTTCATCAAGAGAAATCAACAGTTCTAGCAGAACAATGCAATCATGTCAATTTGGTAATAGAAGCAATGCCACACATCACCTTCTATGTTGAATCACTTCTCCCATAACAACAAGAACTATTGGTGGCATTCCTAAGAGAAAGAAAGGTGAACTTCACGTGGACCTATGCTGACATGTCGGGTCTTGATCTGGAAGTCGTGGCTCATCACTTAGCTGTCTACCCAGGGGCAAAGATAGTGAGGAAAAAATTGAGAAAGATGCACCCTCAGATAGCCTTGCTATTCAAGGTGGAATTACATAAACTCATGGATGTCAGTTTTATACGCCCAATTGATTATTTGGAATGGGAGTCAAATCTTTTGTTAGTCTCAAAACCGAATTGGGGCATCTATATCTGCACTGATTTTAGAGACCTAAACAAAGTGTGTCCTAAGGATGAATTTCCACTACCCAACATCGATATGATATTGGACATGACGGTCAAATACGAGATGCTATCACTGATGGACGGCTTCTTAGGGTACAACCAGATTATGATAGAAAAGGAAGACCAACATAAGACAATGCTTACATGTCCATGGGGCACCTACTGCTGGAACATGATGCCATTTGGGCTAAAGAATGCAGGAGCAACATATCAAAGGGCCATGACACTAATTTTTCACGACATGATTCACAAAACTGTGGAAGATTATGTGGATGATATATTGGCCAAGTCAAGGAAAAGACAAGATCACATAGCAGCTCTAAGTGCCATCTTTGACAGATTGCAGAAATATAAGGTTAGACTTAACCCCAAGAAATGTGTCTTTGGGGTGCAATCAAGCAAACTCTTGGGATATATAGTATCAATGAGAGGAATAGAAGTGGACCTCGCCAAATTCAAGGCGATCCTTGACATGGAAACACCCAAGACACTAAAACAACTCAGAGGACTACAGGGAAGGCTCCAATCCATCTGCAGATTCATAGCACAACTGAGGAATAAACAGATCTCATACTCTCATCTACTCCACAAGGGAGTGACATACAAGTGGGACGACAAGTGTGATCAGGCATTTAGTAAAATCAAAGAATATCTACTTACGCCACCAGTGTTAATGCCACCTAATCCAAGAAAGCCACTGATCTTGTATATTTTAGCAATCATAGCAAATCTTGGTGCTCTATTAGCTCAACATGACGAAAATGGAAGAGAAAGAGCAATATACTATATCAGAAGAACTATGGTGGGACACGAGCTAAACTATACTCCCATTGAAAAGGCTTGTATGAAAGTTGTATTTGTAACACACAAATTTAGACACTACATGCTGGCTCATCAAATCAAGCTGATTGCGAAGATATATCCTCTCAAATACCTGCTTTCTAGAGCCACTCTCACAGGATTGAAAACCAAGTGGGTCATGATATTGATGGAACATGACATTTAATATGTGAAGTGCAAGGCCATCAAGGGAAAGACAATTGAAGATCAACTAGCAGAAGCTCCTATTTATGTAGAGAACCCACTCATTTCAGAATTCCCAAATGAATCAATATTCAACCTAAGTGTTGCAGACCATTGGAATATGTATTTTTATGGATCTTACATGCAACACAGATCAAAGGTAGGAATTTTCTTCATAACTCCCCAAGGAGACTGCATACCCAAATCTTACAAACTGTCATTTCTACGCACGAATAACATAGAAGAGTATGAGGCTCTCATCATAGGCTTAAGGATTGTAGTACAATGGAAGATCATGACTTTAAAGGTATATGGGGACTCTCAGCTCGTAATCAATTAGGTAAATGATGAATATCAAACAAAGGATGATAAGATAACTCCATACAAGAAGTTAGTTGAGAGCCTCAAAGAGTCATTCATTGATATCACATTTGAATAGTTACCTAGAGAAAACAACAAAGTAGCAAACATAATGGCAATAATTGGATCACTGTTGAAAATCCCGTGCAATGTCCCAAAGCAAGAATTCCTAGTAGAGAAGCTTCTCGTACCAACATTTGAGGTACTGGAGTCTTAATTTGTGTATGGACTCATTGGTCCCAGTGATCCCTGGTATCATGACATATACATCTACTTAAGAATAGGATTTTTTCCCGTTGATTTAACCCCAAACCTTAAAACAAGCCTTTGTCAAAAATTCCACCCGCTTTGTCATCCTAGGAGAAACCCTTTATCGTAGGAGCATTGAAGGAACCTTGTTGTGTTTCTTGAACAATGAGGAAGCCTTGAATTCTTTAACTAAGGTACACAATGGCATTTTTGGATCGCACTCGATTGGTATGACCTTGGCTAAGAAGTTGTTAAGAACCGGATACTATTGGCCAACAATGGAGCGGGACGACATTATTTCATCAAAAAATGTTTACAATTTCAGCATCATGCGGACCTTATCCATGCACCAGCTCAAGAGATTCATCCTATTGTTACACCTTAGCCCTTTTTGCAGTGGGGGCTCGATCTCATTGGAAAAATCACACCCACCTCATCCAACGGCCACAAATTCATCATCACTGCCATGAAGTACTTTAAATAGTGGGTCAAAGCAATTCCCATGACCTACATAACGAGAAAGCAGATATCCAAATTCATCCTAAACTACCTCATTTTCCAGTACGGTGTCCCCCAAGCTATTATCTCAGATAATGGGACACCTTTCAAACACTAGGATGTTCGTGACTTATGTGAAAAATTCAATATCCAACATCACTTTTCCACTTCATACTATCCCCAAGGCAATGGCCAAGTAGAAGCCACCAATAAAACCATCTTGAAAATCCTTAAGAAGATAGTCAATGATGTTGGTTGTGACTGACATCTACAGCTAAATCCCACCTTATGGGCCTATCGCACCAGCATCCGCATTCCAACAAGTGCCACCCCATTCTCCCTGGTCTATGGATCAGAAGCCATCCTCCCAATCGAGATCGAGCTCCCATCATTAAGGATATCACTACAAAACTTCATTACAGATGAGGAATATTGGGTTTCAAGGTTAAATGAGTTGGAGTTACTAGATGAATGGTGCATGGATTCCCTCAACTATCTACAAGTCTATCAGAACCTCCTAAAGCACAGCTACAAGAAGAAGATCAGGAGACACACCTTCCAAGTCGGCGAACTTATGCTAAGGGACAACCAAAAGAATGTGCCAAATCCAGAAAGCAAATGAAAATTTGAGCCCAACTAGTTGGGACCTTTTTTCATCACAGCAAGTTATAAATCAGGAGCCTACCAGTTATCAACACCAGAAGGCGAACCCCTACAGGAGCCCATGAACAACTCCCATCTCAAAAAGTTTTATGCCTAAAATCTTTCAAGGTATAAAACCAAAAAGTACAAAAAAATAAAAAATGTCCTAAAAAAATGGTCACCTTGATGAAAACCTGGCAAACAAGCATCTTGGTGACAACAAAAAAATTGAAAAAAATCAAAAAATCAAAAAAAGGATTGAAAATAGTAAAGAAAAAAATTGTCCTGTAGTGAAAACCACTTGGGTGGCACTTTAGAAAAGTACCTTAGTGAAAACCTAAAAAATAGGTGCCAAGCATAAATAAAGCACTCTCCATCCACTAGGATCTTTGTGACTCACTTATCCATTACATTCCATCTATCCTTCCACCATCCATTCATATCTATACCATAGCTTGATCTTGTGCTTGTATCATGTTCCACCCTAGTACTACTTGGCATATTCTTAAGGTCAGTTTTTCCTACCTTAATCGAATTAGTCTATCACATTACATTGGGGTCATGTTCTTATACCTACATCAGATTGGTTTAATGTATATTCTGGTGATCTTCCTTAAAAGAAAAAAAATCCAAAAACATTCAAAACATGTCAAAATCCAAAAAAAATCAAAAGTAGATTCATCTTGCTGAACTACGTCATCTTTGAGCTTGAACGTAGGGAAGGTTGATCTTTGATCATCCCCCAACACATTTTAGGTCAGTCCTTAGGCATCTCCCACAATGACAATTTATTTGCCCATCATTCAATCAAGTTCGTCGTCAGTCGAACTACGTGGTATTTGCGTGTATAACATAGGCAAAGCTAATCTATGGATCAGCTCTTGAGACCCCTAGGATAGGTCTTTAAGTTAGTCTCTTCGTCATAAATCTCAAAAATCCAAAAAATTAAAAAACCTAAAAATCAAAAACAACCTCAAAACATTTCAAAAACACCAAAAACATCCTAATATCTAAAAAAACCCAAAATGGTGCACCCGTTTCATCTCGCTTTCACTCAAAATAATCACCGCTCATTCCTAATAAATCAATTGTAGCCT